>VWZL01001670.1:892034-1040573 GCA_013396915.1 Stercorarius parasiticus
GTGCCCCCGCCCCCCCCCCCCCCCCCCCCCATTTTCTGGAATGTCTTGTATAATTTTATCTTTGACTTGCAAAGAACAGTATTAATGCCATGTTTTTCAACTGAATTTGCAAGATTACTGCCACTGAGCAGACAGCTCAGTAGCAATCAAAGGTACATTTCTAAAAAAGATCCACCGAATTGGATGGCACTGGATATTTCCTGATTCAACCTAGGCGACAGTGGACAATGCGTGAGCCACGATGCTGATGGTGGTAGATTCAGAATTATTTCACTACAGTATGCACAGTGTGCACAGGAATGTGTGTATGAAGCTGCACTTTAAGCCAAGTCACTGAAATAATGTGAATAAAACATAATCTTTCAGCAATAGTGATCCTACAATTTGTACCACTTCAGTGGTCTCGTGTTCAGCGCTGCCACGATTGTCTACCTAGAGGGTAAGCAGTGAGAAATAGATGAGAATGGCAAAGGCAGGGGCAGGAATTTTTAAGCCAGTTCTGCTTTTGAGGTAATCTTGCTTCTCAGCACAAGAAGGAGTGGGTCCACAGGAGGCCACGAAGATGATGAGAGGGCTGGAGCACCTCTCACTATGAAGACAGGCTGAGAGAGCTGGGGCTGTTCAGCGTGGAGAAGAGAAGGCTCCAGGGAGACCTTATAGCAGCCTTCCAGTACCTAAAGGGGGCCTACAGGAAAGATGGGGAGGGACTCCTTATCAGGGAGTGTAGCGATAGGACAAGGGGTAACGGTTTTAAACTGAAAGAGGGGAGATTTAGATTAGATATTAGGAAGAAATTTTTTCCTGTGAGGGTGGCGACGCACTGGAACAGTTTGACCAGAGAAGTTGTGGATGCCCCATCCCTGGAAGTGTTCAAGGCCAGGCTGGATGGGGCTTTGAGCAGCCTGGTCTAGTGGGAGGTGTCCCTGCCCACGGCAGGGGGGTTGGAACTAGATGATCTTTAAGGTCCCGTCCAACCCAAACCATTCTATTATTCTATGAGAGCCATGCACCGTCATGGTTTGTCACTTACCCGTTATGGTTGGGTCACATACTATGGCATAAGAGCACTTAACAGGGTTACTGTTGCCTTGTAGGGCAACCTCCCATTTTCCTCTGCACATTACAAAATAACATCCCTTGTTTTCCTGAAAGACACAGGGCGTTGTGAAGTCTGATACCTTATAATTATTCTTGGACAGTTTTTCACTTTTGTTACCTGTCTCTTCTCGGTACCACAAACACGGTCCATGTTGTGACACACTAAAAGCCGCTGGCCTTCAGCCAAACTCTTCCCCAGAGTATTTCTCAGTTGGAAGGCCTTTGTCTTTTGGCATTGAGGGATCAATAGCTTGGAGGAGATTGCACGAAGCCTTTTCATTTACTGCCACGTTTGGCAGCTGAGAGTAACCCCCAGCTGGCCCTCCACTCAGTCCATGGGGTTTGTGTGGACCCAGGGATTTTTACCGTTCCACAGAAGCTTTAAGTAAATATATTGTAGTAAACAGAGAAATGATATTACAGTTGTGAGCCAGCTATGTCAGCATGAATCAAAAATAAACTTGGACACTGAACTTTTCAATTAACCCCAAATCTATGCTATTGTTGTTCCTCTTTTCTGCTTTTGTCCAGGGGCTATAGAGATGCCAGCTGAACCCTGGCTGAAATTTCCAGTGGCTTTGGATGTGTTTTGATTTCCACTGAGGTGTAAAGCTTTGCACTGTCACTGCATTGGACAGGGATTACCAAAAGGCAGAGGGCTACAACCACGCTCCTCCTGTGGTCTTCAGTGTGTTACAAGTCCCTGATGGTTTTTATCTGCATTGAGCTTCCAGAGCAACATCAAACAAGTGCAAGGAAGGACCAGATATTCTACCACCATTTTTCTGAAGATTTAGCTGATTAAAAAGTTGCAAATACTTGTACAAAAGAAGATTTAGAGATTAGAAAGTTGCAATTTAAAACAGAGAAAGACATATAATAAAGTGTGCAGTATTAAATAAGATTTTACTCCTGTTGTTCAAGACTTCCTCAGAGTGACAGAATAGGATTTGTTTCTGTCACTCCCTGAACATTTTGAATTTATCTCCTCATAGAGTAAAAATGTTCTTTTTATATCCTAAATTATGAACTTTGGTTTAGTTGTGTTTTTTCTTTCTTTTTTTTCTTTTTCTTTTTTTTTTTTTTTTTTTTTTTTTTTTTTTTTTTTTTTTACTATTTAAGCCAAAACAATTACGTGATGTGATCATTGACCACATATGATTCCTCAAGTCAAAGAATAAAAGTTAATAGAAGAAATGGCGTAGTTGAGCTATAATGGCATAAATAATAATAGCATCTTTGTATTCTCTTGGGACCTTTCACCTCAAGGCTATAAACTGTTTTACGTATGCAAGTATGTAGCCTACAGTAAGACTGGTGCACCAAAAAATAATTCGTATTTAACTTGTTTGAAAAAATGAGGAAGCAGGATAATTGACTTGCTGAAATTCTTAATCTATCAAATAATGTAACAAAAGGCACCAATAGCTACCGTACTCACACACCTGGTTTTCTGGATGAGAGCTCGGGTGAGCAGGGAAGCCAGTGCCAGGTACTGAACCAGGAGGGGCCAGCTGTCCTGCTGCTCTGCAGAAGGGTTTCCACAGTGGAAAATTGTCTGTTGACGGCCCTTGCCAGTACTAACACTTTTATTTTTTTTGTGCTCAGTTTAATTACAACCTTTAGCTCTTAATGACACTAATTCAGTGTAACTGTTTGCAATTGTCATTCCTGATGGCTGTTGTTGTATCTTTACTAATTGAGGATTGAGCTGAAGACCTCCATCAACTAAATTGAAACAAATTCTAAGTTATTGCACAAATTTTAACAAATTTTAATGCAAGCCATGATTTTCCTACCTGGGCAGTAGCTAGTATGTGCTTGGCTTCAATCTTTTGGGGAGGAAGGGCGGTAGGGATGTCAGCGATGGCAAAGGGGAGCTGGCGGTGAGGAGCTGCAGTTACACAGGCCTGCTGGTGGCCTAGGCACAGTAGGAAGCTGGGCACCAAACACCCTTTTCCCACCAGCCACCAGGCTGTTAACATTAATGCTGTAACCCCAGTACTACATATCTGCAACCCCTGCTATGAGAAGGCTGAATCATAGAATCATAGAATAGCAGGTGGGAAGGGACACCAAAGATCATCTGGTCCAACCTTTCTTGGCAAAAGCATGGTCTAGACAAAATGCCCCAGCACCCTGCCCAGCTGAATCTTAGAACTGTCCAACATTGGGGGGAATCCACCACTTCCCTGAGGACATTATTCCAATGGCTGATTGTTCTTTTTGTGAAATATTTTCCTCTTGTGTCCAATTGGAGTCTCCCCTGGAATAACTTGTACCCATTACCCCTCGTCTTTTCCATGTGACTTCTGGTAAAACGTGAGCCTCGATCTTCTTTGTAGCCACCCTTTAAATACTGGAATATGGTGATAAGGTCTCCCCTAAACCTTCTTTTCTCAAGGCAGAACAAACCCAATTCTGTCAGCCTTTCCTCATATGGCAGGCTTCCCAGACCTTCTCTGGAACCTCTCCAGCCTGTCCACATCTTTTCTGTGTAGCGGGGACCAAAACTGAACATGGTATTCCAGATGTGGCCTGACAAGCGCTGAGTAGAGTGGGATAACGACTTATTTATCTCTGCTGGTGATGCCCTCGTTGATGCAACTCGGTGTCCTGTTGGCTTGCTGAGCTGCAGCAGCACACTGTTCACTCATACCGAATTTGTGGTCCACCAGGACCCCTTACACCTTCAGGCCATCCGAAAGCTTCTGGTTTCAGGGATGACCATACTGCCTGGCGAAATGGGGCCAGTTGAGGCAAAGGGAGGGCAGAGGGGACACGGGTGGCACCGACAGCGTGGCGGAACGAATATATACATAGCGGGACCTCTGCAGAGAGAGCCAAAAGCCGAGGGCTAGTAAAGCCGATCCCCGCTGCGCTCCGGGCAGCCGCCGCCCCCTCCTCCCGCACCATCCTGCCGCCATCTCCCGGTAGGCCCCGAGGCTGCCCCGGTCCCTGTCCCCGCGGCGCCGCCTGGCGGCCACTGGCGAAACGTCGGGCGGAACCGCGCTGCCGCCGCCGCTGTTTCCCCCGGAGCCCAGGGGACGAGGCACCGGGGCGGCGGGACTAGGGCCGGAGAATGGCGGCGCGCTGGGCCACCCNAGGGGCCTTTGCAGGCAGAGAACGCCATGGAGCTCCCGTTGCCTCAGAGTTCTCTGTTGTGGCTTCATGCAGGGACAGAGAATGGGCCGTCACCGATGTGGTCACTTCACGCATATTGAGATAGACACAGGGATTTCACATCGCAGGGGCTTGCCTTCCTGTCTGTAGAAACAAGCGTCTTTGAGGCTTTAAAGGGCTTTAAAAACTCCTTATTGCTTATTTTTTGGTCACTCTTTTTTACCAGGGTTCATCTCCACGCCAGCTGTTTCTCGACTGACATCAGAGGAAGTGATTCAGATGCGTAACGATCTCTTTACCAAGGAGAAAGAGAGGCAGTTATCTCTGTATCCACGAATTGAGAAAATCGAAGTAAAATACACTGGGAAGTCTCACCCCGGCAGTGTGTTTGTGATGAACAAAGCTTTGTCTACACCCTACAATTGTGCCATGCGTAAGTGAATGGGCTATTAAACTGATATTGTGCCACTAGTGATGAAAATTGCACTGCCAATTGAAGTACTTATCATCCAAATTGGAAATACTAATATTATTGACATTTTAATGACCAAGGTAACAGACATGCATTCAGAATATTTGGAGTTGGTATGTTTAAAATACGTTTGTACTAAAATACATCAGCAGAAACTGAGTTAAGTTTTGGAAACTATCAACAGCTCATCTTTCCAAGTAATTTACAAAAATGAAACGTGCAGTTTGTTGTTGAAAATGCAGGGATCTAAACTGTTGACTCTGAGGAGTATGGTTAATAACTGTGTAATACTTTTTAAATTTTCTTTAGACTTAAGTGAATGGCATTGCAAGAAATCTGTTCTAGCTCTTGTGGATGGTGAAGTCTGGGATATGTATAGACCCTTGACCAAATCATGTGAAATTCAGTTCCTTACTTTCAAAGATGAAGATCCAGAGGAAGTGAACAAGGTGACCCTGATTATGACCACTTGATTCTGTATGCCCTTTTCACTTCTGTGTCTGTCTGGTTTCTTGAACTTTGTTGTTGTGAAAGTTCAGATGATTTTAATAGTTGGTTGGCACACACGGTTATTGTTAGTTGGACCAGGGTGCGGGCTAGGTGATGTGCAGGCATCCCTTTCAACCTATATTGTTGTTGTATTTTATGATTTCAGATTTAAATATATCCAGGGAAACACATGGCTTGCATTTTAAGTGCAGTTTTGATTTTTTTGATATGGAGAATCATCTTCGAATAGAAGTTTTAAATACTAAAGAAAGTAATGCTTCGGTTGACAGCTAGGTTATTTCATTCAGTTAAATGTTGGTGTTCTTTTGGAATAAATAGCTCATGTTCATCTGGTATGGCTTGTCAGCTTCTAGGTAATAAATCTGTGATTTGAAATTCTCTTTATAGGCCTATTGGCGTTCCTGTGCCATGATCATGGCATGTGTGTTAAAGCGGGCGTTCAAAGATGAGTACTCAGTCAATCTGATTAAAGCCCCAGAAGTGCCAGGTGATATAAGCGTTTTATACTGATTGTCTTGTCTTTTGCTACTTCTTAAGGGACTGTTTAATAATGTTACAAAAAAAATCAGGGTCTCCTTTTCCAATGATTGAAGGTACCTAGCATTGATCTGTGTATTACATGCTACTGTAGGCTTTAATTTATAGCAATTGCACAGAAAACCATTTTGTTATCTAAATGCAGAAAGTTGGTCTGTGGCAACTAGGTTTCAGGCCAATTAAGATTTCATAGATTAAGTTAATAACTTGAGGATATAACCTTTTTATTATGAAGTAACATATTTAGAAGACGTGATGTGTTTCTGTGATATTTACCCTAATAACTACATAACCTTGTGAGCCCTTGAGTTACTAAAAATTATGATGTGTACATCGAGTTGGAAGATTATTGAAGTACAAACAGGGTTAATAACTTTTGTTTATCTGTAACGTGATACAGTTTTAATCTTCCACTTGACTGTATAATTACAGCTGAGAATTTGTATTTTATGGTGGATTTCTTGGGATTATTTTGTTTTTCTTCTCATTCATTTTGATATAAGTGTGTATTATGGCAATGATATGTACTTTGTTAGAAGCATGAATATTTTTCTTTTTGGAATTGGAATTGCAGTGATCTCTGGAGCTTTCTGTTATGATGTAATTTTGGACAATAGACTGAATGACTGGAAACCAACAAACGTAAGCATAATAACTTCTTCCTCAAACAGTTATAAAGCTTGCATCTTTGTCCAGTGTTCTTTTCTAATGGAGGAGAGGGGGCAGTGAGGTTTTTTTCTTTTCATAGGGTATATCTACACTAGTATTTTATTTTAGTAGTATTTTAGGAGTACTCGTTGGCAACTAATCTCTGCATTTGCCATATACTGGCTTTCATGGCAGGGCAGTCTCAGAGCACACAAACTGGGTTCTTTTCAGATGTAATTAAACCTATAGCTATCCTCCAGATACTTACATGTTTTAAGTGTATGGGGCTAGAGTAGCTCCAGTCTGAAAAACAATTCCCAAAATAGTTGTCATGGCTGTTGGAAACTCAGTGCCATCTTTGTTGCTATACAGATCTGCTCCTGCTCAGCCATTCTTGCCTGGTAATGCAGGTGCAACCGTAGCCCTATAGCCTTTGTGTGAATAGAGCCCTCTGTAAATAAAAATGTGTGTAATATGCGTATTTTCACTTAGGGTTTACAGCATAATCAGTTTATTGTTGTGAAAGAACCGTGAGCACATTCAGCTGAAGCTTTCCTTAATAGCTTGCTTATATTTCATGCTCTTCAGTAAATCTAATCATCTAAAACCTTGTTTGGTAATTGGTATGTATATATATGTAACTCTTTGGTAGCTGGTATGATCAGGAGTGTTTTACTCATCTGGTGCCTGTTCTTGTTCTCATGCCCAAATATTAGCAGAGGTTTGTATGGCTAACAAAGCAATGTTGGTACAATGCAGAATTTTTCTTCACTATGATATTATAGTTCAAGTAACTTAGTTTGAAATGTTCTCTAAGAGACATTTTAATTGTAATTTCTCCTAATAAAAGTGTCTTATTTATTGACAAATCTGAGTATGCAAAGCTTTGAATTCTGGACCAAGGTGATCAATGTCTACTTATTAATTGTTCCGTACTTTTTTCTTTTGATTCCGTCAGAATAGAGGTCATTTATAAATGGAGTCACAACTCTGGGAAACACAGATGAATATTTAACAGTAGCAAGACTGTGTGTATATCATGTTGTGAAAACATGAGAAGTTTAACTCCAATTATTATGTATAGTTTCTGATGGAAAAATGCCTATTGATTTCACTGGGCAATAAATCAGTCCATTCAAACAGTGATGATCTGTAGCAATCTGTTGCAGATAAGTAGTAAGAGTTATAATCCTACCACAATATTCTTATATTTAGGGTTTATAGTAGATGATCCTTATTGTTTTGACTAATACTTAGTATTTACTATTCTTTGTCCATTCAGTACCTCTGTGAAATAGTGGTGACAATTTTTTGTGTATCAACTGTTTTTCAGGACAACTTCCGTTCTCTTACAAGGGATGCTGGAAAGCTAATTCATAAAGACCTGCCATTTGAAACACTACACGTTGAAGCAAAAGTAGCACGTGAAATGTTTCAACATAACAGGTAAGTGTCTGAATTTGCCTTTCTTTTAGAAAGGCAATTAGAAATTAATTTAAATCTCTGCTTGTTTTTGTAAATCTAAAGTAAGACGTGAGAGGTGAAGTAAGAAGGTACTTCTCCCACTATTCTGAATGAACATACTTGCATTCTCTTTTTCACACTACCTTACTTAATTTTTAATGTTCTCTCCAGAGGTCAACACCAGGCACGTTTGCTGGATGTAGTTTTGTGACAAATGGAAAGACTGTAGAATTCTTAGTTTAATAGTGAGCTTCAAGATTTCACTGCTTATAAATTGAAACTCTGGTGGTTAGACCTGGTGTGCTAGTTACTTTCAGCCTTTGCCGAAAGACTTCCATATTCAAAGAAATGTACATTTTTTGTATCTTGGTATCTTCAAATGAAGATTTGATGAAATGCAGTTTTTGACCTCTGCAGGGGGAAAATGGGTAAAATACTCTGGCCTGTGCTATAAAAGAAAGCTTGTGCAAAACATTCCATTCGTCTTCAATGAAAAAACACTTAAGCAATGTTTTGGGAAAAAAATTCTCCGGTCCATAGCTTTTTGGCAGTTGAAGAGAGGTGGGGGGGAAATGATAAATAATTTATGATTTTGTGAACAAAAATAAATTTATGCTAAAGCTAAAGTTGCTAAACTAACTAGTTTTTTAGCTTAATAATGAAGATGATATTAATGTGACATACGGACTAGCATCTCTTCACTGTGTTGGCTGGTAAGTATTGACAGCAGCTGGGAGCTGACTTTTGACAATAACTTTTGACATTGTATGTGTATTTGTGTGTGTGTGTAGAAAGAGCAGAGAACACTTCACTGTCTTGCAGATGACCAGCTGTTGAGGACCACACATTGCATAAAATCAGTTTAGGTGATCTGATAGTGTCTTCTAGTCTTACACGCGACTTGAATATACTACTTCAAATAAAAAGAAAAGTTTTTCATTTCATCTTTCCGAATAAAACTCTGCTGAGAGAGCATGGCCCTCCTATTACATATACCTATATATAGAATAGAGTAGAATAGTCATGAATGAAATAGTCATTTCAGTTGGAAGGGACCTACAGCAATTATCTAGTCCAGCTGCCTGATGAATCAAGCTGACCAAAAGTTAAAGCGTGTTGTTAAAGGCATTGTCCAAATGCTTCTTAAACACACAGGCTTGGGGCATTGGCCACCTCTCTGGGAAGCCTGTTCCAGTGTCTGACCGGCCTTTTGGTAAAGAAATGCTTCTTAATGTCCAGTCTAAACCTCCCCAGGCACAGCTTTGGACCATTCCCAAGCGTCCTATTACTGGATCCCTGGGAGAAGAGCTCAGCACCTCCCTGTCCACTTCCCTTCCTCAGGAAACTGCAGAGAGCAATGAAGTGGCCTCTCAGCCTTCTGTTTTCTAAACCAGACAAGCCCAAAGTCCTTAGCTGCTCCTCATGGAATGTTACTTCCAGACCATTCACCAGCTTTGTTGTCCTTCTCTGGACGCTTCCAAGGCCTTTAACATCTTTCTTAAATTATGGGGCCCAGAACTGTGCACGGTACTCAAGGTGATGCTGCTCCAACACTGAACACAGTAGGCTAATCAATTTTTGACTGGCTGGTTATGCTGTGTTTGATGCATCTCAGGATGTGGTTTGCCCTCTTGGCTGCCAGGGCACACTGCTGACTCCTGTTGAGCCTGCTATCAACCAGCAACCCCAGATCCCTTTCTGCAGGGCTGCTCTCCAGCCACTCCTCTCCCAATTTATACTTGTGCCTTGTGTTACTCCCTCCCAGGTGCAGGATCTGGCATTTCGACTTGTCAGTTTTATTCCATTAATCGTAGCCCAATGCTCGAATCTGTCTGGTTACCTTCTGCAAGGCCTCCAGTCCCTCAAGAGAGTCAACAGCACCTCTGAGTTTGGTATCAGCGGGAGCCTTGCAAATAGTGCATTCAACTCCTGCATCCAGATCATTGATCTGAAGAGAACTGGCCCTAGAATTGAACCCTGAGGAACACCGCTGGTGACTGGTCGCCAGCCAGATGTAGCCCCATTCACTACAACTCTTTGAGCTCTGCCCTTCAGCCAGTTCTTCATCCAGCGCACAGTGAGCCCTGTCGTCCCACGGTTGGACAGCTTGTTCAGAAGGATGCTGTGAGGGACAGTATTGAAAGCCTTACCAAAATCCAGAAAAACTACACCCACTGCCTTCTGTTCATCCACTATGTGGGTGACCTTATCACAGAAGGATATCAAATCAGGTAAACAGGACTTTCCCTTTGTGAAGCCACATTGACTGCGCCTGATGATTGCATTATTCTTTAAATGCCTTTCAATAGTACTCAGAATAATTTTCTCTGTAATTTTTCCAGGAACTGAGGTTAGACTAACAGCTCTGTATGACATGCTTTATGAGACATTCCAATATGTGGTGTCATATAAAATTAAGAATTTAAACCTGTTTTAAAGCTCACATAAATATGAGCATGTTTTTTACGAATGCTCCTTAAATCGATCTCTTGAGTATTCTTATAAAAACTAGGTGATCAAGGTAAGGATTTTTTTTAATTTTTTTTTGTCTTGTTCAGATACAAAATGGAGATGATTGAACGAAAAGCGTCTCAGAATATGGAAGGAATTGTAACGTTACATAGGTGAGCAAAACTGAACTTGTTCTGTAATGATTTGCTGAAAGATATGATCATATCGCAAGTACTCTCTGCAAGTGAGAAGAGTAAGTTGTGATAGTTTTCAATTTAGAAATTACTTGTATTCATTGCTATCTGTCTTAAGTTGTTGTTTGGCTGGGGTTTTTTTATGCAACCATTGTTTTGGTGATACTTAACACTTGGTGGATCTCACTACATTTCTATTTCTTGTTATGTTAAAGGGCGGTGCCAGAGAAGCCTTACTGCTTTAAATGTTTTTACATAAAATCTAAATAAATGTCTAGACCTTTACAGGTTAAATAAAATACAAACCAAATACTTGTTTGAAAACAGGAGTTAGCGTTGTATAGTGTATTTTTCTTCCAAAATTGTCAAGATCTTCCTAACTGCAAGTTACTGACTTGTGGCGGAAATGAGAACAGAGCTGGCTCCTGGGATACAGTGTGAGAAGTAAAGTTCCTAGGCTGGAGGCAGGAAGCTTGTACTTTATCTCAGGCATATAGAAGAATTTGTGACTAGCTTAGGCTAGTGTAAGGTATTCAGTTTTCTAGATGTCTAAATTATTCTGCATTTGATTCTGGAGTCCACGTCTCTCTAAAGGAACAGATGTCTTTGCAGTGATGGTTCTTGAAATTTTAGAATGATGTTATGTCTGTTGTTCCTCCTTCCTCCCACTCTAGTTTGCTCAATAAGAGGGAAAATGAGCTTACCTATTGTTTTCTGGGAGAGGTTTGTTCTGAATGTTCTCTTGCTGTACATCTTTTTATCTCTTGCTTTTCGTAATTGATTTGCAGTTTTCCAAGGCCTGAAAGGGAAATACCTGTGCAGGTTGTAAACACTGTACTGTGGAAAATGTGTCGTCTTGGGGACAAATCTTTTCTTGGTTAATGACAGATTTATCCCACTTTTAAAGCCAATGTGGCTTCGAAGATTTGTTAAACCTAGGATCTTCATTCTAGACTTGACATTTAGATTTCATAATTCATTTTAGGAAATTGCGTGACCTTTACTTTTGCATCAGGTAACCTGGAAATGCTGAACTGGGAATTTACTTAGATTTGGTTTGGGATTTGTGTGGATTTTCTTTCATCTGTTCTGTAGATAGGAATTTGCTAATCAAAAATAAAAGCAAATAGGCTTGTACTTCTCTCCAAATGTATTTGTCATATTTTTTTTTTTTCTCCCATCAGGTTTGGTGACTTTGTAGATATTAGTGAAGGCCCTCATATTCCAAGGACAAGTTTCTGTTTCCAGTATGAGATAACAGCAGCCCATAATCTTCAGACTAACCAATCTGAATTGATAAGGAGGTTCCAAGGTGTGTCCCTGCCAGTCCATTTGAAGGTAACTATATACTCATGATAAAAAATACCATTTCAAAGTCTTTCATGACACCAAAGTAAAACTTAACAACAATAACAAAAAAAAAGTCCTAGCACTAATAAGCCTTAAACAAAGGTTTTGTAGAACTATAGGTGGAGGCAGCAGTTTTTCTTCCCATTTCTGTTGACTTACGTGATTTTTGACCTGTGGTCTAGTAGATCTGCTATTGTCTCAGTGGGGAAGTTTTCAAGGGACAAGAGGGCACTCGGTTCCTCACCTCATCTCTGTGCACCCTTCCTCGTCATAAGATTTTAATTCCCATTTTCCCCATTACCCCCTCAGTGATTCCACACAATTAATGGATATGATCAGCGGACATTTATTCAGGTCCCCCAAAGGAATATGGGCAAATTGGACCCTGAAATCATAAGTTGTAATGCCTGAATTGGGGATTGTTGTGGTTTTGTGCTATCATTTCTATATACTTGTCAGAATCTATTCTATGAGAAGATATTTTCTTTTTTTTGGCCTCCAGTAACTTTATGTAATGAAATTTAATACAGGCTCACCACACCGTGTGGCATAAACTACTGGCAAGATCGAAGAGGCTGGTAAGTCTCATTAGCAGTGAAGTATAGCTTACCAAATATAAAGATATGCTGTGATAGAGTAGACTTTGAATGATTAGAGGTGGGCAATATCTTCAAGAACCTTCAAGAAATGTTCACAGGTGAAGAAAAATCAGATGCACAGGAAATCTCTTAAGTTGTTGGTAATTAGGACTGTCAACTATATTCGTATTTTTCAAATTAATTTGTAGAATTGATGTTGGTGTCACGTGTGTGTAAAATTTAAAATTATTTTTTCCTGTTTTAATCGTGAACATGAAATAAGAAAACTAAAAATTGGAATACTGTATTTACGCTTACCTAGATTTTATGTAGTAACAAGGTTTCTGCCACAGATTTGAGAGAACACATACAAACATGTTTCTTACAAGTAAATTCAGGGATAAAATCTAGTACCACTGGGTGAACCTTGGTAGAAGTTACTGGAGCTAAAAGGGAATGCTGTTTCAGGGAGCTGCATAAATGCAGTAGTTTGAAGTTTAAAACCTACATGGAAAACAAGAGTTTCTTGTAAATAATATTCTGCTAAACAGCCAGTATTTCAAAGTTGAAATGTACTTAACCAACAGAAGCTTTGCAATGACTGAATGAATGGAAAAGGCGAGTTTTTAAGATAAATGGAACTATAAAATATAAGCCACGTATAACCAGAAACTCACTATCTGGGGCATGCTTAAACTTATGAAATCTTCATAAGAATTAAACAGCGTATGTTTCGGATCAAATATTTTACTTGTTTGTGTGGCAAGAAAGATAAAAAAAAAATACTGTATGTCCACGGAAACTTTTTAGCCAAGGATGTATTCAGATCCTAACCCACGATATTTTTCTATGAAATTAATTTGAAGATGCTTGTGATTCAGGTTGTTTAGTTTTGGAGACAATAATTGTCTTTGTAGGCTGTCCTTTCTTGTTACAGTGACAGTATGCGGGGAGGATTTCCAGGATCAAGGAGAATAAAATAATTTTTAAAAATACAACAAAATTGACATGTTTCTGCAGGTCACTGAAGAAGAGTATTTGGAAGCAGCAGCAGAACGTCATGAGGCAAAAGATGTAACTGAAGAAGGAAAAACTGTATCAATTTAAATTAACTTTAAGCTCTAAATGTACATAATAAAATGTGTATTTTTACATGACTTGGTTTTGCTGCATATAAAAATGACTTGGGTAATTAATTTGAATTCTGCTGAGTTCTTTGCCTACTGCAAATGAAATTCCATTGAGTTCTTTGCCTACTGCAATAGAAAGTTGAGACAAATAGTATCTTAAAAAAGAAAAAGAAAAGAAAAAAAAAGCCCTTTCAGAAGTCCATAAAGGGTTACAAAAGATTATTATTTTACTTATTTTGATATCCTGTCAGAATTGAAATTGGATACTCCATTGTGTTTCTGGTTCAAAAGACTCCATTCAGTAGACAGCTGCGTAATTGCCATTGCTTTACTAATACAAAAAATAGCAGAATGTTAAAGCTGGAAAGTTCTTTGAGTTTAATATTCTGCTGTACCACTGCAGTTAAACATCGTTTTCCAGAATAGTACCAGGAATGTGGTCTATTACTTGCATCCCCTGTGTAGTAAGATTTATTATGCATTTTCATTCTTTGATATTTAAATATGGTGACTTCAATTAAATTTCACAAGGGGTTTTTGTTAGATGATGTTTTCTGACATTTTGTATTTTCATCCCTAGCTCATTAGAGCTGTTCTCGTTATACCAGAGTACATTTCTGTTATTTTTTGAAGTGCAAATATTTTCTCTGAATTTTATCCCAATTACTATTTTTACCATAACTCCATCACTTGCTTTCTAATCAATTGGCAGTATAGTTTTGTAAGAACAGGGTAGCAGTTTGGTAAAATACATTTAGGTAAGGAAATCTTACCTAGCTTAATTGAACTAAATAATGTGTCAGTAAATGCTGAATGTGTCAGAGCACAGAAGAAGAATTGCAAGTGGTAGAAGTAGCTTTTGGGGAAATTGCAGAAATCTGCTTCAGGTATGTGTTAAAATATGTTTGCTCCTATTTGTGCTTCTTTTAAATCTAACCTTCTGGAATATGCTTTGGCTTTGGACCTGTTGCTCTGGTGCTACAGAAGAAGCAGGCATTGGTTCCTGTCTTGAGGGACACAAAATTTGCTGGTGGTTTGTGGGTTTTTTTGTTTGTTTTTGGGAGGCGGAGGTCGGTATGTTTTTTTGAGGTACCTGCCATCTCTGATTAACCCAAGACCATAGTGAAATTTTGCCGGTAGGATCTGATCTGAGCGGTCCGTTTTGAATCTTAAGCCCATTATATCACCAGCTCACACAAGTCTCCGAAAGTTTGCCCTGTTGCTTGGGAACCCAGTTCAGAATTCCTCCTGGATTCCACCACCTGCAGAAGAAGGTGAGAATGCTGCTTCCCCTTGGTAAATTTTTTAACCTTAGAGTGGAATTTCACGTTTCAGAGTTTCCTGGGTTTTTTTTGGGAGGGAACCTGGCTTTTATAGCGTGCGGTGTGAAAAACGGATTGCAAGGCATAGAGCTGGGCTGAGAAGCCTGGAGAGGGAATTTCCCTTTTCCTGACCTTTACTGGGTGCGAGACAAGTGGGTGTGGGACTGGCAAGGGGAATTTACAGCAGAGCCTGGGCCACCTGCAGAGCCCCGCCGCTAGGTGGGAGCAGTGGCTTGGGGAGGAGCCGTGCTGCCTTACCGGCGGGAGAGGAGCAGGAGAGTTGCCCTTGGACGTCAGTGAATGCCCACGGCAGGGACTTTTGCAAGTGCAGAACTACCGCCAGTGCTGTTGAGGGCTGCCAGCTGGAGTTTACACGAGATTTAACTTCCCCACCCCCCCTCGCCTTCCCCGGAGGTCTATGTGTAAAAAGGTGGAAGCTCAAACTTCTGCAGAACTTAGTACTAGCTCACATTTTGGCTTAGATGGGCTCCAGAAGGCAGGTCTTCCTTTGGGAGAGGTGGAGCTGGTGGACATTTTTGAAAAGCACCAGATTCTCGCAGAAGACAGTAGCAGTTAAAAGAGAGTCAGGCTATAAAAGGTAGCATCCACTTCTTTCTTACCATCAGTATGGTGGTGACAGCACTTTCCAAAGAAGTAGGAGACACAGATTCAGTTTCCTATTCTGCCACAGAGGGATTCAGAGCCACGCTTGCAGGGGGAAACACCTTCGGGGGATGGATCATAACGTACTCTGAGTGCTCCCTACCCAAGCGGTATGAAATGACGCCACTACTAGAAAAAAAATTCCTGAACATTTTTTGGACAAGCATGAGAACAAATGGGAACAGTGCTCAGTGCTTGTGGCAGCCACAGAGCAACAGGGAGGTCTGATCCCTGAGCTCAGGGCCATTTCTGTATTGGGCCATTTCTATATTTTATCTCCAATGACGGTAGCCAAGAGAGACCACTGCAGGTCAGTTCAAAAAGAGACAGGAAAGTAGATACTGTTATTTCTATGTACTGAATGCTATAGATCCCAGAGATTACAGGGATTAGGGGAGGGCAGATAGATAGACAAAAGAGACTATAAGATTAAGCAAAGTCACTTCCTTGGCTGTTTGTCCTTTTTATTAAACTGCTTTTCAGGTTTCAAGACGCAGTTTCTACTGCATTCATCCAGTAAAAGAAATGCAGAGCTAGCTAAAGGTAAAGAAGAATCTAGGAAAACACCATACTGCGAAGCACAGATGACAGAGAAAGGGGAGGGTGGGGTGATTTAGGTCAACATACATGAGCAGAAGATGAGACGGGCCAGTTTCTGATAAGGAATAAATAAGGAAGAATTTTTTATTTTTTTTTTTTTTTTTTGCGTTGGAGGTGGTGAGACACTGCAACAGGTTGCCTGGAGAAGTTGTGGATGCCCCAACCCTGGAAGTGTTCAAGAGCCGGTTGGACGGGGTTTTGAGCAACCTGACCTACTGAAAGATGTCTCCGTCCAAGGCATGGGGCGTGGAGTAGATGATTTTTAAAGGTCCCTTCCAACCCAAACCATTCTGTGATGCTATCATTACAGGGGAAAAGGCAGGAACTGAAGCCACCTTCCTTGTTGCACATCAGTAGTAGCTCCATGACTTCTCACATTCAAGTTGTTCCTCCTATCTCTTGTTTGAAAGAGAGTTGACACTTTTCTAAATGGCAGAAGTTTTGCTCTGACCTTGAGCCTTCCCTTTTATTTATTGTTTTTAACCAAGAAGGAAACTCCTTACCAAGGTTAAAGCTACATGGTGTCTTGATCCTAAGCGGTAGCAGTAGGAAGGTTTAAATGAGTCAGTTCCAGCTTTGTAATACATGTTATCTAACCAAGCGAGATATTTTTTCCAAAGAAATATTCTGTTATCCATGCTATTATGGATTTTGGAGACAGAAAAGGCAATTATGATGTAGTCTGACTTCCCTCATAACAGAAGGAATTAAATGTCAGGAGAGAGTTATTTTTTCTCTTACCAAGGAAGTGAAACTCTTCCCTGGGAAATTGAACACATGCAAGTGATGAAAACGCTCAATCATCAGTAAACGTCGATTCCTTTTATGACAGCAGCCAGAATGAGCTTCCCTTTCTATTTTAACCTCTGGCAAGAAGTAATCTCGTCTTGCTGTTTGGTAACTTATCTAATGCTATACCAATCAGCTTATCACAATACTTCTTATTTTTGAAGCCAGTGAACTTGCTAGTGCAGCTACATTTATTTTATTAGTTTTTTTTAAGGAATCCAGACACAGGAACTCAATATCATAGAGGCGTTCAATGGGAAGAGTTGGCAGTGGATATTTCTTGAAGAGCACCAACCGTCTGAAAATGGTAATGCTGTCATGCTGTGGTCTTTTACAAGATTTAACCCCAGTCATGGACAGCATTAACATTTTTTCAGAGTAAAAAGAAAACCTATTTTTTTTTAATATCTGCTGTTATAATATCTACAACTTAATATGCCTACTTTCCTGGGGAATCAGCTATGCAGAAAAAATACATATAAATGGTCTAACGGCTGTTTTTATATCCGCTGCTTATTTCTTAAGTTTGCAGGTCACTCAACTTACATTTTAAAGAGAGAAGATATAAGGGAGCATACATTTGATTTTTATAGCATGACTATGAATCAGAATGATGAGTGGCAAGACCCATTTTCTTCCTTAATATACCTTCTATTGGCATGTGTCTATATAGGATAGAAATGGGAAGTCCAGGCTGGGGAGTGGGAAGGTGGGGTGAAGTGAGGAAGTCACAGCTGGTCATTGTTTCAGTACTGTGTCATTCACAAGCACTGGGGACACTACTGTACTCCAGGTATACTGCTCTGATGTTAATTTAAGCTTCTGAAGAAGAGAAAAAAAATCTCTGGTTGGTTGCAGGCTCGGGGTGCTGTGCAGTAAATGAGACCTCTTTGAATGCAATGAGGAACCAAGGAAAATATCAAGTAACATCTTCCTTTTGTGAGCAGAATTGATGTAACAAATGTAATCACTTAATTAGTACTTCACTTTAATCTGTACATCCCATGGGGGAATTTAAGTTGTGGAGACAAGCTCAACAGCATCTCCAGGTTTCTGCGTTTCACAGAAATCTCAGCTTTAACATTGTCTGTCTGTGCCAGTCATGCAGCTGGGTGCTCCCTAAGTCCTGCAACCGCACCAGGGCAGCGCTGGCCTGGCTGCCAGATCTCTGCTAACTGCACCACGGAGAAGACAAGGAGCAGTGACCTGCGAGAGCGGGACTCCCCTGCTCCCTGGCGCTCGGGGACCACCTTGGCTTCAGTAAGAGAAGTGATACTGCCAAATCTTGCCTCAAATGGAGAGGGAAATCAAACTGCGCTTCACTGTTTCGCCCTAGTCCCAATAAATGAGAATTTCTATTGACTCTCCTCCTCTCTTTTGCCACAATTTCCTCCTCACTTTCAAAGCTATTTTTCCTGCAAAATGAATAGCAATACACTTTAACAAAATGTGCTTCACCACATTGAGAATCCCCTCTCAGAGCTACTGCTCTGAGTTTGGAAGGGATGAAACTGGCTTTTGCTTTTTGGTGGTCGTGGCCCCTGGCTGTTTGTTGCCCTTGGGGGAGCCACTGAACTTACAGCCTGATTTGGAAAACATTTACACCCTACAGCAGTTCTGTCTGAGTGGAAAAAAATTGCGTTCAGTGAGACTGTTCACATGTGAGGCTGTTCACATGTGAGACTGTTTATATGTGAGACCGTTTATATGTGAGACCATTGATTCGTAAGCGTCTGTGGTCTCGAGGTGCTCTGTAATCATACCTCCTACCAAGTGTTCACAGCCAAAACACTGCGAACAGAAAAGTGTATACATACTGATACAGCACAAATGTTAGACTTATTTCTTAATTAACGGTGAGTACTTTGAGTTTCTTTGTTTCCCCTTCTGCTCCCCCATCAAATCAATGTTTCACAACTAAACTATTCATTAAGCAGGTTTAATTACAGCATAAGATAGAGAATTTTAAAGACTGGCTCTGTCACTCAGTTTTTGTGACTGTGAGTATTCAGTATTTATTTTGACCTTCCACAACATAAATATAACAATACTTCCCTATGTCTGTAATTTTCTGGGATGTCTTCTAAAAGTTTGCAATGCGCTGGTAATCCTGAAGTAAAATAAATATATTTTTGTTTTATCCTAATGACCCATTGACCCATTTCTCCTAATGAACAGACAATAAAATCTGAGAGAAACATTTTCTGTCAGTTTTTCTCTTACATATAATAAAATTCTATAGAAATGAATAGAATGCACACTTATATACGCCAAAAGTTTAATTCATCATTTTTCTTTCCTAAATAAAATGAAGAAATGAAATACTTGTCTGGGAAGTAAAGCCAGAAGAGCTGGAAAGCAATAAAACAAAATAAAACCCAGGTTGTTGCCCTCAAAATGGTACACGTTCTACATCCTAGTAAGGACTTCTTGATACACAAAGCTGCTTTTTCCCCCTGTTTTTTCCCAGTGACTCTGAACCTAGCAAACATTCTAGCAGGCATGTCTGTATGCAGAATAACTCGTCTGTTTTACAAGCAGAATGGAGGTTTTCCCAGCATAGGACTGACTGATTCATGATTTCTGTTCTCCTCCCACAGCAGCAGTTTGTTCCACGTGAATTCTGGTAAAAGGCATGATACAGTGATAATGCTAATATGTAGGAGTCAGTCAGAGGTAAAAACCCCTATCACGATTAGCATTAACAACATACAGCCTTCAGAAGAACTCCAGAGACCAGAGTATGAGACATAAAGAACTGAAACCACTGTTTTTTCCCCTTGATATACCTAAAAAAAAAAGAAGAAAAGACAAAAAAAGAGACAGAAATGCATATAAAAAAATTGTGTCAGAGACACAGAAAGGACAGACATCGGAGGAAAAAGGATTGTAGTTAGTTAAATGCATAGGAACCACCTGCTGCACATTTAAAACCAGTCAAACCTGCAATTGTTTTAGTTACTTTTATAAGAGAGCTAGAGTACATTCACTATTCTTCCCCTCTGAAGGACTTCCATCATTCTACTTATTGCATTTTTTGTGCTGCTTTAGTTGCATTGAGCTGAAGGAATACAGATTGTAGCAAGGTCTTGCCTAATTTTGTATCCCTTTAGATATCAGTTAATGAAGATTTCTAGTATCAGCCAAGTTCCTCAAGATGTTAAGAACCCAAGATAAAAAAAAGCAAAAAAAGACTTGTGTTTATTTTTACTTAAATAAGACAGAATGCCTATCAGGAGAGCTGACTGTTTAACAGGATGTAAGAAACAGAGCTAAGAAATAACCATAGTTTCATCAGTATATGGTGTTTGTGATTAAACAACAAATATTCCTTCAGATTCTGGAATAAATGAGTGCTGAGCAGAGACAAAACCTGTTGGACAGATTTAGTTGCTGGTCTAGGATCCATATACAGGGTTCCTACACCCTCGTTTCAGTAGGCTAGAATGATATTAATGATTTTAATTGTCTGTGTTGAACAGTACATTGTTTGCTAATCGCATCTTAATATTAAGCAGTCACTGATGCTTTGACCATAAAATTAGTAAGCGCTGAATTTTTTTTAACCAAAAAGTTGAACATTTTTTTTTTTACTTCTTTAAGCCTAATATGAGCTCTCTCCTGAAAACTAACAAGGAAAACATAGTTTTAGAAATCAGTAATTCTATAAAGTATTTCAAAAATCTGCAAAGAAACTGCATAAAGAAGTACAAATGCACTCAATAGAAGAAAGGTTAGAGATTATATATCCAATTATCTGAAATTTTTTTACAATTTTCAGTTACTTACATCGTTAATAAGGATGGAATAGTTGAGACAGTCATTCCAAGCAGGTTTAAAAAGGCCTAAGTAATGCCCAGTTAGTTCTCTGCTAAGTATGTCTTGATTGAAATATATTTTCCTTTCTCCATCCTTCTAAAATAAAGTATGGGTTCCTGGGCAAAGTTCAGAAATGGTTGAATCTTGTTTGCTTTCTGTTTGGTCTCCCAGTAACCACTTTTAAAAAAACCCATTTACTGTTGTTTAAGAAAAAAGTAGCAAGAAAAACAGTAGGAGAAACAAGACATTATATATAAGACGCAATTTTGGAGATCTTTTTTGTATGTAAATTTAAAGAAACTTATGTACATTTATAACTTCCCTACTCTTACTAACACATGTTTTAAGAGGAAGTTAAAATGTCATAGTAAGACTGTGATCTAATTTAGAGATTTTAGGGAAATTACCTTTCACTTTGTGCCACTCTAAATGAAACCAGCTAAGTACATGGTTTTGATATGTAAGTAGCAAACAAAAATTCCAAGAAGAATATAAAATTTTGGTAGGCAGAAAAAAGTGGTTTAGAAATTTCCAAACCTCAAATTTAAAACGATGATTCAGAGCTCTGTTGAGTGTTCAGGCTAAACTCCTACTGAAGTCAGACACCGAGACCTGTGGTGTAACACTTGCGTTCGTGGGCAGTGAAGTGAACAGTTTCTAAAACTATACATCAGTACTCCAAAATGTTGTGTGTGCATATGTGGTATGTGTGTGGAGGGCGAGGGGTGAAGGTCAGGGGATGAGGATGAGAGATGCGAGTTAAGGTATTTCTTTTCTGGTTTTTTTTTGAGAAAGAAAGCAAACAAATTAATTCTGACAATAAAAGGCTATTATCTTTTCTGAATTTATTTATGGTTTGAACCTGCTTTAAGCAGGGATTTGGATTTGATGAGGTTCAGAGATCCCTTCAAACCTGAACTATTCTCTGATTCAATTATTGTGCTTTTAAAGTCTCTAAGTCCCTAACTCCTTATTCACTTGCTGTCACCCAGTGGGCATACATCTTTATGAAAGGCTTGATGCAAAATATCTGTTCCTCTTGTGGGAATGCTAAATTTGGCTTCATTAAGCTTTGGATAAGGATCACACTATGCAGTAGGACAAGAGCTTTGCTACAAGAAGCTTCTGTCACCTCCGAGTCTGTTGCCCCAAGAATATTTGTAGAACATGTTTGTAAATTTGCACTCTGTTAAATGTATTCCAGGTTGTTCTTCTTTACATCATGCTTCCCAAAACCTAATTCTTTCATAACTTTTTAGGCTTTGCCAGAGACTTCTATGGGATTTGCTAAAAAAGAGAGCATTTTTATCTGTGGTTTGCAGCAGCCGTTTGTAGTTGACGGCACTTTCCTCTTCAGTCTGCCTACTCCTGCATTCAGTCTTGGAGAAGGGATGTTTTTGAAATCGATCACTTGAATAGATCTAATAATTGTTCCTCTAAAGAAGCTGAACGAGTGCCATACTTGCACGTGCCTGCTTCCACCATCGCTGTTGAGCAGTGAGGGAAGGGAGAGACTCCAGGCAGCCTTTGCTCTCTGCAGCTTTACTCCAGAGCCAGCTCTTCTAGGCAAAAGTGGGTAAGTGGGTAGCCATAACCGCAGACAAGCCTTTGCCTTTGGTGCTTTTTCTACTCCCGTGATCTCAGATTTATGTAATGGAAGAGTTTTGCCTAGGCTGGCAACCTAGCATTTTAATTTTGGGTTTAAAAGCTGTAGAGCATCTCCAATGCTGCGAACTGTTGTGCTTCTGTGTGCTAAAGGCAAAAAAAAGAATCGTGCTTTATCAGGAAGTGGTGAGAAAAGACATGTGTTTCCTCTTGCTGAACCTCTGTAACAGCCTTTTCTACAGCTGTCAGATTTCCATTACATGGACGAATACACATATTGCTGCCTGTTTTCTCACAGAGCTCTAAAAATGTGGCTTTGCCTTCAATGGAAATGATGACCAGCTACTCATGCTTAATTATAATAAAATAAAATCCCCTATTATTTCCCTTGCAACATTAAAAAAGACAAAGCTCATACGATCTGGTGTGATTTCCCTCTTCCTCTTTTCAGCACTCTCTTCCTTCAGTCACTATCATCAGAACAACGCATTTATTCCTCCTATCTTATTTGCTGATCTCTGGTCATCAGGTCCCATCCACTCGTCTGCTTTTCTGTTCCTTCAACTGTTGTAGTGACCTCAGATAGGTGTGTGTTTTAATTTCATTTTCAAGCTTCATATCTGCTTTCATTGCTATTGCCTCCACAGAAACTGTCCATATCAGCATTGATCTCTTAAGCTAGATGCTCTTTGACTATTTTATCCCTGTTTGACAGTCAGACGTACATGACGTACGTGCTATACAACTAGAAAAAGCACCAAAGGCAAAGGCTTGTCTGCGGTTATGGCTACCCACTTACCCACTTTTGCCTAGAAGGGCTGGCTCTGGAGTAAAGCTGCAGAGAGCAAAGGCTGCCTGGAGTCTCTTCCTTCCCTCACTGCTCAACAGCGATGGTGGAAGCAGGCACGTGCAAGTATGGCACTCGTTCAGCTTCTTTAGAGGAACAATTATTAGATCTATTCAAGTGATTGATTTCAAAAACGTCCTTTCATACATACAATGTTTTCTTCCCAGTTCCTTTCTCCTGTTTCAAATACCTCCTAAAGGTCGACTTCTGCTATGACAGCTTCAGGAAACCTGCTAGTGCTTTCAGAAGAGCCTGTGAGGCAGTTGGGATAAACTGAGAGGCTGGATGACCTAGTTTGAACTATAAGCAATAAAAACAAAAGTAAAATTAGTAAACAGTGACAAGATTTTCTCTGCGCTTGTAAACACATATGCACATATATTTAGTTTCTTCTACTTGTAATTTCCTCAGTATGTGGCAATGCTTATCTTCATTTCTGCTGCAATATTAATGCAACCGATTGAGACCTTACTGAGACCTACGGCATTGCTGAAAAATAAATGTTGACTAGTAAATTTACAGACTACAGTAATTTTATTTTGCAATCTGTCTTCCAAAGTGTGTGAAAATAGACATCATATTCATAGCCATTTTTGTATTTCATATATTTAAAAAAAAATCTATGAGTTATTGAGGCACTTAAAAAGCCTGCTCAAGTGTAGGTAGCTCATTGTTCGCTAACCTAGGATTTTCTCCAGTCAGTGAAATATCAATGGTTAATCAGTTCATCCATATCACAGTCTATATTCAGATTCCCTTCAGAAGGAGTACTACAAGTGCAGTTCCAACTACCTAGTTTAAGTGTGACAAGTACTCATTTCCCCACCTGTACATTTCTACATCATTTTACGGTACGTCAAGGATCTGAGTGGGCTTATGCTGGTCCACTGATGGACTAGAAGCATCCAGCTTGTTAATCTAGTTATGTGATTATTATCCAGTTTTGCACCTCCAGTCCAAATGACCAAATTCTTATTTATCTATTGGTCAACTAGAAGGGATCCTTTGTCATGAATCTGGAGTAAACCTCAAGCTTTTGTGTTTGGATTGGTAGCAAGAGGACATGCCAACTTTGATAGTACTTCCCAATATAAATTTTTTATAAAAACCATATGCAGGTTAGGAAACCGATACCAATTCTGCAAAATTTAGTAGCCAATTGAGAAAAGATAAAGGTGTATTCTCCAAACAGCACAAAAAACAAAATTAGAACTTTGCCTTTTGGGGAGCCTCATCTGAAGGTGCTTAGGGTTGTGCAATCACCTCTGTCACAAAGCCCCTTTTCAGTGGGTGGGTGAGAGGAAGAAATGGCAATTCACCAAGGCCAGAAATCTACAGTGCTCATGCATGTGAGTATGTACACTCACAATCACGTTGGAGGAATCAGACTGTGATAGACCCCAAGACTGATACTTTGAAGTTAAAGAATAGGGACCCACACTGACTGCAAAAAGCTTTGAAACAGACCTAGTGAGCTCCAGTCTTTTATTTCCATTTACCTGCATATAAATGAGATATAGCTCTCAAGCACAATGTCAGATTACCTGTTGAAAATAAACTGAAGGCCTGATTCTGGGAGAAAAAACTTGAAGGAGTCTTGAAAGAGATATGCCAGCAAGCAGGCTGTGTGAACAGCTTTGTAGGGGACATGAGGTGGACTCACATCACCCAACTGCAGCTGTAGAAAAATTAGGTCTTCAGTCTATGCGATCTATCTGTGTATCCTCCCTTAATGCTCGCCAGAGAGAGAAAAGTGGGCACTGGCCAAAGGGTAACATGTTTCACCTACTTTATATCTTTCTTAGAATGCTGCAAATTGCCTTCTGGAGGTGCCTATTTCCTTTTATTTGTCAAAACTAAAATTTGGTATTGTATACGAGAGTGGCTTTTGAGTATGTCTTCCTCTGCAGTCATCAAAAACTCCTTTTTGTAAAAAAATAAGACCAATATGAAATGTACCAGTTTCAGAGATGATTTTACCCTTGAATGGCAGAAATCTAATTTTGACTGAAAGAGAATGAGGGTTAATATAATTAGCACATTCTAGAATACTTTTAATCACCTACAAAAGGATGTTACACATAAACGGGACACCAGACATCCATTTTCAGGTACCCTATTTACATTTTCATGAGGATTTTAAGTCCTGTATTCTCCTTTAATTTCACAGAAAGTAAAGCTATTCTTTTTGAAACACTTAGAAAAATATAGAATTCAAATCTTTTACTTAAGATACTACAAGAGCTCCGAAGATGTGTATGTGGATAGAAGACTTTCTCTGCTGAAAACTTCCCTCTAAAATAAAATGTACCTCTATTTCACTTTGTGGATCAAGTAGCTATATTGGTTTTTTTTTTTTTTATACTGTATTTCAGCTATTTTGCTTGTTCCTCTGTAAATTAAAAATCACCATATCAAAAAGCTAATAAAATAAATGGTTAATCTTAGATAATGGCTGCCAAATTTAAGTTCAGAGCAAATTTTTATGACCAAATTAAACTTTAGATTTTTCACCAGAGAGGTATTAATGCTGAGCATGGAGCTCCTGTTTTGTAAGTATGGATATGCATTTCAAGAAAGTTATATAACGTTCTTATGTGGACATTTTAAACATCTTCATTTTAAAAAGAATTAAAACAAATCATAGCTAAGTGATGCAGGTCTAATGGGTATACTTTTAAGAAGGCATTTCTCTGTTGCTTATTTATGAAATGAAGACCAGAACTTGTCCCATGTCCAAAACTACTTGTATGGCCAAAATTAAATAAGTCAAACCAATCCCCACCTCAACACGCCTCTGGCAAGCTGTAGCCAAGAAAATAACTGCAAATTAGTCATAAACCTCTTCCAAATAGACAACTGAAACACTGTAGAAGTTATATTCCTTATTGCATGGTCCTCTAAATTATTTATCTCAAAACAAAAAAAGGAGGGGTGCAGGAGCTGAAAAGCAGCATGCATCCCCCATATCCTCTTAGTTGTCTGCAGACACCTTTCGCCTGTGTGCTGTCCCATCAGTTATGTGAGGTGTAGCCACCTAAAAAAGCGAATGCAAAGACAGCAAGGGGACATATTCACTCGAGGCTGGTCGTCCGTGAGCGATTCTGGGTGGCTGAAGGCATATTTCCGTCAGGATGCCTGCCTGAGTGTTTCTGCATGCGTGCAAATGTTTGAAGTTTAGCCTCTCTGACTCTCGAGGCTTCTAAACCCTGCCCAAGGGCCCCTTCCCTTGGCCTGCTCCCCTCTCCGGTAACATACGAGCTTCTCATTTAAAAAAAAAGAGCACATGCAAGAATAAACAAAAAAGCCAAAGAACCAAACTGAAAAACCTACCTGCTATGAGGCAGTTTCTTTACACAGAGATGCAAGTAAAACCAATGCAGCAAGAAGGCCACAGGCTTCCTTTGTTCCATCTCACAGGTTAACCATGATCACTGAGCTTGGGTTGTGTTTTTTTTTTTTCTTCTAAAGAGAGAGAGGGAGAGTGAGTGAGAGAGAGAGAGAGAAATAAGGCAAATGAAAAATGAAAAAAAGCAACTGAGGCAAGAGCAGTTGCCACAGAGGTCTGTTGGTCTGGCTGGTCACCCGATATCCCTGCAGCGCAAGTTAGGTGAAGAAAGCCCGCTCCAAACAACTTGAGACCCTTTATAAGTCATGAAGGTGACTCATAACTAACCGACTTGCCTTGCCTTTAGTAAATCCCCTGCTTTCCTTTTCTTAGAACAGAGCTTCAAAAAAAAAAAAAAAGAAAAAAAAAAAAGAGAAAACCGAAGGAAAACAGAAAACTCCAATCAAACTGAGGATTTTTTGAAAATACACCATGTACTTTCCTTCCCTCAGACAGCTTGGCATCAGCCTTTGAATTGAGTAATAACAATAAATGCAAATGATTGTTTAGTAGTGATGGTACTCTTAAACAAGTTAGGGGTATGTCGTGCGAGGGAGAGTTCATGCCAGTATCTTCAGAGATCTAACTGGAGAGGGAGTTCACTGTGGTGAGCTGTTTCTTACTTTTCTCTGTATTATTTTTTCATCCAGAGCTGTCCTGCACAGACTTTTCATATCACAGTTAACCCTTGCAGAGCCAGGAAGAAAAAAATAAAAGAGTCAGAGATGGATAAAATTCTCTCAGTCCTCAAGAAATATGCAGACACCTGACAGCTGTAGCTGGAACAGTTGCAAACCTCTAAAACCAGGGACAAGTTCTAGCCAAAGTAGGGTATACATGGAAGACTGTGAAACAGTGGATTGTGGAAGCCTGTTGTTAAAATTATATGGCTTTTTTAATATTCTTCAAAGACCACTGTGGATGAATGGAAAGACAAGTTGGTTTAAATGTACAGAAGATATAAATTTATACAGTTCTTAAGTTCTGAACATATTTCCAGAAAAATCCAGTTTATGTGAATTTCCAGCAAGGAAAGGTGTGCCTGCTACACCCTGATTTTCCTCAGACACTGAGGGTTGTACGCTCTCAAAATACTATATTTTCTTTATGAATAACATAATTTCCTTTGACTCGTGCTTTGGAAGTTCAGTGACATTTTAAGAAAATATTTTTATTTCAGAACTCCTTAAGATGGCTGAAAGACAATAGTTCTGTGTGCCAACCATGGAAATATAAGGAAATAAAAAAAATTCAATGAAATTCCTTCTTACACACACTGTTCTTCTCTTTGTTTTAGGTGTGTAATTAGAAACGTCTTCATTTTCCCTGTTGAGCCTGTTTAAGTTTTGGATGCTTGTCCGCAGATCTGCACTTACATGATTACACCAGACCTTCACGCCCCATTAACAATGTGATGGATTTTGGCTCCCATCGTAGTAGAGAAAAGTTTAAAGCTATGGCTGGAGCAGTGATGTTTCTCTGACACATCCCAAGCAAAGCAGCTCTGAGAAACACAAACAATTACTTTTATCTCCAAGGTCCTCCGCTCTGGGGACATGGCCACCGCCCACGCTGCTGGAGAAGAGGGCAGTAAGCCTGGCTGTGCTCTCATGTTCATGCGTCTGGGTGGGTGGGGAGGTTATGGCAGGCACCTTTCTGTTTTCCTCCTATGCCTCTGGGCTGCAAGGAGACTGGATTTGTCTTGGACCCTTACCCAGGAGAAAGAAAAAACGCCAAGCTACTTGGTCCTCTTCCCCAAATGTCTTCTCTTACTTGATACTTGATGCAGGGCCACAACTTGGGGCAACTTTTATGGGGAAGAAGAGGAACGCTCCATTTTAGTGAATTTAGACCCTGGGATTGTCTCCAGCCTGATAATACTGCAACAAAAAAGTGTTAATTTTTACCTCAAATTCTTTTCTTAACTTGCATTTTTACTTGATTTCAGTGTAAATTGGAAACCTATATTCCTAAGGAAATAAGACTTATGGAATCACACTTGGAATGTGTATGTCTGTGTGCATATCTGTTGGTCTCTCTAATGACTTGAAATCATGGGTTAATTTGAACCCACAATGACGGAAGGATATCTCGAGGATATGATGCTCCTATGATTTTTGTGAAAAGAAGTGAGCAGATCAGGAAAGACCTTGTTAAAATTCCCACTTGTGGAAAGGACGGTAATTGGAGTTCAATTCTTAGTAAATATCCCAGAGTCCACATAGGAGCTCAATTACAAATCCATAGGCAACCAGATTTTGTTCATTTTGCCATTCACAAAATGACCTGGTTGGGAAAGGATTACGTTAAATGCATGAAAACACCAGTTAATACGTTGATCAATAGACCATTTTGGGTTAAAGAGCAAATAAAATCCTAATGTTGCTAACAATATACATGGGTAATTTAGCAGGAAAGCTGTCAGTTAAGCATTGATGCCTAATTAGGGGTAGCCTGATTAGGGTTAAGTGTGAGCATTTGTGTTTGAAGACAGGCTGGCAATCAGCTTCAAATACCCAGACCGACGGGTGCCGGGTGCCGTGAGGTGGGCTGGTGGCATTACCATCGTCCAGGGCGCTGCTGAGGCTCTCCCATGCTCTCTTTCTGCTCCTCTGAGTTTCATCCCCTAAACTCTTTTTTGCACCTTACAGCAGTTATCACTGTCTTTCTGCACTTGAGTATGGTGCATAAACGCCTTTTATATTTTCAAGTGTGTGAACATGATTTCAGTGGCTACACCAAGAGATGTAAAGAAATAACACCTTGCAAGAATGTCAAAAAGGACCTTTAGGGTCATTTTAAAAAAATAATCAGTCTGTAAAAGTATGCCATGCATTTTTAAATTCCCACAGTCTTTCCAGTTGTCCAGAATACATAGAAACATAAATTTCCTAACTGACATGGTAAAGACGGTTAGGTTTCCTGTCTTCTGGGATGCTCTATGAGATATGCCTGACCAATAGAGGGCAATACATTCATACAAGCAATAGGCTCCAGTCCAAAACTTATGGAATTCAAGGAGAATTTAAGCTTAGTACGACACTGGTCAGACCCATAACATTCAATACTAATTTCACTTGAGATAGTGGTTAAGACTCCTAATGACATCCATCAGAGAGAGAAGCCGATTGCAATTGGAGCTCTATTAGAAAATAAACAATGAAAAAGGTGGAAATGCCAGATTTAATTAAAAGTGTTTAATGACAGGAGTACCATCTTCAAATAGATCTTGTTCATGAGTAACTGCAGGGGTTTAAAATATGGGTCACTGGAAAAGTTAATAACAATCTAGAGGCAGCAACCTTCTCTTTTAATTAACTGCAATTTTCTTCAGACTTTCCAGACTCATCTTCTTGTCCTTTTTGAAATAAATTGTTTTATTCTTCTAACAAGTTTATTGAGATGAAAATTCCAAAATTGCTAAAATTAGGCTTTGCAATAATAGCTGACTGCAAATTTTTATTTTGAGTAAGCTAATACTGTCATGGAAATTGTGACATTGATTAGACAAGATATTTTTGAACAAAAGTTCTTTAAAAGGTAACATTTCAATTAGACAAAAATTATTCTATACGGTTTATCGGTTCTTGTCACATTGCCTAGTGAAGTGTCTAAAACGTAATTTGAGATGGATGTTTGAAGCTTTTTCAAACCATCTCTCCCTGTTCTCCTCTATCCCTTTGCGACAGCCTCTGGCACTGCAATTTTTGCAGTCCTGGGTCTTAATGACAACGGAGTTGCTTTTACAGGAAACCATTTTTTTCTTGTGGGCACCAAAATTCTGCCCAAGTTACTTTTTAAGCGCCCAAAACTTCTTCTGTGATACTGAAATCCTACTGGCAAGCCATAGAGGAGCCAGAGTGTGATTGCTCAGATCTATCTTCCTTTTCTGATTCGAAGGCCATAAGTCCCAGATGCAGCTTTAAACACTGATGAAGAGCGCCTTCCCTTTCTTTAGAGTCTCTCTTGCCCATGCAATGGAGATGCTGCTTTCTAAAGCTGCTGTGCTAGCAAGATGTTCTGGGGGACCTACTTTCCAGTGGAACTCCTGGCCTTATCTGAGGAACTAGGGCTAGAGCCAGTACCCCAGGAGGTGGGGAGGCTCAGGAAAAGCAGATGAGCTGCTTGTGGTCCTCCTCTACTCATGTCAAAACTGACAGTGAGAAATCCAGGAGGACCTGCCAGAGCATTAGGCTGCACAGATGTCTGAGTGTAGCTTGGAGGCTGTTCCAGTGAAAAAGCTGGAGATCACACTTTGAACGTGAACTCCAGAGCCCCCATGCTTAAGGCCATGGAAGGAGGCAACAGTGATGGAGAAAGCTGCTTTAAAAGCTACATCCTGGGGAAAACAGGTTCCTTCTACTTCTTTAAGGAAAGGAAAAGACTCGGTCCTGGAATGCAGTGAAAACCGGAACTAGTAAGGAGGACTCTAATACAAAAAGGGAATAGATGTTATTGTGAACTGCCTTTGAGATAATCTTTACATGGCAGAATGGGCTATGCTCATAAAATACATGTTTTATTGCATCCTGGATAAGTCCAGGTGTGACTCTGTAGAACTCAGGTATAATTAAAAGTATATTTAATAATGCCAGATTATAGTGTGTAATTTTTAAGTGTTTTGAGTTCTATCCAGACATCAAAGAATAATGTTCAGATTTGTATCCTAATAGCATTTCTTCTACTAGCATTCTCAGCTTTCAGCTCTCATAGTTTCTGGATATTTTCTTTATTATAACCTTTTATTCTTGGAGGAGAACTGACATATTCCATTCCCAGATTTTCAGTAATTTTAATTTCTCGCAGTCTGTGAGATAGTCTTTTATTTTTTAAGTTTAGCATCCATGCTTTGTCCACTTTGATTCTTTCTAGAATTGCCTTTCTAGGAAGTCAATAAAGCATGAACTGGAAATAATTTTGACATACTAAAAGTCCTTTCCCATTACTTTGTTGATGGCAAAAACTGCTGTCACCCTTTCAAAAACAGAAAACCACAGGGAATATGAATATTACTACAAGCCATAGGGCCAGAGAACAAGGGAGTCTGGTGTCCATACTCTGCTATCCAGCGCGCTTTTGTAATTCTCAAATCTCGCTAACATTGTGGGGGAACACTTTTTTTGCCGATAAAGTTTATATGTGATTTCTGTGTCTGAACATCAGGTGGCTGGATTTCTGCTAACTTTTTGCTCCGACGGGTTCTGTCCACTCTTCTGGTTTGTAGAAATATCCTGGGGGAATCTTCTGTTTCTTCAAGCAGAATAGTTCCTCACACCACCAGTGGTGCCAGGCAGCACAGCTGGTACTCAGAGCCACTACTTGACGGAGAACAGCCCTGGACACGGCACAGGAGCTTTAAAGTGTGGCCCCCATGGTCCTCTCAGGGCCTTGCCAGGGGCAGGGTCCAGGGACAGCCCCAGGATCTCTGCCCTGGGTGGGAGCTGGTGAGGAACACGGGAGCGTGGCTGGCCACTGGCAATGCTCCCTGCCAGCATGGCACCCACAAACCTCTACAGCCTCTCTTTCTCAGGAGGTAGCAGTTCAGGAACAATATATGACAGGTAGAAGAGAAATATCTGCTGGGTTTGGCAGGAGGAAGATGCAGTGTGGGGAGGGGAGCATTCACTAAATAATAAAATAATAAAAGATGCTTTTGTAGCAGTGTTCAGAAAAATTGAATTTGCACGTACCTCCTTGTGCCTTCTTAAGAACTTATTGGAGCTTTCTGCTTCAGCTATGTCATATAGCCCGTAATAACATTAGCAAAGGGTAGCCACTGAAAATATGACTGAGGAAGTTAATCACCACGGAAGTGTGTTTAATCTATATTTAAGCTGGGACTACAGAAAGACATATGTTAACCTTATGCAGGAAATTTTTGTGTTTCTACTTTTTTCCCCCTCAGTCTCGGTAGGCACGGGCTGAAGGGACTCACATGATTCCTGCTTAGAGAAATGATCTTCACAAATCTCTTAGGTCCCTCACTACGTTAAAACATCCTGTAGATGTTTTAGTTCAGAGCCAGAGATAAGCCTAGACTTAAAACTAAAAGGGAAATTTTTCTCCCATCCTAACGCAACTGTTGCACTTGTGCTTTCACAGCAAAGAGGAAAAAAATCAGAGCCTTGCAAAAAACTCTGACTGCCTTCAGTATTGTGGAACACCCTTCTACCTGCAGGTTATATGCTATACATTTGTAGACGTAGCAAGCCAAACCTTGCCTACATGGCATTTGAGAACTACTGTGTTCCTTGTTATAAGTACCCTGAATAGTCAGGGCCGTACTTGTCTGATTTTTATATAAGCTACACAGGAAGATGTGTAGATCATACAAACATAAGTGCCCCCAAGCATAGACCAGATATCAAATCTTTCAGTTATTTTCTCCTGAAAAATCAGAATTACATTTTTGGGAATCAGAAGAATGTTTGTATATATTACCGATCTAAGGGCTGAGGAAAACTGCCACTCTGTGGAATTTATTTCAGAAGCTTTATTGTATTTCTGAGGGAGGTAAACATCTTTTTTGGCATAAACCACGTTGGTGCTGTGCAGGAAATTGTGTATTCTCTTATTCCTACCTTTCCCAGGATAAATTGGTTGAGATGTGAAATTGGACTAAGAGACAGGGAATTTCAACATTAACCATTAACTATTTGAACTTAGTGAAAAATTACAATGATGTACCAAAGATGCGTAGGGGCATATCCTCAGCAAGAAAGTAGGAAATAGAACAGTGAGAAGTTGCAGTTCAGAATTTATGAGGATATAAGATTGAATACAAAGCAAAAGAAAGGTTAGGTGAGCCCTGTGTTTCCTCACAATAGAAGAGCTGGCAATATGTTATCTGAATTAGGGGCTATCTGCAGCTATTTGTGAATGCCACTTGAAGGTCAAAAATCCTTTCCCAGAAATATGACCTATTTTGCTTTTGAAGATGGTTCTCATGCTGTTCCTTTCTGAGCTGCATCTGTGTACCTGTTCAATGATTTTACTTTGTCACTTTGCAGTAGAGTCAGATGCGGTGAGATAAGGTGGTCTTGGAGCACAAAGTTCCTTCCAACCTGATGTTATTCTGTGGGCCTGACAGCAGAATTCATCTCACTGTAGAATGCAGCACAAATGAAGGATTTCTTGGAGAAGAATGTAAAATTCATAGGTAGTAGACAAAAAGTTCTGATAGATGGAGTTAATGGTGTACTTTCTGGGTTTTTAATCTTGAGTTTAAGATCTGTGCTCACCTCTTATTATGGTTTAAGATGAGGGCCTTTGTGCTGTCCTCTCCAGTTTGGACTGCAAAGTAAATTTTATTCATGTAAAATATTAGGATACTTTTAAGTGAGTGTGTGTTTTGATAAATCATCCTCTGCAGAACATTAAGCATTATTAAGAATTCCACAGTGCAAGATATCCTTATTACAGTTCCAGACTTTCTTTTTGTCTGGATGCCTAGGGAAATTTAGATAAGGATTATGAATTTGTATAGCCTTATTCAAAGCTCCTAATCTCTTGCAGTCTGCACATCTCTAACAATCCAGCAAGAGGTTTCAGCAAGAACTAAATCAGAAATGTCTACCACACGTTGAAAATTTAGAGCTGGATCTGAGCTCATGACACAGCTCTGTTTCAGCAACATACTGGGCTGTCAAATCAAGAAGAAAACCAGATGTTTATTTTCTAGGCTGAGAGAGTATGCTAATGTTTAGGATGAAAAAATATTTTGCAGCTGTTAGAAACAGCTGCAGTTGTAAAGAAGGGCCACTCATGAAAACACCCACAAATATCTTTTGTGGATAAAGAAAAAAAATACCCAATAAGTAGAAAAAATGTTCTTAAAGAAAAAAGCCTTGCTGGTAACCACTGCCTTTTCCCATTAAGACTGTTTTTCTTTGTTCTAAGTCCTGCAAGGTTGCAAGTGTGTAAATATATCAGGTATTGAAAGGGTTAATGGATTTTATCTACTGCTTTTATACTCACAGGAAAACTACTTAGGTCGATTTCCTGTAACATAGAGAGCTGTATCACAACATGAAACACTCAGCTGACAGTTTTATGGCAAGAAATGGAAGGAACAGCTCTGTGAGAGTGTGCTTCAAAGAGAATAATGTGGGTGGGGAATTTTTACAAGCTACACACAAGTTCAGAAATTTCTGAAGAAGTCAGTCTTCAATCAATGATTTTTCTTTCTGTAAAGTACATGGGATTTTGTGCTTTTTTCAGTGGTGAATATTTCCTTCCCAGAATCCCCTTAATGACAACACTGGTTGTTACTACAGAGACATGGGATTAAATATAGAAAAAATATTGCCTGGTAATATAGTAATAAGTACCTTTATGTCACAGAGAAAGAGATGTTGAATGAAAAATTACATGTTTGGATGTCTTCTATGCTCTTGTGTGTTCCTAGGAAAATGGAATAACTTTGTAAATATAAATCTGCTAAACATAGTATAAGCATGGCTACACAATTGCATTTTTCTCTTTAAACGTCAGTAAGGTTTATTAATAACAGCAGCAGCAGTAACGATAGAAAGAACAAAAAATAATGCATAAGTCATTTACTGAATAACAGCAATTAAAAATTCTCATTACTTATAAACACTCTCCATTCAAGAAATATATGAATAGGTAAGTAAAACAAAAGCAACACATGAATAAAACAAGTGGAGAGGCTGGTTTCAGTCAGGTAACACAACGGTGGGACAGGGCTTAAGGACTTAAGGTGGGACGAGTGTACACTCAAAACTAAGTTTTATCTGGGAGCAGAAACTATTGGGTAGGGAAGATTTCACTATAACCAATGCCACTGAAACTATACTCCTATTTAGCTTTTGAGAAAAAAAAAAAATGGAGTCTACCATTTTTCAGGTTGACACCCTGAAAGCTGGTGGCTGCAGGGGAGGCTGTATATGGGCGTGTTTCAGTGCCACGAGGAGCCCTAGGGCTCCTACTCACAACTTTCTGTAAGTGGCAACAGGAGAATTAGAATAATCAAGCCTCAAGGGTCTGATGGCATGTGTTACCAGCATCAGGTTGTCCTGAGAAACCAACTAGTAATTATGCACCTAAACCCCATGATTTTAAGTCACATCTAACACAGCTTTCAAAGGAGAGGCTGCAGTCTTCAATGGGGCCAACAGTTTTACTTTGACTCACACCCTCGACTGATTTCTTCTCCTTTACAGGGAGGAATAAAGGAAGATATCTGTCTTGTTCGAAAGCGAGCAACACAATCCTGCACTGAGAAAAAGTTACAGCTGCATTTCTAACAGCGTCCTCTGTTTTTAAAGAAGTTCATGGTAGCACTGAGGACTGGACACTCTGTGGTTTTGCTCAGGTGAGGAGCACTTCCTCACATGGCCAGTCCTGGTGTTTGGTTAAATAGGATTGCACTTATGTTTGTTAACTGTAGGATCTGGACTGTCTCTTCCTCCTACATTTCCGGAACTGGAGAAAAACAAAGAAAAATACCCCAGACCAGAGCCTGACTCAACAGTGAACACGTGAACGGGGAAGTAGCATTATACCTAATAAGCTGGCTAACAGTGTGACAATGCAGCAGGGTATATCTGTATCCACGCAGGGCTTGGTTCTGTGAACAATCCATTATCCTTTCAAGCTAACTCATCAGCCGAGCGTGGCTAACATGGGTACACACGATTGCCCTCCTACAAAGTGAAGCTGGAGGTGAGATTCAGCAAGTGCAATGCAGGTGGAGGTCTGGGCTAATCGGGAGCTGCCCTACCTGTATAGGTATTTGGACTGCCAGGGAGTCTCTGGCACACAGAGGTGGTTGGAAAGCCCCTCAGGGCACATCCCTGCTACAAAGTGCAAAACCCAGGAGCCAGAGAAAGAGCATCTTCAGAAAAAACTCCATACACATCTACTTAGAGGGGAATGTGAAAACCCTCTGTGACCAAGGTTCTCCTGCCCTCCAGAGCTGTTGGAGTTTTTGCTAAGACATCCTAAAAGTCCTGCTTTAATTTGGGGCAGTTTGGTCCTGAGGCAGTCCTAATGGGAGGGAAGTGGTACTCTGGGGCCACAAGCCTCAGTGATCCGAGCTCACAGCGGAGGGGTGAGCTGGCAGGAAACCAGAGGGAATGCCGCTTGCTGGTTAGTGAAAGTCTTTTGAAACAGACATGTTGCCACGAGGCTTATGGTCATCATAAAATTGCACTATGTTGCAGGATTCTTTACCAACTCTATGTGATGTCTCCAAGTGCAAAGATCCAAAGTCAGAAGCAAAATACCAGCACATTGATTTAGAAGTGGTAAAACAGGTTTTCCTGTTCCTTCATGTGTTCTGCATTTTAGGATCATGTTTTCAGTGTGTTTGTGTGCAACTGTGAGGGTTTGCAAGCTTCCCCTGAGTGAAAACTGGAAGTATGACGTTACTGCAGAATTTTGAGTCTAAGTTTGCTCTGCCCAGCAAAACGTAGCCACTGCACAACTTCATTCTTTCAGCTTGTCCTCCCTTTCCCTGCATTCTCTTGTCCTGCAGGAAGAACAGGTGGCAGAGTACATTAAGGAAGATTCAATATCAGTCAAAGCATTTCCCTCTGTCACTTTAGATCCATGTAGTAGCAGACAACTGAGCACAAAATGAAACTTAGGAGGAAAATATTCTCTCCTAATCATTTAAAACATCAAAGAACTATGTCGCTTTGTATTTGATGCTCACAAAGAGATAAATTGCTATGAATAATGCCATGTTTCCAATGTTTCAAAACTGAAAAAAAAATAAAAAAAAATGTTTCTCAATGAAAGAAACTGCTTTGGAATGGCACTTTCATGTCTTAGGGGATCTCAAAGTTGCAAATTAGCATGAGAGCTTGAAAGACCAGTTCTTATTTTTCCAGTTCTTTTCAGTGTGCCCAACCGCACCCATCTGGCTGGAAGGTTTGCTGCCAAAACAGTGCTGATGAGATGAAAAGGGATCATAGAATCATAGAATGTGTTGGGTTGGAAGGGACCTTTAAAGGTCATCTAGTCCAACCCCCCTGCAGTAAGCAGGGACATCTTCAACTAGATCAGGTTGCCCAGAGCCTCATCCAGCCTGGCCTTGAATGTCTCCAGGGATGGGGCCTCCACCACCTCTCTGGGCAACCTGTTCCAGTGTCTCACCACCTGCATTGTAAAGAACTTCTTCCTAATGTCTAATCTAAACCTACCTTGCTCTAGTTTAAAACCATTGTCCCTCGTCCTATCGCTACATGCCCTTGCAAACAGCCCCTTCCCAGCTTTCTTGTAGGGTGATGTGGTTGGAAGAGATGAGACAGACCAGTACCTATAAAACCCCTCAAGCTGAGAGAAGTTAGTTTGAGGTGAGGAAGCTGGTTGCAAATAACAGTCCATTTCTTCTAGGACTTTCACTATAAAGACATAGCACAGTCTGCTGTTGGAGGTTTGTATGAGATTGTTGTAAGTGTGTACATGCATACGGATATATCCATCCCCTCTCCACCCCAGCCCATGGCAGCGTTTGCAGTAGGCCACTAGATGACTGCATGCCATATGGACACTTCCCAGAATATTAAACATATCTATGAGTGATTTTCAGGAAAGATAAGACAACATCAGCTGGAGGATCAGTAGATTTGTAAATTAATGTATGATCCGAGAAGACATACAAGGTTACACCACGCATGCACACTCTTATTTCCCGAGTCTCTAAAACTCCAATGACAACTTCTTTTCTATAGGATGTATCTACACTCTAGCATAAAATGAAAACCTTCAGGTATCAAATATTACCTGTTCCTCTGACATCTCATCCTTTGAATGATGAGCATTTATAAAGCCTAGCCTACAACTAACAACAAGAAATGTATCTAGTATTTTCATGCTCACCACATACATATCATATCCTCTTTTCCAAGTGACATAGCTTCATACCCAAAACTGTTAATTTATGAAGTGACTCATGAAATGCATGCAGTCTCTGTTTATGCTTTCTTTACCTTCTTACCAAAGAATGCCAAACCACTGAACGTTAGGAAGCATTCCTACTTCATTTCTTAGAAGTTTTTGCTGTTCCCCTTTCTAATGAAGGCTGCCGTTGTAGTCGTATGTCAAGAATGATTCATATAACAGAAGATAAGTTTACATATGCCTTACTTAGTGTACTTTCACTTATTTATAAACTTACACACTCATTCTAGTTTTAGATTTTATTTAATTCCTGTATAAGGGTGTGTGTTAATTTACTTACGGAAACACCAGTTATCATATTGCACAGGATTTTGTGCGCAACATTTGTTGTCTGGGCACTTGGATGCTTTACCTTAGAAAAAAACAGACATTCAAAAAAGAATTCTAAAAACAAGCTTGTCAAAGTACATGTATTTTTATCTCCTGTACGTCACACTGCAGGTGGATGACCTTGTCTTATGTGTACTGCTGAACTAGTTTTACCGATTTAGGTGTTTGATAGTAATTTTTATAGTAATTTATTTGCCCTGCTGGTGCAGGTAGCGATCTACCAGATTTCTAGATGTTTGCCAGCAAAGGCTACTGGATATTTGAAAATCTTGGTAAGAGATGCCAGGTATAGGGCAAGGTATAACTATTTCATATAAAAACTAGAACTGAAGAGGTTTCGATTCATGGGAAAGGTCAGTCCTTGCTTGAGACTTGCTGCACGTGCAGGTGAACAAGTCTGTTAGTGGAATCCTTTGTTCCAGAGTCATTCTAGGGACAATCATTTTAATGGACTTGGGGCTTTCTACAGGAGGACAATTCTGAAGTCCCTTTGGGCTTGAATGCAAGCGGGTTTAGACCTTTGACAGGAGATTCATCTCACATAAGGTGGACTTTCATGGCATTGACATCTGTGTCTGCGTCAGTTACCCTGGATTCTCTATAAGGTCTCTAAGTGGGAAGAAATAGACTTTTTTGGACACGGTTCATCTGGCCTGTTTTAGATTTCTACTTTAGATGGAGATGATTTATACCCTAGAAGACCCATTTATCTCCATGACTGTACAGAAAACCTACACTTTTATCTCAGATGCTGAGGTTTACTTATGCTAGATGCTACATTTTTTTCAGGTGAATCCTATTCACAGAGCCCAGGCCAAGTCAAAGGTTAACCAGAAAAGCACAATGAAGTGCACTAACCTCAGCATCCTCCTCAAGCAGGGGGTTATATAGCTATAGTAAATACTTAAAGGGTGGGTGGCAGGAGGATGGGGCCAGGCTCTTTTCAGTGGTGCCCAGCGATAGGACAAGAGGTAATGGGCACAAACTTGAGCATAGGAAGTTCCACCTAAACATCAGGAGGAATTTTTTTATTTTGAGGGTGGCAGAGCACTGGAACAGGCTGCCCAGAGAGGTGGTGGAGTCTCCATCTCCAGAGGTCCCTTCCAACCCTATGATTCTATGAGTCTATGATTCTATAGTGATTGAGATCCATTACTGGTTACCAACATTAGCAACATAAACACAAAGTTTTTGTGGAGTTATTCTACAAGATTTAGGGTGCATATTTACTTTACAAAATTGCTGTTTCAATTTTTATTTGGCTTTATTTTTAACATATGATGTTGCAGATGAATACTTGAATTTACTGTGACATGATCTGAATATGGCTATAAGATTCCATGACTAAAAAATAAAAATCTCAGGAGAAAATGTCTGAAATCCATTCATCAAAGCTACTAAATGGAATTTATCAATTTGCAGTTTTATTTACAACTGGTTTGAATACACCATCTGACTAAATGTACTTGTAATGATCTCTATATGCCAAAGACTGTAAATAAGGAGAGAGGCTGGACATCTTCCGGCACTATGAGAGCATTCTTGACAGCCAGTGATTATAGCTTACTGATAAGTTTCTTCTTTATGGAGTGCAATGTACGAAAATTTATCTTGATCTAAACACCAAAGCTTTCGGTGGATATTTATATGCAGAAGTCCAAATTTTGGTAACCATATCTGAGTTCTTAAAAGCTTGTCATATTCAGATGATCAGTTCTGTTTAAAGTTGGTAGACTGGATTCACTGCCTACTTGTCTGCTCCCCTGATCTAGTAAAGCCACAGAGTAGAAAGGGCTGATAGGGAAGGAATCTAGTCACAGCTTTGCAGAAGCACACTCTATATCTTTATTTAGATGTGAATCTAAGGACCTGCTCTAACGTTGCATTCCTACCTCCTGATAAATAGGTAAGGCAAACGTTTTTGACTTAGGATTCAGCCAAAGAAGGGTATCACCTGAACAGTGCTCCATAGACATCAGCTTCAGCAACACTGCAAGTTGCTTTACCACACAAGATTTTGGCTGCCTGGTTGTTTCTGTTGTGAAGTGAACCCGGTGACATTTGCATTATTTTGAGCACAGGGAATACTTTTTCTTGCATTCTGAACTGTAAACTAGGGTCACCCTACACACTAGGCTCAGAGTGCCGTGCTATGAAAGCAGTTGCCTCACTTGAATGTGACCAGCATTGCATGCTCCTGAAAAATTCTGTTGCTCCCCTCTTTCAAACAGGAAATGCCACTTAATTTGTCAGATTTTTCAAAACAGGACTGTGCTTTAACCACAACATTTGCAATGCGAAACAAGATTACTATATTCTGACTGACTTCTAAGACATGCACAGGGTAAAAAAGAGTAATTATTAAAAAAAATTACTCAGATTTCAGCAAAACTTGGGGAGTGGGGTGACCTGTAAGGGCTTGGTGCAATGAAAGGATTTTTGTATTTGCACTCAATGAAAATGAAAGATATTTCACTCCAGTCAACTATATCATGGTTTTACTGGAAATTTGGGAATTCCTCCTGGGGGGTAGGGTACTAGGTAAGTTAATTTGTCAATTAAATAACAAACACAAGTGTAATATTTAATTTAAAAACACAACAATAAAACTTTATGGATGGTGGACATGCTCCCACTGATTTTTGAAAAGCAGTATGAGTGTTCCAGAGTTTTCAGTTGGAGCAATTTGCTTAGAAAATATATAAAATAAAGTTAAAAAGAAGAAGATTCTATAATATCATCTGAATATATAAATATATGGAATACTGCTTGAGTAGGAAGACAATTTTCTTGCAGGATATAATGTAGTATTAGCAACAAATAATTGTTACCTCATTAGCTGAATGGATTCTTAAATGTAACTGGTTATTCAAACACATATTAACTAATGTCTTGTGTTCTTAATACTGAAGCCTATAGGGTATGTACCATAGAAATAGTAATTATTATTATTTTTTTTAATATTATGTAAAATTAATCCAGATTCACTGGAGAGAATCAATGAATTTATTCATGCTGGTCCCAGATATATATCTCTCCTAATGTTGTACCTGTGGAAGACTCCCACTTGCTTCAGTGGGCATTTACTTCAGTGAAACCTGGATCCAACATATGAAGACAGAAAATACGAACTATTTCTAAGAATAAAGAAATATGTATCATATATATCATATACATACCTTTGCAAGATATATGCAGTTATTCAGTGACACTGTGAAAACAAACTGCTAAATTCAATAGAAAGTCTTGTGTAACCTTATTTTTTCTTGCACAAAACTATTACTTATTTTCAATTAGTCAATGACTCAGCAGTTAGATTTGGAAACAGATTTCTCTATTTGAAGTAGAAAATCTCATCTCTTGGGTTTTTTTGATTTGGTGGTTGGTTTCTTTTTTCTTTTTTCTTTTTTTTTTAATTACATTTGACACTCAGGTAATATCTTTTATTCAAAACTGAAAATCAGGTCCAGAATGACAAACTATTTTGAGTCGCAAGGATATAGAGCCTTACACAAACGTCCCTTCTCCATGTATCTGTTCAAGAAATGAAACTGATTTTGCAGTGACCTGCAGTTATTTTAAGCTGAAAACCTCATTAAACAAATTGGTGTGGGGTTTGTTTGATATATCTCTTGGGAACGTCACAAGGAAAATCTAAAACTTCTCTCACTTTTACACCTTTCATCCTGAAACTTCATGTACTCACATGAAATTACTCAGGGTTCTTACCAGACACAGGGGAGAGGTGGGTTCCCAATTTGTCTTCTGCTCTCACACAGGACAAAGTGATGCCTTCCCTTCATTTTTGCTGGGGCTATCGGCCCATGATATTTCATTGTGCTGACTTAGGGCCTTCAAAACAATACTGATGTAAATGCATACTGTGTTGTTGTGGGATGAGCAATGGGTAATTTAAGAAATGGTCTTTTGGGTAATGTAATGGTTATACTCATATTTTACTTAAAGCAGACTTTATGTTTCTAATGTAACATCCCATCTGCTCCTGCTGGGTTCCCATGAGTGTTCACAATGGTTTAACCAAAGCAGTTTTTAAAGCATATCTCTTACCACTCACTGGGCAGTTTTGTGTGCAGGCAAAGCGTAAGGCATGGCCAGAGACCTAAACCTTCAGTATTTCCTGGCGGAACAGAAGCATGAATGGTTGTGCACACAGAAGTGGGAACCGATCTGTTTAATGTCAGAGGAGAGTACATCTATTCTCTTTTTGTGAAGCAGTGAGCATAGTGAAAGTAATGATACTTGCTTGTCTGTGTTCTTTTTTTTAATTTTATTTCTTATTAGTTCATTTTTAATTCCTCAAATAGTCTTCAAATTCTTTTATTCCAGAAGCATGTCCAGATAAAATATGAGGTATTTCAGCAACATTCACTGTTTGTGGAGTCTCCTCAATATGACATTAAGTTGTTTGTAGCCTACATCTCACTTCAATTCCTAGTGCCCTGGCAGAATCCTATTCAGTGACCTGCTTCTTTGACAAGTACTTTAACGAGTTTTGAAAACTGTTTTCTCTAATCATAAAAATGTCGGTAACAGGGCTTGACTTCATGTGAAGGAGTAATTCCAGGAAAGCTAACAGGACTACTCAAAAGTTTAAACTGCAGTATACTTGTTTGGAGGATCAGAGCCTGAATTTCTGCAGGATTATCACTGTGGTGCACAGGAGAAGACAGTGAAATAATTTTTAGATCCCTTGTAACATATATTTGAGAAATGCCATTGCCTAAAGAACATTTGCATCGAATTTTTGGCTTGGTAATCTGTTTCCTTCCTGGGACCTACACTCATAATGAGTCGTTTTTTTGTATTTTAAGGCCACTAAATCACAGGCGGAGAGAGAAGGTGGTGGCCATAAGAGAACCATTATTTTCTCTGGATACCTACATGCCATTAAGTTTCCTGATAATTCCAGCTGCTTCTTGTATCCCGGGGTGGAGGTGTTTTACTGTTTGATACATGTGAGTACAGTTCAGTGGTCATTCTGATTCATTGTACTTTTTCGCTTTTTCATCTCCTCACATTTGCTTACGTTAATTTTTATGAGCCTTTGTGCTTTTCACACAAAGGGAAAAAAAATCAAAATCAAGTTTGCTACCAGACTACAGGCAACAATTTTAAAAAAATTAATAATTTGGTATATATTTGTAAATAAATGTATCCCTTTGCTTTTACTACAATCTTATAGTTATGATGAAGCAACCTGCCCTACATAGAGGGGACTTTTAATTAAAATACATACAGAAATAGCTGCAAATGAGGGCTGTGACTTAGAGAGCAACATATTTTTTAGTGATCTTACGCCCAAGGTGTCTGGAACCTAACATCTTTGGTATTGACTAGGGCAGGTTGGACCACTGCTGTGATTCATCCTGGCAATTCTCAGTTGATTTCGTACATTGAATGGGGATTCCCACTGAACAGGGGTAATTCTAAAAGCACTTGTAAGCGAATTTCTGCATCTCAGCATATTTCTGCTCTCAGATTTGTGAAGATCAGGACTTTATATTCTTAAATGCGCATCTGCTGGTGTGTTCACTGTGCTCTTCATTCATGTTCCCTTTGCCCAGATCTGTGGGGGTACTGCACTGCTCCATGTGTGGGAATGATGTCTTCATACTAGTGCAGCAGAAAAGCAAAGACTGCACTACAAGCAATTCACTCTGACCTCCCTTCTCATTACAGTAACCTGTGCTGATTTTCCAGCTTCCTCTTCTAACATAATTTTTTTCTTCTAAGCTTCCTTCTGTCCCTTACTTTTCTCTGATTCTTTCATATTATGCTCACTGTCACTTTTGCTTCTATCTCCTGGATTGGACTGTATCACTCTCAGCTCATACTTCTTTTTTGTTATCTCCATTATCACCATTCACTTTCCTAGCCATTCATCCAGCTCCACAGGTTCTACATATTGCTCCAACCTCTGCTGTAACCATTTCTTTACCTCTGTCCATAACTTCTTTCCTTCTCTTTCTTGAATGGCAGTACTCATCGTCTGTGGCATTCATCTCTCAACTGTTACACACAAGAAAAGGAGAAAGTTTACCCTTCAACTGTTATTTCTGCAGTTCTCTTGATATGGACTCTTATTTCACAGACCATGCCTTATTTTTGGTTATAGGTGGAGTCCATCTTGCTTTGTCACTAAGACATTTGTTTCAAATTATATAGGTTTTACTTAATGGTAAGAAACATTTTGAAAACTTTCACCTCTTCTCCACTCTTATTCTGGATAATCCCAATGGCTGCATATCTATCCAAAAGCCGAAGCTGCATATTTGTTCATCTTGTATAATATTTATTTTTCTCTCAGTTTTTCCAAAATCTCCAATAAGGAACATGGAGCACTTTTCTGTCATCCTTAGTGTCTCCATTCTAGCTCTTAGATCCCTTTGGTAGAAAGAATGTTCATTCCTTTCACCTTTTCCTTTTCCCTTTCTCTCTTATTTCCATGCCTTCCTCTCAGTGTAAGATACTACCTCATTAATCCTGAGCATTGACTCAGTCCTTGGTGCTCAGTTCCTCCATCCTTTTTCTTTTGCTGCTGAGCAATTTTGAAGGAAATCCAGCACTTCCTTCAGTACAGCCTGTTCCCTCCTCCATCAGCTTTTTCATCTTCTAGGACAAAGAATAATAGTCCTCTACTGCATTTCATGGCCAGAGATACCACTTACATGTAATCTTACTTTAATACTGCTTCCCTTGATCTCCTTCTATGACAAGGTGGATGAAGGAAAGGTTGTGGATGTTGTTTACCTGGACTTTAGTAGAGCCTTTGACATCATTTCCCACAACAGTCTCCTAGAGAAACTGGCTGCTCATGGCTTGGACCGGTGTATCTTTGCTGAGTTAAAAAACTGGCTGGATGGCTGGGCCCAAAGTGTCGTGGTGAATGAAGTTAAATCCAGTTAGCGGCCTGTCACAAGTGGTGTTCCCCAGAGCCCAGTATTGAGGACAGTTCTGTTTAATAACTTTATCAACGATGTGGATGAGGGGATGGAGTGCACCCTCGGTAAGTTTAGAGATGACACCAAGTTGGGCAGAAGTGTAGATCTGCCTGGGGGTAGGAAGGCTCTACAGAGGGATCTGGACAGGCCGATGGGCCAAGGCCAGTTGTATGAGGTTCAACAAGGCCAAGTGTTGGGTCCTGCCCTTAGGTCACAACAACCCCATGTAACGCTACAGGCTTGGGGAAAAGTGGCTGGAAAGATGCCCAGTGGAAAAGGACCTGGGGGTGTTGGTCAACAGCCATCTGAATATGAGCCGGCAGTGTGCCCAGGTGGCCAAGAAGGCCAATAGCAACCTGGCTTGTATCAGAAATAGTGTGGCCAGCAGGACTGGGGAAGTGATTGTCCCCCTGTACCTGGCACTGGTGAGGCCCCACCTCGAATACTGTGTTCAGCTTTGGTCCCCTCATTACAAGAAAGAAATTGAGGTGCTGGAGTGTGTCCAGAAAACAGCAACAAAGCTGGTGAGAGATCTAGAGCACAAGTATTACACGGAGAGGCTGAGAGGGCTAGTGGTGTTATCCTGGAGAAAAGGAGACTGAGGAAAGACCTTATCGCTCTCTACAACTACTTGAAAGGAGGTTGTAGTGAGGTGGGGGTTGGTCACTTTTCCTAAGTAACAAGTGATAGGACAAGAGGAAACGTCCTCAAGTTGCATCAGGGGAGGTTTAGATTGGATATTAGGAAAAATTTCTTCACAGAAAGGATTATCAAGCACTGGAACAGGCTGCCCAGGGAAGCTGTTGAGTCACCATTCCTGGGGGTATTTAAAAGATGTGTAGATGTGGCAGAGGGACATTGCTTAGTGGTCTATTCTCTGTGTTCTTGATAGACAGGACAAGATACAATAGACTCTGAAGTAAAAAAGATTGAGGTGAACTGTTAGAATTAAAACCCCCCAGATATTTTCCAGCTAGGCATGTACCTTATATAAAGTTACTACTGGAGATTTTTAAGAGCAGCTGTTAGGAATGATATAGCTGCAATTCTACAGACTTTGGGGCAGGTGAATGGACTAGATGGTGTCTTTAAGTCCATTCTTCTCCTGGTTTCCATGGTTCCGTGATACAGCTTTTGATAGAGAAATCAGAAGTTGCTGCCTATAGAAGTATTAGTCTTGAATTCAATAAGTGTCTTTTGTGTTTCCTGTGAATGCCTCTTCAGTTAGGAATTACTGTGTTTCTGTCTTGCTCAGTTAGAGACAGTCATGCCAATATTTAGTTCGTACGTATGTACCTGTAAAACCAAGAACCCATAGTCTGGCACAGCCATATTCATTCTGACTCACCATTCCCATTATCAGGGCCCTGAGTGCACTAATAAGCCATAAAGACCCTGACCAGCCTCATGTGGGACCTCCACCCACACCTGTGCATCCAGGAGCTCTATATAAGCTCAGCCCCAGGTCTTCACTCTGTGTTTGAGCCATGAAGGAGGAGCGTTGATCCTCAGCTCAGCTCAGCCACAGCCTTGCCCCTGCCTCTCTACAGAGCCTTTTGGGCCAGGCATCAATCTGTGGGCTGGCTCCCTAACCCAGCTCAGGCTTGTCTAGCAATCACAGGACCTGATCTTGGCCATGACCTGTGGGTTGACTTCCCGCTTTGATTCCAGACCTGTGTCATCATCACAATGTTGCCCTGTGGTCTGACTTCTTCGTTGGACCTCACCACCAGCTCTGGCTCTGTCCTGCTTGGATGCTGCCACGTTGGCCCTTGGCTGAACCCAGACCTCTGCAAGGTGCGAGGGCAGACCTTGCTGGGAGGGAAGACCTCTGTCTGGGCCCCAAGGGTGCTCATGGGCCTGATTGTCCCTGCCCAGGGCTTCCCCCCCCAGCCCAGGACCCTATCTCAGCACCCTGGTGCTGTCAGCCCCTGCCCCACCAATGCTGCAGCAGGGCTGGTCTCCACTCCCCCCCTGCCCTGCCCCGTCATGGGTCCAACTGAGCCAGGTCTGCCTACGGGTTCCTGTCCCATCCCCAGGCAAGTGCTTGATGGCTGGGGTTGCCCCGGTGCCCTCCGGCTGCCCTGCTCCTGGCTGCGATGGTGGGACAGGCCATGCCTGCCCCTGGGGAGACCCTGACCCAAGCTGAGCATCCTTATGTCTGCTCCCTGGCACCCATCCAGAAACTTGAAGGATGAAAAGGCCCACCACATGTTGTGAAAAGTGATTTTTTCACAGCACAGATAAATATTATGGATGACTGTCAGGACAGAAATAATTGCTGTTTAGATAGGCAATACATATGTATGATTTTGATTTACCTCTTGTAAGTATGAACCTCTTAAGTGCTATTTTTATCGGTCTCATTTTGATAATACAATTTTGACCTTTCATTTATGCCATGCCTTCATCAGGGTCCTGAAGTATTTCACAGAACGAAAGGGGCAAAAAGGGCCAGATGATAGAACAATCTGCATAAAAAATATTAACAGGGAGGATGTATTTTAGATTATAAATTTCCCAATCTTGTCAGGCATTTAAAAAATGCTTTTTTTCTACAGATGACATCAGCTTGGAAATAACCTACAACTTCTCTGGATATAAGAGATTAGCACACACTCCTGATAGTAGTATTAATCAGACTTTTCACTTCTGTTATGCATACCCTTGGTAGTACAGACAAAGTGAAAACCTTTGAACTACAAGATGAAATAACAGGTTACATATATAAGGAAGAGACTTAAATTCTAATTCAAAATCATATGCATTAAATTCCTGAGGGAAAACAGAAAAACTGCAGATCACAAATTCAGCATTGTAGTTGTATTGTGAATTTTCGTGTAGTCTTTTCCAAGGTCCTTCTTTAACTTGGAAGTATATGTTTAGTATTTTTTACTCTTAAAATCTTGTTTGTGCTGAAAGTAAAATAATGAACACTGATATTTAGTAACCATGTAATGTTTACACAGTATTTATTTTTTAAAAAAGACTTGTAGAAAGTGAGAACAGAAATTCTAAAAAAACCCCTGTCTATACCCAAATGTTCCCTTCCTCCTTCAGTCTTGGAAAATATTACTCGAGTTGTTGTCCTCCTCTTTATAATTTTTTTTTTTTGCACTTTCAACCCCCTGACTGGAAAAGAAACTGAATACTCACATGAATTGAAGAAGAAAAAGTGGAGCTTTACTAGTTCAACTTCAAAGAATGAGGAAACAATAAAGATGCTTGGGAAAAAATATGTCTTTAAAGGATTTCCAAACAAAGCTATATCAACCTTTACCAAGAAAGAAACTGGGAATATTGCGATTTTTAGGTACATTTTAGCGCCAAACTACTTATTAGTGTTTATTGAGTTTTTGATCATCCTGGAATAACTAAAAACATAGAATTAAAAAGCATCTGGCACTTGCCAGAGCCTTGCCTCTGGAGAAATCTGGCATCTGGTATCAAACCATTCATTTACAGTCCATTTATAGTGATAGGTTGCAGATATTTTTTTTGATATTGCAAAAAGAATAAAATTATACAATACCCTATAACAATGCAACACAGCAGTAGAAGTGATGTTCAAGGAGACCACACTGATCACTGAGGAACAGCAACAGACAAATGGAAAAGTTCTGGTCAGCGGGGAAATATGTTGGTTTTTATCAAATGTGGCTGCCTAACAGAGATAGCTGGTTGCTCTGAGCAAGCTTATTTTACCTAATTTGTTAATGTGGAGTTTTTCTATGAATAGTAGAGAAAGATAGGTCCCATCAGTTGTCGATTCAACCTTACTTTCTTACTAACCTATTTTGAGATGGAATTAATTACTCTGTGGGTGTGACTGTCTCCATTAGCTGTAGAGGTCTAGATGATTGGTTTAGTCTAGGAATATAGGCTTTCTTGGCTGTAGCCTTTCTTGATAGGGCTAATGGATAGATGAGTTCTGAATTCCCTTCTGCAGGAGACAAAGTTAGGTTTCTGGTCTGAATTGTTCTGCAACTATTGCAGATTTTCTGTCTACAAATGCTTAGTGGGGTTTTGGACAGCTGTTGTTGAATAATTTTTCATTTGCATTTCTTTCCTCTTTTTTAAAGAGAATAAAAGAACTTGGTCCTACTGGTGATTTCCACTTGGCAGCTTGAATAACACGGCAGGCCATGCTGAGTACCCGGTCTTGTAACAGTGGACAGCAATATCACACAAATAGTAACCATGCTTCCTCTATAACAGTTCGCTGAAGGAGGTGCAGTAAGGTTTCTTTCATCTGCAAAATGAACTCTCAAAGCTTCCACTGGGGATTTCCAAGTACCTTGCATCTCATATGGCATGGTGTCAGCAGTAGCATCCAGATCTAGTAGCCACGCATTCAACTAGTTGTTAGCTTTGGGCTAAAGTAGAAGGTTGTCACTATTGGATGCTGTTGTGATATTGATGAAGCAGGCAGCTGACAGCAGTCTCCTTTCCACGCTTGGATGTTAGAAAAGTTCATATTTGACAGTGAAAGATTCGAGCTTCTCCAACCCTTTTTACACTTATCTCACTGAGTTAAAAGCTCTTATAGCAATCTCTGCAAGGTTTATAATAAGTAATTTCCCTTTCATTCAGTATAGCCCATCTTCAATGTCTTCCTTCCTTTGGTTGTCTGCAAAGCTCATTAGCCTTTGCTGGACCTGCACCCCAGCTACACCGCTTTCCAAATATTTCCTCCCTCTTTCCTTAGTATTCTACAAATTACAAGTAGCTGCTCCATTTCTCCCCAGACATTGCCAGGTAAATCTCTCTCCTGCCCAGGTAACTCTGTAATTCTATGAATTCTGTGGCCTGCATCCCTAATATTCAGTATTCCCATATTCTCTAAACCCCAAGGATTTATTTTTCTTCCTGTCCTAAAAGCATCAGTGCGTTTCACCTACATATATATAACTGACAATTGTACAAATGCAATTAGCTAAATTGATTTAAAAACTGTTAGACCATAAAAGTCCCTTGCAGAACTGCACATCTCTTCACAGCTCTGCTCCATACACTACAGAAGACTAATTTTGGGTGGGATCTGATTAAAGTTTTTGGAAAATAAGGAACTCCTGTACCAAAGTATCATAACACCGGTTGGCAAGAGGATTACCCATAGAACATAATTTTTCAAAAAACAGAAGCTCCTTCTTCTTGCCTGTGAAGGATCACTTTCCTATCCCTCTTGGGATGCTCCTCCCATCATACTGTGATTTATCTTCCCCCTCCCTTTTGAGACTGCAACAGTACCTCTTCTTTCCAAGCTCAGCCTTCCTCTTTACCATCTGGCTATTAAAATAGAATTCCCTTGCTCAGGTGATTCTTCCTTGAAAGTCATTGGTATATCCTTTCATCAGAAATTTTAAAGGGATTCAATTTTGTTGAGTTTTCTCACTAAGAAATTGCTCAAGTAGAAAAATACTGCTTTTTCACAATTTAAAAATGGACCTCTCTTTTAGCAAAAACTTCCTTGTTGACAGTTTTGTTCAATATAGTAAGTCATCACCTATTATCAAAAAAGCCTTGCAATTTTCATCATAAAACCTTAATTTATTTTCTCTTAATTTTGCCAGTCTGCTATGAGTAGTGCATGTCAGCCATCTTCCATTCAGAAGTTTTGTTTTAATTATTTTTGGTAATAAGTGCCCATGAAGATGAATCAGTTTTACTCAAACACAAGATTTAGCAGCTTAACCTGTGATAGCTAGGTCTGAAAGTTTACATTTGGATTATAGGACTAGCTTAACTTTGGAGTGAGATGAATATTTCTGGTTAGTCTTCAACTGTTCTCTTTAACGTTCAGTTATCAGTGTAGGAAGGATTTCCCCTATAGTAATTAGTAATTTGAAAAAAGAAAAAGGTGTCTGAACCACAGAAGCAACCTTTTTAATAAAATTTCATTTTAAATGTTAAACAGTCTGTACAGCAAGTGAGTAAAGGCTTAATCATAAGTGAAGTATCACTGAAAGGCAGCTTGGTGAGCTGGATTGAAGCCAATCTGCCATAGATGACTCCACCACAAATAGTTCTGATATATGAAAGACTATTTTTGAACTTGACAGTCTTTTGCCTTTTTCATAAGCTGATGGAAATTCAGTCTCTAAAAAAATCAACTTCTAATGTTATTAATGCACAAAAGTTCCCTTTACCATAAAGCTACAGGCTTTCTTGTTACTCCACATAGGCACAGACATGTAAATACAAATTTGTACTTCTGGTTATCTAGTGCAATTATCTTTGGATCTCATAGTGATTATTTTTTTCTGTTAAGTACACATTAACAACAGCTAAGTCTTCTATATAAATAAAACCATACCCTTTGCTTATTGGCTGATGTATGTAGTCTAACTTAGTGATAAGAGCTTTGAAAAGTAACAGTCTTGTCAGACACAAAATACTAAATCAAATGAAGTGATTTCTTTGGAACTGTTATGGTTCCCGGGTGTTACTCATAAGCTGCAATTTTGAGTTTGTCCCATTCTAGAGCCGAAGAAAAAAAAACAGATTTGAATTTGATGGAAATACAACAGTATAACTAAGTTGATTATTGCAAAGCTGTAGAAATTATTCTGTATTTGTGATTCACTCAGTGACTAGATTGAATGGGATCACCTGAAATTTAAATGCTAAAAATTTAGTGTCATGTCTAAAAAGGAACATCCCTGCTGCAAGATCAAGTACCTCAAGCTTAAAAAATGCCACAATTAAGGTTTTCCGTGCGTGTGTAACTTTTATGCATACATTCTTTGAGGTATTCTGTTTATTTGTTATTGTTCCAAATTTATGCTTACTCAATGAGAAGCTATTTGATATATTTTATTAATATCATGGTGTGATTCAATACAGTATTTACTCTAATTGGCCTTCCTTGAAGACAGAATACTAACTTACAGGATCTTGATTATTCAACAACAATGAATTTACTTACTTAATACTGCAACTTTAGAAATGTAAGAAATATTAACTTGTTTTTACAGAGGGGAAACTAAGGCACAGAATGATTTTAGATGTAAAATATCTATCAGTCTTGGATGCCTACTTCAAGATGTCTGGAGCTTGATTTTTATCAGAACACTTAGTATTAACAATTTTCAAGTTGCAGGTATAGCTTTTTGCTGACTTCAGTTTCCTTTGTGAGTGATCAGCTTTGACCCCAGAGCAGAGTCTCAAGTCGAGCATTTAATGAGAAACTCATAATGAGTAGACACCTGAGAAAATAATTTAAAAGCTTTTCTGCTTAGCTGATTAGAGTCTCTGTGACAGAGGCAGGGATAAATGTAATTCAACAGGGCAGATTTCACCTGTCTTACTCAGAAGACCATCTTGTTTCCTATTTCAGTTTACACCTGCAAGTGTCAGTGACAAATGAAACCAAGGTGTAATGGACAACTGCTTCTTTCGGTGCAAATCAATGACTTATTGCTAGAGATAATTCATTCTGTATACTGAAAGAGGTAGAAATCTGTATAGCATGTGGTGTTATAATTAAGACTATTACAATGCATTCAAGCAGGGGTGTGAAATTAAGGTGACAGATACCACTTTAATCCTCACATTTCTTAATTTTAGCATGATTAATTTTACAGCAGCCACTTTAAAAATATCCGGTTACGCATAATTTTCAAGGTCTTAAAACAGAAAACAAGGAGCTAAGAAAAGGAAATTAAGCCCTATAGCTACACATAGCTATCAGCAAGGTTGTTATTCTTAAATCAGTAACTAATAGTTCTGGCATTTAAGTTAAAAGGAACTGATAAAACTGACAGTCATTCCCTGTGTGGACTGGCACTAAAACGGTATTAGAACTTTTATTTATCCAGTGGGTTTCACACTTATTCTCTAATATCAGAGAAACTTGACCTTGGAAATTTGATTCCCTGATAGGGAACCTCGTCTGTTTTAATATATGTTATTCATTTTAGTTCTTTTCAGCTTATCAGACTTAGAAATTGTTTAATATTTCTCTCCGTTTTCTTTTGTCTTGCTCCTAGGTGCTTGCTGTTTAAGGCAGAGACGGTCTTTGTCTTGTGTATATGGTACTTAGCGCGATGGGATTCTGGTGATGGCGCATCCTGGTGCATGACTGCAGTTCTGGTACATGCCATTGCAATACCAATAAACACATATATCCATCCTTCATTCTGAAAATTAGACGTGGTCATCTACCAATGAAGTGTCTTGGAGCCTGAGATGTAGCACTGTGTAATGTATTATACATTCAGTTTTCAATGATCATGGTTCATCCAATTCCAGCTCACCCACAGATTGTATGTACTCGTGGTTTAACCCTTTTTCTCCAGCATATCTGATTCAAAAAAAGGCATAAGGTAATTATTTTCTTATAACTGAAGAAGTTGATTTATTTTTACCAACCTCTCACTGGAAATTGTTCAGATTTTCTGCAATAATTTATGAACAGGCCAAGAAGAGACAGAAGAGTTCAGTTAGAAAAAAAACTCTTCAGAAAAATAAGAGTGACTGGAAACATACTCTGTAGTGGGAAAATCATTATCAGTCTGTTTCTCAGAGCACCTGAAAACTCTCACCTTCAGTTGACCTTGTTATTACATATCAAATATTTTATGTGGGTTATTCTTTAGATACCTGAAGATATCTGTTATTAACGATCTGAATATTTTTGAACAATGACTAACTTTAAAATTGCGCCCTTCTGTAAATCTTCAGCACATGCAAAGAATACTTTATAGTATTAGTATTAAGTTTCCAGATATACTTCCTATCTGAACTAATATTCCAGAGACAGAAAGGCTGCACAAAAATTGTCTACACTCTGATTCCCCAACTTCAGGATCATTAGATACCAAACAGCTTCTGCTATATACCCGTGGTATCCTTGTAGCCAAACTGGTGAAGTATGGATCAGATAGATAGACGATAGGGTAGATGGATGCATAGGGGGCCTTGTCAGGCTGGGAATTGGACTGACAGGGAACTTGTGAAGTTCAGCAAAGGCAAATGAAGAGACCTGGGCCAGAGAGTGGGTCCTGACTGGTAAGAAAGGAGTCCAGGTGAACACAGGTTGAACGTGAGTGAGCAGTGTGCACCTGCAGGTAAACGGCCAACCATATCCCAGGCTGTATCAGCAAAAAGTGTAGTCAGCAGGTTGAGGAAAGCGACTATGATGACACCCCTCTGTTTAGCATTTGTACAGGACTACTGTGTCTAGTTTGGGGCTTCCCCAGTACAAGACACCAACATACTGGAGAAAGCTCACTGGAGGGCAATTGAAATGTTGAGTGGGCTGGAGCACACAGTGTATGAGCTGAGGCTGAGAGAGCTGGGTTTGTTCTGTGCTGAGATGAGAAGGCTGGGGAGATGGGGGGGATTTTCATAGCTGCCTTCAGCTTCTTAATGAGCAAGTATAAGGAGGGTGGAGCCAGACTCTGCTTACAGTTGAACAGTGAAGAGATGCAATAAAGGGCACAAACAGCAGTACAGGAAATTCCAATTAGATATTAGGATTTTTTTTTCTGCAATAAGGGTATTCAAATACTGGAGCAGGTGGCCTAAAGAGGTTGTGAAATCTTCATCCTTGGAGGTGTTCATAATTCAGCTAAGCAACCTGCGCTGAGTTCACCCTGCTTTGAGCAGGGTGTTGGACCAGATAACCTCCAGATGTCTTTTACAAACTATATAAATCTATAATTCTGAAAGAATCTCTTTTCCTGGGAAAGACAAACTTTTAAATTAAGACTCACTGGTATTTTTTTACTTACAGGCAGCAACGACCACCCATGGATAGTGAACAAGCTTGTCTATCCATTGTAAAGCTTTCAGTGGTCAAAGTGAGGAGCATTCACGCACTGAATGCTTCCTAGTGCAAAGCAGTCTATTGATACCATGTGTTACAGTCACTTTTTTTTGGGATAGCACACCTTCGAGTCACAGTTACAGTGCTCTTTAAAAAGTATGTAAAGTCTTGCAGTCCCAGGCAGCTGCGTTGTGACGCTGGTGGTGAAATGGGATTCTTTGGTCTGTATTTTCCAGTCATGTAAGTCAGTAAAGTCCCTTTGACTGATGGTAAAGCACTCCTGTGCAGAGTCGAGGAGTTAAATCAGTTACTCAATTTCCATCTTAACCATTCATCCCAGCTGTGCATGAGAAAACACCACAACTGCTAACTATTTGTACCAGCTGGCACCCAACAATTTTCAGAGAACCAGCAGCAGTGGTTCTGGTTCACCAGCGAACAGCTGAAATTTCTTTACCATGGTAAAAATTCTTGATTGGTAGCAATAGTAGTAATGGTAGTAATAGATGCCGGTTCAATCTTTTCTCTCCAAATAGAGTTTGCAACACCTAGTTTTCCTCATGCATCAGAAAGAGAGAGGGCTACAGATGAGTAGTGTTGAAAGTGCTCTAATGTGTTAGTCCCTCCACAGAAAAATTAAGCATATTTAATATATCATCATAGCATATGGCCAGGATGGAATGATAAACACTTTATGCCTCCTCTGCAGTAGGAATTGCATGCACTTTCTTTGCAGAGGACAATCTGTTAAAATCCCATTTCATAGCCGCTTTTCAAGAAGTCATCTTGGCGCCCCAAGAACCTGACCAACCATTGTGCTTTCTCTGATTTCTTTCTGTTTTGGGGAGGGGATGTTAGCACTATGGAAGTGGTGGCAGACGAGCTCTGTAAGCCTCAAACTTAAGTGGTCAGACTTGAGTTTCTCTGGACAGAGAAACTGCCAGTTTCTGTAGTTGGGCTCCAAAGGTGAAATGAAGAAAGCCAGCAGTTTCTGTTCGTACTGCTAGTTCACGTTACTGTTCATACTACATAGGCTAGTGGCTTTTGATGAGATCTGATTAAGGCTTTATAATGCAAACCATAGTTGGCCACAATAAGCATAACAAAACAGAGTCTACAAAATTGAAATTTTCAGTGCTTAAGTTTCAATTCTGCTGCAATGTTTTGCTTTCCAATTGGGAAAAGAAGCTCAATATTTCATTTCAGACTGAATCCATCTGAATGGAAACATGATGGTTTTTTGAATTGAGCTGAATCGTTTAAATTCAGGTCAGATTGTCTGAGTTGATGCAGTAGCTTCTGGAAGCTGAAGTTGTGGGGGAAGTAATCATATGTCTTGATTCTCTTAGGAAGAAGTGAAATTGAAATAAGTAAGGCTGATCATGCATGTACCTTATCTACTGATGTCTTTAGATCCAATTTAGAATCACAGAGATTTAAATGCATACATTTTGAATGATGTGTGTGTTTGTCTGCATGTATGTATATGCATAAGTGTATGCATTTCCAGGAGAAAGAATACATTAAATATACTTTTCTATATCGATACGTGTATATATTTATTATACTTCTAGTTATATATATGTACGTGTAATAAAATGTATTTTTCTGTCTCCTGGGAAAGCATGGCCGGAGCCCAGAGGAGAATAAAAGATGTCTACAAATGAAAAATACCTTTCTCTTTCCAGATATTTTTTCCTGCTACATCGTGTTTTTGTTTCAACACATGATTAGGCCTTGTCTGAACAGTTCATTTGTATATGACTGTTATTGGCAGACCTGTGCCACTGGCAAGCACTAGGAGAATTAATACTGAAACTTAGTTTTAAGTAGATAAATTAATGGGCTACCATTCATATGAGTTTGTGCAGAAAAGCCACAAGATGGCAGGAGCACCACATGCCAGTTTCTTTTCACAGCATTTCCATTCTATTTTTCCTACTTTGCTTGTATTGCATTGCAATTTACATAGTTTTGATGGTTTTAAAAGCCAATTCAGTTCAACAGCTAGTCACTTTAAAGGTTTTAGGTCTCTTATTATGTATGTGAGAATCCAAAGTAAATGAAATAACAACATTAAAAGCTAGAGTGTTGTACTAGTGGAAGAATGCACTGCTTTTATCAACCCATTCCATAATAATTTCCTTATTTAGAAAATAAAATGTATCTCCATCATATTTTCAGCTGTTTAAGAAACTATTTTTTTCTTCCTTGACCAAGTTCATGATGTTAAAAAGTACTAATGGACTGGCAAAACTCTCCAAATCTATTCCTCACATTCTGAGTTCTGAAAAAAAACCTTAAAATGCAAACAGCTTCTTAACCAAGTTAATGAGAGAGTACTATAATTTTTTGCTACAGAAAGGAATGTACGCCACGTGCAGTGCTATCAGGGTCTCACTTAGAGGTAGTGCAGGTACAGAATGTTACCTGCAACTTTACACAAGTAAACAGTTTTGGAATGTTTCAGCAATGCAAAATGAGTTAAAAAAACACCACACTCTTAAAAATATGAAACGGCTATTTATGAAGCACCTTTAGCACATCTGTGCTTTGAAGAAGGGTTGAAACTTGGAAGAGGATCTCTTGGGATTAATGATTTTTACCATCAGTAAGAAATGGGCTCAAATTTGAGCATGTGATCAGCCTAGAGGAGTATCAATTTACTTAGCAGAATTTGGCAGTTTAATTATTTGGTGAGTCTCCTTCCTAAGCCTGCTCTAACTGCTTCACAGATTTTTCCTATTTCCTATTTATGTGGATACATACAACATCCCACAGAGTAATTTGTGCACAAGCCCTCCTGGGCTCTGTGGACTGAGCAGACGTTTCCCTGCAGTTTTGTTCCCTCCCTGCCTTTCTGCTCTGTTCACTGCGTGAGACCGAGGTCCCATGGGAGGGACAGCGTGTGTCCAGTATGTCACCAGAGACTGCACGAAAAGATTACTTAGGTGGCAAAAAGAAGAATGAAAACTGAAGTGGTGGGAAACCACGCTCATGTGAAAGAGAAGGGAATAGGACAGGGGATTTTCTGGTAGAAGGATTAGCAAGAAGACAAATTTTAGAAGGGCATGCAGAAAAGAATGTGATACACTGCTTAATAAAGCAGGGGAAAAAATGCACAAGAGACATTTGCAAGGGTGGACTGATAGAGCCAAGGTAGTAAGTGTCACTGCAAGTAGCATCCCAAAGTCTGCGGGGCCTCACTGCTTATGCCTGACCGAGCCCATCTGACTTGGATGCTAAGGATACCAGCCTCAATTGCAGTTTTCAGGACAGGTTTTTTAGGAGGTTTTTCTTGTCAGTGGGTGAAAGTAATTTTGTATGCACAAATATGGTACATTACTGCAGATCATGAATGTGAGAGGCACATCGGCAGCATAAGCCCAGCAGTCACTACTGAAGCCAATGGACTGAAAGAAATATCCTTGCCCTTTCCTTCCTCCTCAGTGCCCATACGAGGCAATAGGACCACAGGAGACACAGACTGTGGGAGCCTGGCGTTATCTCCTGTGCAATGCTGTGCTGTGCAGCACATTGGAGACACCAATGTTTGTTATGTAGCCCCTACTCATTACTCTCTGGAGCAAAAGGCATTGAGTAGCAAGATAAAGCCAGGGTGATTCCCCCTCCATGGCATGTGTGGGCAGGGTCTGCATCTGAGGCCCGTCCCTTTTCATTTTAAGATCCTGTTTTCAGTTTCTTAGAAGATTTCACAACTTAAAATGTTCTCAGCCAAAATGCCCATGCTGGGTGTCGATTTGTATTTCTGTAAGAGATGCAGCTACATGGTTAGCTCATTTCCCAGAATGTAAATAGGGGGAAAGTACATTTGCCCTTTAAAAAGACCTTAAATTCTTCACTGAAAAGAACCAGCACTTCCATGCTTGGAAGCAAAATTCTTGTGGGACTTGTTTTTAAATCAGGGCACTGCCTTTCATTTGGAAAAATAAGTCTGTGGTTGATTAAATTATGCATAACTGAGAAAATCTCAAAGTACACATGCTGGTCCACATGCATACAGGAAGACCTGGTAAGCAAGGCTGACTACAGCTATATCCCATTAGTGATTATATAGGCTGGTAGTTTCTGCTGCTGGCTGGGAAGGAGGTAGGTCCTTTCTAGAAGCGTTCCTCAAGGAAAGACACTGAAGGCTCTGTACATCTTGGATCTAAAATATCTCCTCCCTTGTCTTTTCCCCTGCTCCCCTCACCTGCTTGTCGGCCCCTCTATCCCTCTGCTTCCTGTTTCTCTTTTGTGAGGGTTAGCAAAATTTAGCTTGTTTATATTTCTGAGAAGCTCAGACTAGTCCTTCCAGACTGCAAATCAGGTGATTGCTTTAACATGAAGCATCTGAGGAAGCTATATCAAGTAGGGATCCAAGGGATTTTGAAAGTGCTAGGATAATCAGCATACGCCTCCAGATAGCACTGCTTGCCATGGCAAACACTGAAGGATGCCAATTTGACAGAAACCTTAATTTTGACATTTATAAACTTTTAGATGCCTCACACTGTAGCCTTTTTTTGGAGCTTTCTTGCATCTGAGGCACATGTTCATCTACACAGAATATTTGTGTGTTTCTCTGCTAATATCTTTTTATCTGGCTATCTAGTTATCTCTTGGCATGAATAAAATCTATTCTAACACAAACCCACAGCTTTGTATTTCTTTATAAAGTGGAAAATGTAAGTGGTAATTTTACCAGCAGAGAAAATCTATTTGGAGGTTTCTCTTGATGGTCGTTGCTTCACGAATTTTTATCTTTAATACAATGTGGGATGCTAAAGTACACACCTACCCAGTGGAATCATAATCCATTTTAGCTGTTCAAATAACATCATGCTATTAAAGGACTTTTGATTTCAGAGCCTTTACACTGTGTGGTACTGGACTTTTTTTTTACTGCAGCAATATATTTCGTGTTTCATTCCAATCCATTTTATACCCACTGTCTATTACAATTACATATTATTTACTGTGCGTATTGCATATAATCATCTACAAATTGTATTGTTACATTTATTTAACACATTTTACAGCCAATTCACAGATAACGGCAAAAGAAAAGGCAAAAATTGACCTCCTCCCTTCTGTCCTCATCTCAATCCCTGATCCTTTCATAGTGTTTCAACAGCAAAAACAATTTGGAAATTGGGGGATTGACCTTTTCACCTGTATTAAATGAAGGCTCCTGTTTGTGAAACCTGTTGTACAGTTTGGCTCTTCACTGAGCTCCCAGAGCTATTTATACAATACAGCACAATGTGGCTGCTGCAGGCATCAGCAATTGTGTTTCTCTGTGTAGGTGGCCTAGAAGGAATCCAATTAGAAACAAGAATATCTGTGAACATTTGTTATATTACTAAGCATTTGGGGGAAGAAAGAAATAGCATATAGTTCTACTGCCTGCAGTGTAGTTACAATCCCACAATGCATACAAAAACTATATAGCATTAACTGTAGAATAGAATTATTTCCATCATTGAACAGGATAATGTACTAGGCATTATTCTGTAGGTCCTCCCCTATGCATGCTTTATCATATCACGCTTTGATAAGACTTCAGAATTGCAATGTATCTTCTTTTCTGTGTGAAGAATTTAAAATAATTTATTTGAGTTTAGTTATTTGAAAGATTGCAATCTTTTCCTGACATTTGACAGAAAGTGGAAAAGTAAATACTGAACTACAGAATAATAGCTCCTCTCAGCACATCCTTAATCCTTATTGAGACTTGTGTCTAGACTCATGGGAGTCTATGCTAAATACTAGAGTTTTTTCTAACACCTTTCCTTATGAAACCAGATGAAAACGTTTGTAAAAGTACTAAGATATCCAGTGAGACAAAATTCAGCTGTTTTATGGAAGTTGAAAAAGGCAATGTCTTACTATGGTAAGTAAGTGGTGTCTTACGTGGTGTCTTACTATGGAGGAAATTTCGAGAAAAAAGTAGACCCAGCTGTAATCTGTCACACCTAGTGGAAACCCCACAGGAAGAAGGAAATTTTTCTTTCCATATGAAGTCTGGAAGGACTGCACTCTTCCAGTCTAGCTTGCGCACATCCTCTGGACTGAGGATCCTCAGTGTTTTATCCTGGAAAAAGAGGCTGGCAGATGCAGATTTGCAACTCCTTAGCTATGAACCAGCCAAAATGCCATCACACTTAGCACTGAATAAACATTGTTTATGTTGACAAGACAAACTACTTCAGGTAACAGTAGTCAATAACAGTAGTTAACAGTAGTAACAGTAGTTAATTTTTAAAATAATGTCTAAAATATATTTTATTTTTCCAAAGAAGAAAGAACATTGGTTAGTTGCACTTCAGAATTTGCTAATGTTATAAAAGAGTACTTATAAATAAAAAAATATACAATTTTATTTGTGCCTGACCTTTTTGAAAAAAAAAAAGAAAGACAATCAGCCCTTGTTTGTTAGGTAAATGAAATGAGATCTGTTATACAGGATCTTTGCATTTGCAACTAAATATTAGACATCGACTCATTTATTTTAACTTTGCTACCTAACTTGCAAAATATTTTTCATGAAACAAATGCAAATTGATCACGAGAAGAATAAGGTTGCAAGAAGCTGCCTTATGTCTCATTTTTCCATTACACAAACCTATGACTTTTCAGTAAAAGTGTTTTTTCTAGATATTCATGAAAATACCCCTTACATTATTTGAATAATTTTCCAGTCTGTTTGTTACCAATAAATACCAGGGTGACTGATAAGAAACCATTTTGCCCTTTAACTTTCATTGAAAAAAAATAGAAATTAGGTTTCAAAGATGACTTGGACTCGATCATGATAATGGTAGAAATTAATTATCTAGCAAGAGCTGTTGACATAAATCATTACGTGTATTGACATACATTTTGCAGGTAGAGCATAATAGTGAGCGAAAAAGTCTTACAATTAATATTAAACCCTGTGTTTTCCTTATTAGGAAAGTATAAGATGTATGGTATAAGGCCCATGAAGCACATTTAAAAGAAAAATGAAATATTTAGTTTTATTCACTCAGATTCAGTATGGAAAAGTATGGTGCTGCATAAAGGTTTGTGTTTTTTTTCAGCAGGGAAATGGTTTGACTGCATTACAGTACAGCTGGGCCAAAATATTTATTTCTTAACTAGTGAAAGTTTTCTCATAACCTCCGTCCATCCCACAAAACCCTGTGCGTCAAATTAAAATAAAACTTCATAATCCTAAAAAATTCCATAACTTAAACCCCCTTGATAGTACCATTAATGATGTAGTGATTCATTTGAAATGTAATCTTCTGATGTAAATATTTTTTATATTTCAAGCATTACTTCAGAGTAGTCATTCAGACAGTGTGTACGTGGACGCTCTTGAGAAGGTCATAAGGCCACTTCCTTCCTGGTGTGGCTAGAGTGTCCCATGGAAATTCACACAGCACCCCAGAAAGGAGATGGTGTGGGAAGTCAGAAATGTGGCTGTGAGAGTGCTCTCAGTGCACCTGTAGCAGGACAGAGCTGATGCAGACCTTGAGTTCAACAATAATAAATTGAGACCTGGAGACCTGAAGTGCAGTAGGAATTGCTAATAATCATCTAATTTACCTACTCTCGTACATAATACTAGAAAGACCTAATAATTGGGGATGTTCTAGGGCAAGAAGAGCTTGAACAGCAAAATTCTTGTATTTTCCAGTGATCATTGGAAACTATTACAAGACCATAAACCTGCTGTTAGTCTGGGGCTGAATTTTGCTAAGATCAAACTAGTGGAACGATTTTCACTGATAGGAGGGAGAAGATTCCATATTTAAGAAGGCAGCTTCATGATTACCAGATTTTTTTTCCAAAACAACTGGTTTACCTCTCCACTAAACAAACTCCACTGACCAAGGTGTGTGTAACCTGGGGTTTTCTGCTACAGTCACCCTGAATCACGTAAAAAAAATAAATCTCAAGTTAAAAATCTTAGACTCCAATTACCCAAGGCCAGAAAAGAAACTAAAGGTAGGAGAGGAACTAGCATTTTCAGGCTGGAAAATTAAAAATGCTGGGATTCGTCCAAAAGATGACCCATAGTTATAGATTTGGAGCTCCATTTTTTTGTTAGTAAATAAATTTGAAACTCCTCTTTCTCTGTTTCCTGCATGAGATTAGACTGAAGGACAAAATTGTAGGGTACTCCCTCTTCCTCGTCACTCTTTCTTTACATGCTTATCTCACTCTCTGGCCTGTCCTTCCTGATTATAGGAGTTATTCATTGTGCCTCTCATGTCCAGCTCTCTGTTTTCTGTGAAAATGCTGCTTTGCCCTAAATCCTTTTAGAGTATGCCTCCCTTTCTGTCCATGGTTTTCCTGAAGAGCAGCTGATAACATGCACATCATTCTTCACCATCCACAAATGGTGGTTCACTTAATTTGATGAAGAAGCTGCAAAACTGCCTGTAGGCCTGTTGATTCTTTTTTTAAAAAAAATTGAAACAACTGAATGATGACCCTTCATAACATTGCAGGATTGAGTTTCTGTGTGCCGCTTACCTTTGTCAGCAGTACTGTAGTATCATGATATATCCAACGTGAACTGGATTCCCATGGAAGTTATCTCTGAATGTGATTTGGTTTTGCTTAATTACCCCTTTATTAACCTATTACTAACTTGCTGCGATATAAGGACAGCAACATTTTCTTAAAATTTTAGTTCTATGCAGATATTTGTCTCTATCAAACTTAAATATTCTAATTAAAGCAGAGAACAGTTATCACATGTCCCTCAGAAAGTGCAAAGAGCATCCCAGAATCATGTTGCTTAGTGGCTTTTTCCACATAATTCCCCATTTACTATAGTCTGTATTAATCTACAGCATGCTGTAAAGCTAAAATTAATTCTGCAGAGAATTATTCATGTCCCTGTTTAAAAGAAAAACATGTGTGCTTGTAGACTGATGTTGCCCCAGCAAAAATGCCATTTACTAGTAAGAAAATCACCTAACTATTCTAACAGGCATTGTTCGAACTGAGTCAGCCTGGCGAACAATGACAGTTCTGTGCTGTACGGCACAGTGTTTTATTACATTATAAATTCTCAATGCAGTGACATCAATATTCATCTTCTCTAGTACAATACAGAAGTCATTGCAATTATGAACAAAGCTTTCCACAAGTGACTGTTGTACTGGATTTTGTGTAAAAAAATCAATATTAACAATTTAAATGAAAAATGCTAAATGAAAAGGATAGTTGTTATTGCAATATAATAAAATCTTTCAAAGTGTGCTACTGCTTTTTTTTTATTTTTTTTATTTCTGCTCACAGAGGAACAAGGCAATGACATTATAAAGGAAATATTACCTCAAGAGTCTCATATGCCACTCTTATTTTAGATGCTCATTTCCAGGCTCCTGTGGATTTTGACTGAACTAGTTGCTTACAAGTATCAGTTAGCTGCTTGGTTGAAATCTGTGTGTTCTTCCAAAAGAACCTTTATTTTTACAGGACTGCTGTATATAGTACCTTAAAAGTACCTAGTCTGCTGTAATGGGAAATAAAACCTGAAGATTAGCAAAACATAACTTACTCTAAAATATAATGTTAAATGTATTCCTTATTACAATTAATTGTAGGCAGCAACTGTGAAAAGTAAAGAACAAGCATCACAATCTGTCTAGGTCTTCCAAGGTCACAGACAAATTCTGGCATTTTATCTTTGTGTCAGAGAAACTCTTTTGAATGAGTTTATATGAGCTGTAAAACAAGACAGAGGAAAGGAAAGTTGTGGTAAGTTATATGAATCTTTAGGAAGGCATAAGAGTGACAAAGAAAACCAGTAAGTCATTGTTAATCTGAGGGCTTGAGGCAATAGGTAGGCTGATTCGCTCTCTGAAAAGTTGTAAAGTCTATTTGTGGCTGATTTTTATGTTGGATTTTTTTAAGGCCAGAGTACATTATCCTGAATATCTCTTGCTCAGTAATCTTTTCTCATCTAATGGTCTTTATGATTAGGGGATTCTAGCTAGGCAATTCTGAAAAACTGATTGAAATTTCCAAGCTGCTTTGTTTCTGTTTATGGTAAAAGATAAACTTTTAGGGTGGAAAGATGTCTGAGATATTAATCTCCAAAGTAAGCAACATGTCCCTTGCACACGATATGATTCCCTAATCAAAGACTGTAAATGGCACAGAAGCAGAAAAGTAGCCATTTTCTTATGGCAATCCACATTCCTCCAAAACAAATATGCAGCGTAAATCTGTTATATATGTATTTCAAAAGAACAGTAAAATATTATGACTTGTCATCATTTTCTGTCCCTTAAACAAAACATTTTACGATAATCTCTGAAGAAAATGTCTAAAATGAGAAAATAATTTATGACCACATAGAGTCAAACTCAAAACAAACAATAACACACCATCCCATTATGTTACTATGGAGTTGGGCTCAAGAGTATCTATTACTAATTTAAGGTTAAAACTATTGAACAGATATTATTATCCCCACATCAAGTATTTTAAAGTCTGTTTAAAGCACAAAACTTCAATTCCAAGAAATTTATAAGGCATTGAGCTATACGGCCAAAAACTCAGGCAACTTCAGAACTTCCCTGTAAATTTTCCAGTCCTTGGGGAAAATTTAGCACCTTCTCTGAAAAATCACCTCCTTTGCCATTGTCTAGCTACCATTACACAGTTACAGAAATAAGTATATCCTCTTTTTAGACATGTTTCTCCAAAGCTGCAGGTCTGTGAGTCTGATTGCTGATTGCTACAGACTGAACATTATTTACCTTCATCTAGTAAGTACTCTGAAGTTTTTGCACTGTTTTCCTTTCCCTTATTCTTGTGGAAATCTTCACTAGCTCAGCCAAGGTGCAATAGTTCACAGCAGTAGGATTAGCTAAGAAGCCGCATTCTATTAAATTTGCAAGACTTGCACAGTTCTCAAAGAGCGTCTTTTAACCCACTGATAAATGTGTGCTATTGTGCCTGTTTCACAGAAGATTCACGTCTCCTCACATGTGTTTCAGGACTAGCTTATGAGTTTCAATAATTTTAGATCTGGAGCTCCTGAGTGTGTTAGCTAAGAGAGGGGCCATTTTATAGGCTGCTTCTCTGTAACTCTGATGATGCTGTCTTTTGGAAGAAGCTCAGGGCCTCTTAACATTTCATTTAGGTGACTCTTGGATAAGCGTATCTCCTAACAGCTCTTCAGTAGTGATGTTGGCATTCTTCATACCTCCTGCCCTTATCAGTCAGTCTTAGGAAAATAGTTCATATTAGTGACTTCTTCACTTGTTTCCTGAAGCAGCAGTGGAGAGGAAGAGACAGCAGAGTTTCTGTGCTTTTCTGTAAACGAACTGAATTCCTGTGAGATATTAGGTTTATGTCCGACTTGCTCCTGAGCACATTAGACAGTGATGAGTGTGTGAGATGGTTAAATCTTAAAAGAGAAATTTCTAGAGAATCCTCATTCTTGATCTGATCCCTGATTTTTAGAGTTCCTTGATCACAAGCTCAGTCTCATTCCTGCAAACAGAGTACTTAGAGGTAGCTGGTATTATTTGAAGATGAGGAAAGATAATAAAACCAGTGTCATGGTGAATACAAATAAGTCAAATTCTTTCTAACCAAATCCAAACAAAGTTGAAAGCATCTTATTTAGACACTTGGCTGTGCAGAACAAGTTGCTCAGATTGATTTAGAGGATAAAGCTTCCACATGCAAGATTCTCCTGCTTTAGTTCATGGTTTTAAAAGGATATTAAACTTGCATGTACATTTGAGGTATCTGATTTTTGGAGTAACCCACTATGTCCTCTGTAGGAAAGGACTGACAGTTATATGCAGAAAGTGGTAAGTTCTGTGGTTTTACTGAATGTTTACATAGTCCTCATCAATTTTGTTTAACTACATGGGAAAGCATTTTTTTATTAACCACCTCCAAGCTGAGCTCCAGCAACATTTGCTCCTTTCTGCTTCTGTGAACAGAAATTACTGCGTTTCTTGCAATCCGTGAATAGAAGTTTATTTTGATTTTTTTTTAACTGCTTTGTCAATTTTTCATTTAGCAAATGCTTGAAATTGTCAAACAGTTTGAGTAAGATATTAGGTTAAAATGATTGCTATTCTTTACTTAAAATCATTCTCCTTTGGAACCATTTTAAGTGGTTTAGCAACTTACATCAGATAATGAATGGCCTTTTGTCACAACCTGAAGGGTTACCCAGTTTGCAAGTATATAGAGATCGTGATCATGGTTTCACAGGATTCCATAATACACAAGGACACGGAGGCTTCACCCTCTAAATTTCTCTGCTTTATTACAGATTACCACAAATACCACAAGGATCACTAGCAAGTAAACTATCATTACAATCACCACTAGCACGTATACGTACGGTTCATAAACTATGAATCTATCTATCTATCTGTCTGTCTGTCTGTCGGTCTGTCTCAAACTACTACAAGTTACTATTGGCAATCAACAACACAGTATCAGTCAAAGGCACGGCAACAATCAATAACAGCAGTAATTGATCCTATAGCCCTAATTAACATGATAGCAACAACCAATAACAGCAACAACCAAGTAGGTATATACTACCACAGGTTACTACAAACTTACTGTTAGTGAAGCAACTTGTCAACAATATAACAGCAGATATGCTTATGATATATTACTTACATGGATATATATATCTATATATACACACACACACACGTATATATATAAAAATTGATATCAAGTGAGTTAGATTTCACAAGGGGACCCAACCATTCCAGAGGTGGGAGGACAAACTGAACTGACTCCAAAGTGGGCGAACGGGACAAAAGGAGATCAATAAAATAACAGACAGAGTCTCCAAAGATGATTCATGTCATGGAGTCTGGAGTCAGCCAAGTGTCCCTGGTGAGAGTCCATGATCCTGTAAAAAGTTCATGTGGAATTGAACCTGTTTAGGAACAAGTACATGTAGCATGGGAAGTTTTCCCGTGCTGACAGAGAGACTTCATTTCTGAATAAAAATTAAGTCCTTTTTATATCATAGGGACATAAGAGGGTGTAGGACATCCTATTTCAAGCAGCCAATAGATTATGTTAATTTCTAATTTTCACCAGTAACTGCCAGTAGATGATGATGTTTTCTGTTCTTTCAGAGCAACTTTATTTTTTCTGACTGTCTTCCACCTTTTCAGATGATAAGTTGTCATTACAGTCCCTTGTTCTTGTGCTTATTGGTGGTAAGGGTGTGTATCTGTGCTTCTAACTATCCCAGCTGTATTTCAAAGAGACCAATTGCACTTTTCAAGGATGTTTCTAGTTCCCAGGCTCACAGTTCAAGGCTGGCAGGCCTTTCTCTGTCAGGATTTTTCAGCACACATTTTCTTTTTCTCAGTAATTTTCTTTCTAACAAGGCCACCTTTATGGTTGCTCACATCACCTTCAGGAAAGAAGAATGGCAAAATTCTTTCCTGCTGTGTCTCCAATCAGTTCAGTAACATTATACTAGAGATTAATTTTGTCCTGAGTCTTTTAGAATATAGTATTAGGTTTCTAAAAATGGAAATAATTTCAAAATCTCATGTTGATAAATCATTCATGAATACTTGAAGTGTGGGGGTCATGAACAAGAACAGCTTTGCAGACAGATATTTCTTAGCTGAGTGTGGGATGGTTATATGATATAATGTTGTTATATAGTATGATTAATAAATACATGTGTATGTTTTTGGCTTAAAAAGATTAAAGTAAGCATATGACTCCCTTATCATGGTCTGGTTAGTCAGAAAACTGGATAGAGTTTTTCTGAACTTACCCATATCTGCTTCAAATGCATAAAATGCAAATGTCAGGCTATGCTCTCTTCCTAAATTTAGCAGCACTTTCAGAAACCTGTTCAAGGTTTCTTTGATAATAGAGTTTAGCAAATTGTGAAGATACATTTACCCTGTGTACTGACAGTTGTGGTGACTGTACTAGTACTGTTAATGATATTAATACTAGTGCATATAACATTCCAGGATTTTTTCCACCATTTCATGCGAAAGGTTGTAATTGGTGATTGTACATGAGCTTGGGATATCATTCTGAAATGTGTGCAACTGTGTATTCACCAATCACCTCTTGTCTTACTACAGTTTCCAGGAGGATCTACTCCATGACCTTGCTGGGCACAGAGGTGAGACTGACTGGCCTGTAGTTCCCCAGCTTCCTTTTTTCCCTTTTCAAAAATGGGGGTTATGTTTGCCATTTTCTAGCCAGTGGGAACTTCACTGGACTGCCATGACTTCTCAAACTTGATGTATAGTGTCTTAGAAACTTCATCCACCAACTTCCTCAGGACCTGCGGATGAATCTCATCAGGTCCCATGGATTTGTGCACCTTTAGGTTCCTTAGGTTCTCTCGTACATGATCGTCACTTACAGCAGGCGGTTCTTCATTATCCCAGTCCCTACCTTTGCCTTCTGCAACTCGGGTGGTGTGGTTAGAGCCCTTGCCAGTGAAAACTGAGGCAAAAAAGTCATTGAGTACCTCACCCTTCTTCATATCTCGGGTAACCAGGTTTTCCATTTCCTTCCTGAGTGGGCCCACATTTTCCCTAGTCTTTCTTTTATCACTGATGTAACTATAGAAGCTTTTCTTGTTGTCCTTGATGTCCCTGGCCAGATTTAACTCTATCAATCAGGGCTTTAGCTATTCTAACCTGACCCCTGGCTGCTCAGACAATTTCTCTGTGTTCCTCTCAGGCTAGCTGTCCTTGCTTCCACCCTCTGTAGGCTTCCTTTTTGTGTTTGAGTTTGTCCAGGATCTCCTTGTTTATCCACGCAGGCCTCCTGGTGTTTTTTCCTGACTTCCTCTTTGTCGGAATGCATCAGTCCTCAGCTTGGAGGAGGTGATCCTTGAATATTAGCCAGCTTTCTTGGGCCCTTCTTCCCTCCAGGGCTTTATCCCATGGTTTATCCCAGGGCTTTATCCCATCCCAAACAGATCCCTGAAGAGGCCAAAGTCTGCTCTCCTGAAGTCCAGAGCAGTGAGCTTGATCTGTGCCCTTCTCTCTACCCTAAGGATCTTGAACTCCACCATTTCATTGTCATTGCAGATAAGGCTGCCCTTGAGTTTCACTTTCCCCATCAGCCCCTCCTTGCTGGTGAGAACAAAATCCAGCAGAGCACCTCTCCTCGTTGGCTCTTCTATCACTTGGAGAAGGACAGGAACCACCTGGATTGCTTATGCCCTGTTGTGTTGTCCCTCCAACAGATATCAGGGTGGTTGAAGTTCCCCACGAGGACCAGGGCTTGTGATCATAAGGCTGCTCCTACCTGTGGTGCACTCATTCAGGGTTTGAATGCGCTGACTTTGAAGAACAATCCATACAGAGTGAGCTCACTTGTAGCTCACTTATAACTAGTGTTTCTTTTTTGCTAAATCAGGATGTGGAGATATTAAGCATAGATAGTTGGAATGTCAATGAATCTGGAGGAAAGACTCAGGGGTGATGAGTAGGTGTTTGTTGCCTGTTCCCCTACTTGTTTAGGAATGGTGTCCTTTGGGTCTGAGGCTGTGTGGGTGTCATGAAGAAAAAAGAAAGGGGACCAGTGGAAAGAGTGGGAAGCTGAGTATGGTTGACATTAAGCCCAGCTGCAAGTTGTTCAGACTAAAAGCAGATTTTAGTGGGCAATTTCAGGATTGCCTGTTATTTCAACAACTAGAAAAAAATCTACCAAAGACCTGGAATTAAAGAGGGGCAAAAAGATCTTCCATAAACACAAGCTAATATGGGGGCAAGGAATGGCACTGCTTGGTTTCTCATGTGCAGTGTTCAAGACTAACACTGCAAAAAAAGCTGGTAGCTCCAAAACTGGGAAGATGGGACCTGCCTTTGTTTAAAAGTGTTATCTACTTCTTAATGGCAGTTTGGTACTGAATTTGACAGAATACATATACTCTATTGTACCCCGGTATGTAGCCCCTGCCATAACTGAAGACACATGGGACTGTGATATGTGTAATATTTGTGTTAATAAAAGCATTGCTTGGCTTTTAAAAGGCCATACCTTTGATTTAACTGAGATACTCAAACTGACTTATATTATCCTCTTCCCTTGTTGTATTTGCATGGTAGACATTATAAACATCTTAATTTAATGATAATATTAGGCTAATTGAAGCTGGTACCTTGCAGTGCTGAAGCAGCAGATGCACACTTGCTAACAATGAAAACACAGAATCCCTGGCAAACAAAATATAATCCATCATAAACAACATAAGAGCCTAAAGAAAGACAATAATTTAAATGTAATGGAATATGCTTCCCTGATGTGTCACTTTGAATCACACACTGACTCATTTAGAACATGAATTTCCCTCAGGGCTTCTGCAATTTTAAGACTTGCTGACTATTCATGCCTGATAGTGTCCATTCTTTCTTCTCTTTACAGGGTATTTAAGTGGATAGTGTTCATTAATGTTAATAGAAAAGCTTCAGATTAATTCTTTTAAAACAGAATTCAGAAAAAGTACGTTGTTGGTTTTGACACGAAATATCTGCACATAAGCAGATATTATGCTTCACTACCCCAACTGAACAAGAAAGCTGTGTATTTACAACAACATGTACTACTTCTAACTGAAAAATGCATCTGATCCGAAAGTGAGTTTCCAGGAGAGCAACTAAAAACTCAGCATTTTTGTGCTGGGGAAATTTTGACAGGCTGAAAATGCTTACATTGTGCTTCAGGACAGCACAGCATCTGGAATCTGCTAGGCAAGCAAAGAGTTGAAGAAAGTTTTCGTTTTGAAAATCTTCGTCTTCTGATTTTCCTAGGGAGAAGTAGGAAATATGTCTACGACTTTAAAGATTGTTTTGCTTCCACCTGTAGCAGAAAGAGCTCTGAAACCCTGGCTCAGATTGGAGTTCCCAGTGCTGCTGGGATGTTAGGATTATCATGGAGCAGAGCTATAGATACTGAAATGTCCCAGGCTGGGCTGCTTGGGGCCTGGGATCTTTAGCTGTTGATCTAAGAATCTTGGATGCATAAGCAATCTAGCAGGAGAGATAGCAGAGGCATGGAAAAATCTTTCCATGTTGTTTGTCATTTACAAAACAAAATTTTCTTAGATCAAATTATCTTTTTTTTTTTTTTTTGGTCAGAACCTCTCACAGCAGGTAGAAGTACTAGGCTTATGAAAATGTTTTGTCAAGGCATAAAGTGGCAACCTCTAATCACATGTTTCCGTGACCTGGTCTACACACAGCATTATATCTATGCACACACGATAGCTCCAGACAAGTGCTTCCCTGCTGTAGGCATTCACTGGCTCAACACAGGAACTCAGATGAATAAAGTCTTCCGGGCTCTGTGTCATTAACACAGGTCTCTATTTGCAGAGGTAGCTCCTGACTTTGGATTCCTCCATTTATTTTTAACATACCTGCAGGAATGTGAGGTATATGAACCTCCCCTATTTCCCACTTTAATGTTCCATTTGGAGTCATGCAAAATGGGCTTAAACTATTACGTACATGGAAAATTCTCATTTGGATGTGTTTTGTGTCTAGGTTGCACGGCAATAACTGTCACACTGTTGTGATGTGAGGAATTAAATAAGATGCCTGTACGTAGCTCTTCTCTAAAGCCTTTTCCCATCTTCCTCCAGCTTCACAGCCTTGTGCTTTTGCCTCCTTGGCCCGAGGGCATTGTGGAATCAATCACACTGCCTGTGCACCCAGTAACTCCATCTGTACACATCAAGGTGCAGGAGGGTGGAAAACCAAGCTGCTATGGCACAATTTATCTTTGCCTCTCGTTCCCTCAACGGTGTTTGTTCTTATATATATAGTAAAGCCAACAGAGAATATGGGAGAAATGCATCTCTCCTAGTTTTCCCGTGGCTGATTGTTTTCCTTTTAAAACATTTTCCCTTGCACTGATATGTTAGTCGCCTCAGGTTCCTGAAAATGCCTGCTTTGTCCTTTCAGAGCGGTTACAATTACGTGTTGTCTAACTTAAGTATCATCCTGCAATTTGAGACAAAGGCTCAGTAGACTAAACATTAATATTTACTAGTGTGACATAAAACCCCCAATATCTTATAGTTGGAGATGTCCAGCAGAATGAATGAAAGCCTTTGTTCTTGGCTCTGATTCTGCATAATCTACACAAGGCAAACTCCTGAACTTAAAGAGGGTACTGCTAGGTCAACAGTGATAAATAGTGGTGGTGGTTGGAAAATACTTAGTGCTAATTAAAGCTGAAGAACTATAATTAGTTTATTTGCTTATTTCTGCAACCTTTTGTGGTTTAGTTATTGATTTTATACATACAGAGATGGTTTAGACAAGGATATTGAATCAGAGGTTTTATGTTCTCTGAAGACCTTCCACTGAACCATGCAATAATATATAGCACAATTGGAGCGAGGGAACAGAAATAACAGTATCTTAAAGGGACATTTTTTTCATTTGTCTTGGAAATTTATTTGTTTCAAGACAATTATTAAGGAGTGATGTTAGTTCTGCCTTCTCAAAATGAAAAGAAATATTCTTAGTAAAATATTTACCAACTGTGTAATTTCTTTTCTCCTTTTGCATAGTTTTGACTTGTGAATAATTTCTATGCTGCTACTCGTAACACTTCCACTTCATTGGACTGCAGTGCAAGTACTAGAAAACATAACAAAACCATCTAGGCTTAAAGTTCTATTAATAAAATTCTATGACAATTTTATTAATTCGATAGTACTGAAATGTGATTTTTGACCTGTTCTGCTTCTCTTGCAAAACAGGCCTCCTTCTGTTGTTTTTATCTTCAGGATATGGTTTCTTTGAAATCAAAATTAGGAAAGTAATGTCTCCTTAGAAAGGAAAATACCAAAGACGTGTCTGGGATATCTATATAGAGTGTTCAGCAAGTTTCAGTAAGCACTGAGGAGTCCACTTAGTCTGGAGAAACAAACATGGCCCTTGTTTTTTTTAACAGGATAAGGTAATTCTTCTCAGGCTCCTGGAAACATCTAATCTCTTGTGACAAGGGTTTAAGAAATGTGATCACTATCATAGTCCTTCAGACACTAAAATGTCACTTTCTAAAGGCACTTTTGCTAGGTTCATGATACTTCTCTTTACTTGTTACCAACAAGTGACTTATGTACCTAGATGCTTGTTTTCTTAAAAGAACCCAAAACCATGTAGTGAGACACCTGGGCAATCTCTGCAACACATGGAAAAGAGTGAAACACTTCACAACAAAAACCCTAACTAGCGTGCTAAGCAAAGAGACAACAAAAATCCAGCGACTGCCCCAGACACACAGACAAACAGGATGGCTCATAAATCCAATCCTACAGGTGACTTGCTTAAGATTTCAGTCCAAGATAAAGCTAGTGTTTTCAAGCTCTCTTTTGAAACTCTGGAGCCCTTTCTCTTTTTTCTGTCTCCCAAGTCAGTGAGCGCTTTTGTTCACTTTTTGTCTTTCAAGGTGTGCCTGATGGTGCTGTTACCAGCTACCATGCAGGATCATGGCTTTACGAACAGAGCATAAATGCAGAATGTGAGAACCTAAATCTCAGTTCCTCTTCTTGCCTAGGAGGAATTCAAATTCAGATGCCTCCCTAGGCACATCTTCTCCGGCATCTGAGTCTGTTGGTGTGTGTGAGGCATTTTTAGGCTGCTCAAGAGTAGTACAAGAGAGGTACTATTACACATGCATGGAAACTGCATTTTCAGGTCCACAGGGAAGCATTAATTTGGACTGAATTAAGCTGCTCTGTGGAAGGTGGTAATTGAATTGTGAGGATTTTCAGGATTGTGACTCTTGTGTAGTTAAACTCCGCCAAGAATTTCTCTTTCCAAGATGAATACTTTTTCAGTTCTAGCCCTTGACTTTTCTAATCCAAATTTCTAATTACTACAAATTTCTGTTACTGGAGACAATGGTGCTTTGAATGATTATATTTGCACAGAATAGATTCTTACACACTGTTGCATTTCCTGGGAAATAGAGTGTCTACTTTTACATGATGACGAACCTTTGTTCGTCATCATGTAACTTGGTACCTTTGTCCTTTGCAGGTAAATTTCTATGGTTTTGGTATTAGTTCTGCCCCATTGTCATGTCTTTGTTGGTGAATTTACTGATTTCCAGTTTTATCAGACTATTGCCAGGTGATACACTTCTGAATTTGAATAGTATCTTATAGGTTTGCCTGAGAAAAACCCTTTAATTTACTTTTGTGCATTTTTCTTACATTTGCTTTGATTTCAGCAGCTAAGGCCTTTGGGGGAAGGGAATTCTTTTTCTGTATCTGTAGGAGGGAAGCTATGCCGAGTGACTCTTGGTTCTAACTCAGGTAGCTGTGACTCTGTTTTTATGTTAAGTTCTCCCAAGTTTTACTTGCTGCTAGATGTCTTGTTACTTTCAATTATTTGATTGGCGCATATTATGCTCAGACTTAGAGGCCTCTATAAATTTATTGTCTTCAAATTTAGATCTTCTGGTTATAAGATGAATTTTAGCTATTCTAGATAATTCTGATCATGATTGAATTATCTGATCACCTTTCCGCTGATTACTTTTGCATTAAGAATTCCCTGTGTGTGCAGGACAAAAACATTTCTCATAATTTTCTTAATTAAAACATGCTATTTCATTCTTTAACGTAGATGTAAAAAAGATCATCCACAATTTTTGATTTTAGTAATGAATACAAATAATTGTGATGACATAATCAAAGGTTGTACTCCAGGCAGCATATTCAGCATTTCCTTAACTTTGTTTATGCTTTTAAAACACACGTGGCTTCTGCCTGTTATGGTCACACCTTTTTCTTTTTGGTGGACTGTCTGTCATAACACGATGAAGTATGTCCTCTTACAATTACAGAAGTGTTTGGAAGGTAGTACTCAGTACTTGTGCATTGTCCGGTGACTGATTTAATTCTGTTGGTGTTTGTTCCTTGGGGACATTGATAAAATGTTTTAGACAGGCTGCTTTGAGGACATGGGCTGTTTAACTTGTAATTAGTTCTTTTCTTTTCAGTTTGGTCAACAAGCATATTTAATCTTTTTACACTGTTGTATTGGGTTTACATGGCAAGGCTTTGGTAGTGGGGGTCACAGGGTGGTCTCTGTGAGTAGAGATTGGAGCTGCCCTGTGCCAGACGCAGCTGCTTCTGCCAGCTCCAACAGACCCACCGCAGGGCATGGCTGAGCCCATCAGCCAAGCTCATGGCACCTCTGTGAAAACACTTGAGAAAGGTCAGAAAACAACAGATGGGGAGAGAAGAAGGGAACAAAAAGATTGAAAAGCAATAGAGAGAGCACCAAGGTCAGAGGAGGAGGACATGCTCTGTGGTAGACCAAACAGCCCTTACCCCTGAAGGGACTATGGACTGTGGAGGATCCATGCTGGAGCAGGCACTTCCCCAAAGGGATGGCACCCATGGATAAGCCTCTACTGGGGCAGGTACACCCTAGAAGGGACTGCAGCCTCTGGAGAACCCACACTGTAGATGAGAAAAATTATAAGAAGGAAGGAGCAGCAGACAGAAATCTCTACCTCCCAGCCACAACCCCCCTGTGCTGTCCTTCGCCTCACTGAAAGGACTGAGTGTAACTTCTGGTGATAACAAGGGAAGTGCGGAGGTATTTGGAGTGAAGTTGAACCTGGAAAAAGGGGAGAAAAGAAAAGATGTTTTCCCCAAGTGTGTAAATGCTTGTTTCTTTTTTGTTTGTTTGTTTTTGTCCCCTACTACATGAATTGTTAATTAAATATCTATTTTAATTGGCAATAAATTAATTTCTGCAAGTCAGTTCTGTTTTACCCGTGGTGGTAATTGATAAGGAACCCCCCTGTCTTTATCTTTACCTAATGAGGTTTCTCGTTCTTGTTCTTATTTTCTCCCAGTCCATCCTCCTGAGAGAGGAGTGGGTGGGTGGGAGTATGTCTGTTAGCCAAGACAATCAACCAAGAAAATAACAGAAAACTTGGAAGTAGAATGCCTCATAAAGTCATGTTTTAAGTAGCACTTTTCATAAAAGACATTATTTGAACTAAAATTAATTGTTCTGAGGAACTAAAGAGTACACAAACATTACAGAAGTATTATGGAAACAAGTTTAAACCACATAGCTATGCTGGAACAGTTTACCTCAGTTATGACACTTTGTCTTCCTTCCAAAATAGTAGCACTTGCAAATGATATTTATCACTTCTTTAATGAAAAAGTTGACATCCATGTTGATTCTGCTATTTGGATTGTGTTTACAGCATTTAAGTTGAATGATTCCCAAGAAAGTCTTTCATTTCAGGAAACATTGTTTAGAATTCCTTTAAGGTGTTTTCCTGTGTCTGCACACGCAGAAAAATCCTGTATACCATTTCATTTGAATCTACAGTATTTAAAAAATTCTTTTAAGACTATGGTTTAAAATAAAAAAAAAAAGTCAAAGATATTATATTATTGTTGATACAGTTTTTATCAGAGGAGTTTATATATTTTTTGATTCATTATGGAGCATGAAAGCCTGTAAATCTTGTTTTGGGTTTTTTTCATTCATATCAAGTATTGGGATTTATTTGAAGAAAACAATTTGTAAGAATGAAGGAAGAAATTAATGGATTCTTTTTCAGGCCTGATGTAAAACACTGTGGGTTGTGAAATTTCAGGAATAGAGGTTTCTTTTTTTAGTTTGCTGGATGTTTGCATGACCGATTTATCATATTCCAAGTCTAAAAACCTCTTCAATTTTCAGTTGCTCAGGTTTTGGTATCCTGTAAGTTATAATTTTATAGACCCAGTTGTTCTCCATCCGTCCACAGAGATCTCCAGGCAAAAAAAGGAAGCCAATGACAATGAATAATATTTGATATTTTTAAGAGGAAAAAAAACCCCAAATATCTTAACACCCCTGCCTACACCCCAATCAGGATTTTATTACATAAGATACTGAAGCAAAAAGTAATGTAAATATTTCACAAATAGCTTGTTTTACACCCTTTACAATTTTTTTTGGGTCATCTGTTCTTCTTCTTAAATAGATTGTGTGCTAATCCTTCCATCTTCCTGATGGAATAACATCACCCTTTAAGCGAAAATAGTGTCTTAGTTTCCTATAATGTGTTACTGTACTGTTTATGCAGTGCCCAGATTAGCTCTAGCATGGAATCAGTGAGGCTGTGTCTGTTTTCACTAGGGTGGATTTGTCCCTGGGCTACTCTATTTTGTTTTCCAGCCTTAGTCACGTGTCTCTGCATGACACAGCCTCTGGCAGTGCAGCAGTGCCCTGTTGGCAAAAGGAGACAATTTGGTGGGCTAGTTAGAGGAGTTACCTGCAGTTTGCTCCCTTAATGATGCTTGGCACACAACGAGCAGCACCTGCATTTCCAGACATTGTAGGATGTTCATATCACATAATATTATAAGACTACTATTCTGTAATCATCCATCGAAAGGCCTGTCAGTGTCTCGCTCCTAGTGACCTTCTAGATGTCCCAATAACTCATTCAGTCACACTTCTTCTGTGCTCCATGTTCCCACGTAGAGCTCTGAAATTTGCTTAGCACGCTTTACTCAGTCATGCTTTAGGTTTATGTATTTCTCATTTAAAGAGTGTCCCAGCTGAAGTAAACCTAAGGCAAGTTAAGGTAAGGTGTAATCATGCCCTGGATGGTTTTGCAAGCTTAAATCATGATTTAGTCTTAATTACAGATGAGGTGGCAGAATAAAATCTTTTTTTAACAAGCTTATATAGGTAACAGTGAAAGCAGAGGGGCATCAGGTCAAAAAAAGGCTGTCAAAATGTAAATGAATGTTGCGAATGAGAAGATTTGGGACACAATATTCCTCAAGTTACAGAGCTTGCCAATGCAACTAGTGTTTAACAAGACAGTGGTGGTAGAGGTTGAAGGAAGTCATTCTTGTATCTCTTTGCCTCTTTCCCTGATGACAAACTAAACTTTTTTGCTTTCTCTTCAGGTTTGAGTTTTGACTAATGGCAAATGCTCCGCATCTCCATTAAAGTCAATCCAGCAGAATGTATTTTTGCATACACCCATTGTCTTTTTGCTGCCACTGTTAGGCACCAGCAAAAGAAGTATTAACACACCACTTACCTTTTTACTAAGTTTAAGCTACAGAAAGACATGAAATTTACAACCCATTTAGGTAGTTGAAAGATAAATTCTGTCTCCTTTTCAGGCTTGAAAATTAAGCTTCTTCCCCCTTTTCCCCCATTAAAAGTGCCTCTAGTCTCCCTAAAATTGTCAAAAGAGCTTTAGCAACTGATTAGGGAGGCCCAAGTCCACTGAAGGCAGCACATACAGCCACACTTCCTCAGACATCCTTCAAAATGTTTTCAGTATGTCTTTTAGTCAGATCAGTGCAAAATGAGGGATTAGAAGACACAGAGTGGAAACTGCAAAAGTTCATGTGGTGTGTCATTTTTGCCTACTCATCCCTTCTCCTCACCTCTCTCTCTCTTTCCCCCACCTTGCTCTATGAAGAGTCCTTCACATTGCCCTTTCCAGAGTCCATTTCACCTCATTCTTTCTCTCTTCCTTCTTTTCTCATTCCTTCCCTTGCAACGGTGTTTTAACAAAAGTTTCCCTCTTCTCTATGCATTGTCACAGCCCAGTCAACCTTTTGGATTGCAGCCTTTGGATTTTCCTTCAGCTTAAATTTGATATTTTCCTTTATGGTCCCTTAGGGTCCATAAGATCCATTTGTTTGCCTCTTTGTCTCCATAGCATCGAACCCATTTTAGACAAGGGTATGTGGCTGTCTATCTTACTGGAAATAATAAAAGATGTGGACTTTTAGAGAAAGTCCAATCTAGGCTGTGATGAGTTAGCGTGGCTTGGCCAAATGCCACAGACAGATAGTTGTCTTCTTTGTAGCACAAAATGATTGTCTGTTTGGTCTCACTGATTATCGCATACCAGGAGGAAGGGTGCTGTCAAGATAACATCTTAGTTTCTCCTTTCTTTTCCCTTTTCCCGGATCTGCAAGTATGTCATCTTTTCTGCCTTGTTAAGCTCCAGGTAATGATCTGGCCAGGACATACTCCTTTTTTTTTTCCCCTCAATATATTTCCACTTAGTTCCCCAGAGGTCATTCTTAGAGACTTTTTCTAACTGCTATTTCTTTGATAACTCTGGTTCTTATTCCCTCTGGGCCGTTTCCTTTTTCCTTGCAGCCTCACTTACACAGTAATAATAGTAAGAGTTAATTATTCAGGCAAAAGGAAATTTACCTTGCCCATAAGTGGTTTTGGCATATGAAGACAAAAATCTCCGGACAACCCACAAGCCATGCCTTTCTTTTGCCTATTTGTAAAGTTGCAGTGTGGGTTAATTTCATTTGTCTTTCTGTCTCTGTCATAATTGGACTCGATCTCTTTACTGATGCTGTTTGTAGGAGCACTAGGTTTTCAGAATTTGTTTTCCCTTTCTGTTCATGTTCTACTATTATTATTATGATTATTAGCAGTAGCAGTAATACTATGGTCCACTGCTATCAAGAATCCTTGAATTAATCCAGAGAAAGTTACATTTTTCTTTGGCAAGGCTGGCTATCTGATACCAAAGATAATAAATCCATGCTTTAAGAAGTAATGTATCTTTATGATGCATAAGGAAACAAGCCTACTTTGAATTTATGAATTGGTTCTCCTATCCATTATGATATTTGATACTGAATCGTGATTTCCTCTACTTTCTACCCATAATATACAGCTTATTCTTCTACCTCTGATTCTAACTTGGTTTTGCTATGTTTTATATTATTTTTCTTAAGAAGGCTTGGAAAAGGATGAGCCAGAAAGACAATAAGGGACAGATAAATTCCATGTGTACAGGAGGTATCCTCATTATCTTCTGAGAATATCTCAAAAGAATAGAACAAATTAACTAGGAACTGTGAAATGTGACAAAGCAAGCATCCTCAGAACTGAACATTTGTCCCCACTCTTTTTCAGCTAGGAGCCTGCTCCAATATCCGTACAAATGGATATAAACTCCTTAAATTAGCCACCTGCAGTAAGATGTATACCTTATAGTTTGGAGTACAAACTTGCTTTCTCTAAAAAGGTGATATTTTCCACCTTTATGAAGAATGTGTGTCATTGGCTTAATAGATGCATTCTTTATTTAAACAGTATGTTTCTCTTTTTAAGCAGCAAATCTGTTGTAAGTCAATAAACTTCTTCTTCTCTGTAGTACAGTTTTCCTGCCCTCTTCCCTCCTACCTTTGGAACGCATGGAAAATGGCTGATGCTTTGGTAAGTAACCCACTAGATGAATGTTTATTCACCATTACTTATGTAAGAAAATAAATCTTGCTTTTTTTGGTTTGTTTTTTAATCTCAGAATAAGCACATTTTCTCTGTGTCTGCCTCTATCTTTTTGCTAGGCTGGATAAATACATTGATTTATACAGCAGGATGAGCTACGAAACATATTTTAAATCTGAAAATTTATATTCTGCTGAATGTAGCAAACATCATGAAAAGAGCACTAAATATGCAGAATCTGTCAATTTTCCACACACATGCACTGTAAATAGTCCTGCCAGGGACTCAAAAATGGCAGAATGCAGATAAGAGTCTTTTGGAAAGTTATCTTTCAGTGTACAGCATGGTAATTAATATGACATTCCAGTATAGTAATTATGTACAGTGCATTATATTCCTGGCTTTTTCTGCATTGATATTGTAAAAGACACTCAACCAGTTTCATTATTATTATTTTGTGTTCTCTGGAAGTGTATTTATTACAATATTCAGAAGTTCTTATTGTATGCCGCAATGTGATTCCTACAATCTGGGAACTTTAGACATCCAGTGGTGAGCCAAATACTGTGCCGATGAGTCCCTTAGCCCTTTTAGAAATCTGCAAACCACTGCTAAATTTAAACTAATATTAACAAACACATCATCAAACATATTCTTTCAGCTCCAGGACTGGCCTTTATATGTTTCAGATTCTATTCTGTGTGATGTCTGCAACTGGAATATTTTTAAAATGCTTTTTACATGACAGTTCTTTTCTTTCTTGTTGATCTGTCATCTAGTCCTTGGTTTCTGCAGTAGGTGTATTTTGAACAGCAAATAACTGGTCTTTAAAGCAATGGGCTGAGCATACCTAACACTTTCATGGAAGTGTTAAAGAATTTTATGTCTTCTAAGATTGTGATTTAGTCTTTTACTGCTAGGTTCTGATCACAGATAGGCTTATCTGGATCTACTGATGAGTCTCTTTCAATGGCGTGTTTACTGACACTCTGTAAAGAAATGAATGCCAAACTGTTAAAGCACAAATAAAAAAACAAATCTAAATGAGAGAACAGGAAGGAAGAACAGGGAACTATGCAGCCAGGTGTGTTAGTTGTCTTGCAGTGACTTGCAAGTTAAATATACTGAGAAAACATCTTGATTCAGGGACTGCTGGAGGGTACAAATGAGTCTTGCTGTTTGGTTTGTTTATGTGCTTCTTTTTTAGAAGAGAAATTTAGAAGTTTTAAAATACCCCATAAAAAGTATTTAGCAACTGTTTTACTGGTTACTAACCTGCTGTTTTAAAATATATTATGATGATGTAAACTTTTTACTTGGTCTTTCGGAACTTTCACTGTCAGGAAAGCCATGCTTGTTCCTTGAGATTTTGGGGAGTCATCAAAGGGGATACTGACAGAAAAAAAGGGCATAACACCATGAAGAGTGTGTGATTCATTCAGAGTTGCTACTGAATTTATTATGGATTGAAGAAAACTATTAGTTATTCAATTTAAAAATAGAATAACATATACAAAAAGTCATCATAGGAACTTGCAACACTTGCATTAGATGCAATGGTGATAAGGCTTTCTTCCTCTATCTGCTTCAATACATCAGAAATCAGATGAAGCCCATTACCGCTCTAAAATGGACATCCAAAATCTACCTTTGAGAGTTACACAGCCTTTCTGAGTTTCCTGTGAGCTAAGACATGGACTTCAGGGATATTTTAATGACGAGTTCTAAAAAAATGCTGAATGGCTTTAGTAACATTCAAACTACCATGATTAAAGTTGAGTTAATATTTCTTGTTTTATCCTTATATTTTGCCTGAGGATGTTTCGATTCAGCTCTAAATCAGTCTTGCATAAGTCTGAAAAAGCCTTAGAGGGAAATAGAATTTCTCAAAAAAGCAAGTCTAGAAAAAAGAAAAAAAAAAGTTTATTTGCATTCTATTCTAACTTAAGGGTGAGCCATAAAGCAAAAATAGAATATTTTTGGTCATTTCAGAATGAATTCAGCTTCGTATTCCTTTTGGGTTCACATAGAGACAAAGTGCTAACATGTAACAAAGGCATATGGGAAAAAAGGAGATCACTAGACCTAGAATATGTTTAGAAAAAAGCTCCATAAACAAAAAAAATAAATCTGAAAAAGTATGTGATGAGTGGAAGCATCTAGCTTTTTGATGTGTTGTTGGTCTTTCAGAGCTCATTTCCAAATGTATTGCATTTTAGCCCATTACTTTAAAAATCTGTCCTTTTTTTTTTTTTTCAGTCTTTCATGGCTATCTTTGGCTATGCCAATATACTTCTTACAGTTAGAGTAATACAGCCTTTTTTGTACATTTTTTTAAGTCCTGAAAGAAATAATGTTTTCTGGCTGTTTCTAAGAGGAAAATAAAGTAGCAAAAATACTGAAACTTGGCTTCCTGGGTTTGACTGGGAGACCACAGAGGGCAAGGTCTACGACATTATGGAAAACTGACTCCACTGAGGCACAACAGTTAAGTCAAAAAGACTTTCAGAAACCATTTAAGGCACTTTTCATGTATCATAAAGAAGAGCACAGGGTATAAACAAAAGCGTTTCATGGTACTTTGTCAATATGTGTGCCTGGAGGTAACTATTATTTTGGAACACCATTACCCATCTGTTGGCAATTTCATAAACACATATAAGTAATGGCAGAATAATTTGTGGTCTTGTGAATCACTGCTGGAAGTGACACAGGAGGAAGAAAATGCTGGGCTAACGGAGAGTGGGCACGACAAGATGCTGTCATCTTGGATGAAATGAGCCGTGTGGGTGGTAAAAAAAGGCTTTCAAGACTGAATAATTCTTGGAGGAGTGTACCATCTGCTGCTAAAAGGGATGCATCAGCGTGTGCATGTGCATCTCTATGTGTCCATTACACTGGCTGTCTTGAAAAAGTGCAGTGCCCAACCCAAAGCTAACAGAAAATGAGAGGTGCAGCAGGGACACAGAGGACTGAAAAGTGAGTGCCTGTGAGGGACAGAACAGACTGGGAGATGAGCAGGGAAGGGGCAAGATTCCACCAGCAGGAGGACTGGAAGGATGGAGGAGTTAATGGATGACAACCGCCTGTGCAGTGAAGTGTGGTGGTCTGCCTCAGCAAGCAGCTCACGCCACGAATTGAGCTCCCATGGTAGCAGTCAAGGATTTTTCAGTTTTGTAATCTTCTTTATAACAGCCCCAACTCATGTGGCTACCTTTGGACTCAAGTTCACTGTTTTTCACTTGTGCAATGCAAAAGGGTAACTAGAGCAGGCCTCAGGCCCCCTCGGACTAGGGGATGGTTGTTGTCGGCTTTGCCCCTTGCTACCCTATCTTTGTTCAGCCTGTGTGTCTGGTGTTTCTGTAGCCCCTCAGCAGCCTGGGGTGTTCCTGTGAAAAAAACTTCTTTTGAACGTTTGGCTCCAAAGCAGAATGGTCCCAGCTGGAAACAGTTAAGAGAATGGGAAGCTTTGGTTGGAAATGTCTAAAAAGGAAAACAAGAAGAAAAGCAACAATAACCAAACAGCCTTGTTATTTGTGAGTTTTGCCTGTGAAGTATTTACTTCTTGTGCTGGTGGTCTCTAGAAGTAGGAAGAAATAATAATAATTCTCATTGTTCAGAGAGCCAAATGCATGTAGAATTTACTTTGATGCAGAAATGAAACGGCATTATGACTGGTAGACCAATAAGACCTATTTTTCAGTGGCTTACTGCAAGCGTAGAGGGTTGGTAGCTTAAATAAGTATCCCTTGAAAACCTTAGCCTAGCTTTTCTCAGGTATTTTGTCAAAAGAATATGAAAACAATCTTTCTACACTTAGAGACACTGCAGTAAATAGGAAAGGTAGTGGCAGAAGAAAGCCTCTGTAGTACCACAGGCAAATGCAGAACAAGAACAGAATGAGTGAAGCTGAAGCCAAACGAAGGGAAATATAAAAATCAAGGAAGTAAAAAAAACCCTCCAAACCCAGAAGTGATTAACCTCCAAAAGAAATTATCAAAACAAGTTGTGGCTTCATCATCTCTTGATATCTTTTGTCAGGTTTGGATTGCACTGCAATTGAATCAGAATAGGTGTGAGACAAAATGTAATAAGCTCAGTCCAGGAGAGAAGGGTGGAAATGCTGATGCAAGTGCTGGATAAGAACCAGAGGAAACCACCACATGGAGCACTGGAGTATGCAGGATGCTGGGAGATGCAGCAGGGAGCTAAAGACCTTACGCCTCTCTAAGAAAGTATGACGGGTGAAAACCAATAACCAGTCTGATAGAAACTAATCCTAGGTAATAATCCTAAAAGTCCTTCATTTTTCCAGCACTTTGAGAGCAAAATTGATTTTAAGTAATTCTTTTCTTTCCTCTTTTTTTGCCCTTCCTGGGCTTTTGATTTTCTAAAGCTTTGAAAATAATTTTTCTTTTTCCATGTGTGGCTTTTGAAATTTGTCCTCTCTTTCTCCTTGTCCTGAGTTGACTGTCTTTATTATTGAGACACTTGTCTTTGGGTACTACAGGCAACAAACCTACATATGTACCTACACTTACCCTTTTTTCCAGTGCTCCGATAGTGCAAAAGTGTCTTACAGTAGACTTTTTTTACAATGTTAAACAACGGTAGAGGCGCATCTCTCAAGTGAGTGCTGCAGTTTCTGTTGACTTCAATTCAGCTGGGAGGTGCACAACACATTTGAAAATATCTACAACACATTAGAAAATACCTACAATACGTTTGAAAATACCTGAGCAGAAGTTCTCTGGTGTGTGTTCCTTTGTATGTAAAGTCTTCAATGGCTAATAATAATCCCCATTGTTTAGGTGATGAAATGGTGCATGCTGTGATGTCAAGCCACTGGAATTTTCCTGTGGGTCTTGAAATTTCTCCATTTGCTGCATCGTTGGTGTGGACATTGATTTGTGTTTGACTTGTCCTTAGCATAGGAACAAACTTTAAATAAACTCAACTGAAGCATTTAAAAAGTGCAATCATACTGACAGCTTCCGTCCCTCTGTTAATTAATTCTGATTTTTGCTGCAATCCATGTATAACATGCATCAGCCTTGAATAAATGAAAAATGCTTGTGGAATGCTGTCTGCTCAAAATTGATACAAATAGAAAAAAGAAACTCTGTACCCCAAGGACATATTTTTTTTTTTTTTTAGATTTTTTTTAAAGTGGTAACTGCTCTGCTAACAGCTTGGAGGATGGAGTTATTCAGTTGGCTTATTTAGTCTTATCAAGGAAGAATAGTGAGAGAGATGTGTACCATACTTTTATGAGCATAGGCAAGAGCAGTTGCTAAATTCACTAGAAGGTTAAATCATCATGCATTAAGGATACCCTTCAGGAACTTACTTCAGTGTTTTCATTTTTTTAAATTCCTTTCAAAATGCTTTGTTGTTTTGCCACCTTGCATGTGCATGCTTGCACATTTATTCTATTTATTTTTTTTTTGAATCAAAACATTATGAATCACCGGTTCCATGAATGGCTAGTAAACCTGGTATCAGTGTGTGCTGATGGAATTTTAGGGAAAAAAATCATACTTGAGGATCTACAGTTTCAGCAAGGAATCTAGAGACGTGTGAGAGAGCTGATGAAGTAAATAATTGTTTTCATCTAGCTTAGCAAAAGACTTTTGCTCATGAGGCATGTAAGCAACCTCAGCATACTAATGAATGCTTTATGGGCTTGATCCATAAAATGGAGTGGACAGATGTGCAGTAATTATGAAAATTAACAAAATATTATAAAATTTAATCATTTAAAGTTGTTTAAAATCCATGCATGGCCTTTTATATTTTGATTATGGTAAACAAATTTAAAAGGGATTGAAGACACTTATAGGCTGCTACAAGTGACATGAGCACATATTATCTTGATTATGCATTTAAAAGTTACCTGATGAGAATAATTTACATTTCCAACAATGAAAATCAAGTACAACTAATTGATGGGCTCCATTTAGAGGTATCTGGGAAATAGTCACAGATCTGTAGTGTGCAGCAGATAATTGCCTTTTCTTGCAAGTCAGAAATGAAAATATGAAAGGTAAAACTCTAAAAAATTGTCATCTTAGAAGCAACATAGCTGCATATACACTTTTTCAGAATTGATTCACCTTCCTAGCAGGGTAAGAGGGCTACAGTGCTCTTGATACTTGGAGCAGCATATTTTAAGATAGCTTGAGAATCTCCATAGGAAATTGAAATGTAAAGTGAAACCACAGGAAGAGATACCACTCCCCATAAAAATCAAGGTTCAGAAAGACAGTAGTAAAGAGTGATCAAACTTACTGATTTTCATCATAGTCATGTCTCCTCTTTTATTTGGAGGGTAAATCTTGGAGTGTAAGTTAAGAACACACCTGAAGAAGAGTGGACCCTCTGGGTAGGAGAGTGTTGGTTGCTTTCTGAGCAGGGAATAACAGCTTACAGAGGTTTCAGAATGCACACAGGCAGGAATAAAGAGGAAATGTGTGTGGGGTTAGCAGCGTGTAGCTCCATTAGGGACTGAGGGACAGATGAGGACAACAGGGAAAACACAGTTAAACATGAGAGGTGACAGGAAGAGAAACGTTGTGGGAATCCGCAGTGACTCTTCTAAACTTGCTACAAACCTCAGAGATATTGAGCCACCTGGGTGAAACTATTAGTTGTGGAGTGTCCCTCCAGTGACCCATAGCTTTGTCACTTTACAGACAGCAGTCTCAGTATTCAAAATAAATCCATACAGATTTAAAAAAAAAAAAAGAAGAGAAGAAAAAACCCCCAAACATTAAGTTCCTGTTCCAGAGTACCATGTGTTCATTTACATTTATACCACCTGTATCATGACATTTTCCAGAGCCACTGCTGACGTTCCTGTGTGAAATTTCTCCTCTCACCACCTCCTGTACCTTTTCTCAAGGAAAGGAATGTGTTAGTTTCTAGTTATTATTGTTTATCATTTTTAATTTACTTTCAAAAACAATTGTCAAATGACTTGAAAGAATTTCCTTCTCTTTTCAGTTAGGCTCAATATTTGAGTTTTTGGTGCAAACCTAGAATTTTAAGAGTGAGACATTGTTCTGGTGTCTTCAGTTCAGACAGTGTCCGCAATATCCAGTATCAGGAGAATTTCTGTCAAGCTGTGGTCTTTGTTTTGGAATCAGCTGTTCTATGGCTCTGGGGACAAAAGAGAGACTTTTTTTTGGAGAAGTCTGAGCCTTGTGGGTAACTCAAAATGTCCATGTATTCTTTTATAACGGAAAGAGGAAGTAGAACCCTGCTTTAATTAACCACAGAGGAATAATAACTTGTTACATACCAGAAATGTAGTATTTCAGTCTTTGTCTTTCTTTTCAGACCTTAGGTTGTTTTTTTTTTCATCACTTAAGAAACAACAAGGTTTTGCAATTCAAGCAACTCCCTTACTGGCCTATTGTTATAGGTAAGCATCCAACTGGACCGAGTTACACATTCAAACTCATTTCAATGTTGTTATTGCCTCCCTCCGACTGGTTGCCATTGCCACTTATGCCATAGTCATACCACCTTCACGACTTATTGATTCCCCTACCTGATACTTCCGACCCATTTCTTTTCATATGTGTTCTTTTAGTCCTTGTGTTTGGAAATAGGGCCTTGTGTACTGCCCCATATACCTTCCAGGTACAGTGCAGTATCTCGCCATTTGTGTGGAAACGTTAAGAAAAGGGGCATAGCAGTTCTTGGGATCCCCTGGAATTCATATCACAATCTCGACAAACACCATCTAGTAGATGGATACACAGCCTAAGATGACCAGATTTGGTTAAGTAGTTGTAGAGGAGTCAGAAAATGACATGGTTCCTTTCTACTGAACACTTAATCATGAAGAATTTTTTTTCTGGATAGTTAGTTATTGATTGCACTAGAGAAACACTTCTGGGCTGAAACCTTGAGGTGCATATATTATAGCTGCCCTCTTTGCTGAAACCTCAGAGATGTCTAGAACCTCAAAGTACTGCAGCATGGATTTGCTAAGTTGAACCAAAGTTCAATAGTTGTCTTCATTTATCTGAGGTGGCCATGTGTTCCGTGCATTTACTTTTGGCTCATATTAACTTAAAACAGAGGGACCATTTCTGGCCTGAAATACTGAAGAGTGGATCACTAAGACTATCCAGAGAAAAAACTGAAAACTAGAAGAAACTGCTGGATGGAACAGGAGGAAAGAATTAAGGTAATATTAGTACCCTCAACATCTTGGCAGATTAATCCATCTCGATTACTTTTGTACTTATTTTGATGGAAATTTGAAGAAAACTTTTGAATAAGAACAAGGTGATATGATATTCAGAGTATTTACAAGGAGCATCTCCCTCATGCTTCACTTCTTATTTTTGAAAACCCAGAAGTAATGTGTAGGTTTTGCTTCAATTTTAAGTTTCCTTCGGAAAGAGTGAAACAAAATATGTCCAGTTTAAGTAAAAAACAAAATAAAATTATTTTTTCTTCTACGTTAATCTATATTTACTTCACACGTGATAGCACAACACGCCGGTTGTACTTTAAGTATCTCCTCCTCATTTTTTCAAAATCAGGTGAGGTATTAACCTTAACTGTGTTTCCCATAATATACCACACTCTTTTGTCTTGTTGAATCAAAGCAGCGCATTGTGGGAATTCTTTAATCCTGATGCGTAATGAGAAATGCAGTTTTGGGAAACAGTCAAAAGACGTAATGAAGGACACAACAAACTTGAACAAGAACTCTCTCCAGAGAGAACAATAGCACAGGCAGTTGTTATTCGACATTAAATTAACTAAGAATGACGCATGGCCATATCTTCACATAGGTTTTTCGAAAAGTTTCCTGTTTCACAGATTTATTTATTTTTAATATTATGTCACTTATTCAGTACTGAGAAAATACTGAAATATCAGAACTATGCGATGGAAACATTTTATCAGTTTCATAACAATAATGAAAAACATACATAGCGCACCTCTCTGTTAGCTACTGGTAGAACAAACCATTGCTCTAAAGGGGACAGGGACTTCCTTTTGCACAGGCAAATATCTGGCTAATATACCACTGGCATAACTAGCCTTATGATGGTTTCTTCCAGTTCTCTAATACAAATGGTTTCTGAAAAGTGAAGATGAAGAAGGGTATGCGTATGTCATTGTAGTTAAGGCATAACAGCATGTTTGGAAAACAAAAAAAACTGAAAAGGAAGAGAAAGGGAAAAAAATATAGCAGACTAGAGAGCAACAAAACGTATGAGGGAAATTCCTCTCAAAACATTTAATAGGCAGTTGTTATTATTATTATTATTTCTTCTTTTAAATACAGCTATCTAGCTATCATTCTAACTACTGTTAGAACAGCTCAGAACTGGAGTCAGGAAAAACCAGGAATACAGTGAAGATCCATATTCAGCTTAGATAGCTATATTTAAAAGAAGAAATAATATTAAGAAATCATAATATTTTATCTTTATTCTTTTTTTTTTTTTAACTTGCACTATCTTTTCATGTCTCTCCTATTTTCCTGTATTTTTTTTTCCTAAACACTCATCAGTCTGGATTGCCATCAAACGACTTTAAATAGATTTAATTAATCAAAGCAAAGTGCTGACAACCTCTGAAGGCAGATGTTGATAAAACGTGGTTTAAAGCTGCACTACTTGCTAAGGTTTTTTCAAATAAAGTCACTTGAAACCTGAGTTTCTCTGCTGTTTTAGTAGAGGACACTGATGGAAGAAGAGTGTCTGTATTTTCCTCAGAGAACTGCAGTTACAGGCATCTGAACGTGTTAATGGCAATAGTTATGTTAACTAGGAAGGAAGGGAATGGAGAAGGGGATTAGAGGTTCTTCTCATGTATGTGAACATATCTTCCAGAACATTGATTATAATATAGACGTTTTTAGTCTGCAAAGCATCAGGGGCAGGAGTTTTCATCCTGCCTAGTGAGGCTGTTCCTATGGCTGCCCTTCAGCCAGCCCATGACTGGCAGAAAACTTCTGCACAGCAGGCAAAAGTAGCCTCATGAATATTTTGCTCAGGGAGAAGGAATTGCCTCCTGGCATAAATCTACATCACTCTGATTTTTCCCTTCAGACCTGGTCCTCACTGCCCTCTTGCAGCCCCTACTCACCCATTGTACAGCCCCCCAGGCCTGTGACAGCTAGGTGTAGAGAGAGCAACCCTGAGGCTGCCTGCAGTTTAGGCAAGCCTGCCTCTGGGACCCACGCCACACACGCAGTTCCCTCACCTCACATCTTCTCTATCTCTGCCTATGGGAGACTGTACAACACCAGGTGAATCCTTCTGATTCAGCTGGCAGATAAGTAGTAGCCAAATAAGAAACATCCATCTCATGTCAGCTTGTAGTTGCCAAGCTTTGTTTATGTTGAACAGTTTTCCTTCTAGGTCAAAGAATCTATTCTATGTAGAAGTATCTATATCTATATCTATATCTATATCTATATCTATATCTATATCTATATCTATATCTGTGTTTCAAATTATTTTACTACTGCACCTGCAGGTTTTTTAGATGTCTGTTGGATGCAGCTGCAATTTTTTTGTTCACATCAGGTACACCCTCTTAAAGGAAAAGCTTTAATGTCTTTTGTGCATATGCTCTCTCTCTCTTTTTTCTTTCCTTTGCTTTCCCCTTATGCAAAAAGAACGTAATTATAAATAAACATAATCTGTTTGCATTTTGGATATGGAAAATACTGTTCACATTCTTTCTTCCTTCTCATCTATTCTGCATACACGGTAAGTCCATGTCAGCCTATGTACGGAATTCATGGAAATCCAAATGTGATGTGCTAACTCTATACTTATTCCCAGAGATGGGTTATTACTGAAAACACAAAAGCCGTAATTTTCAGGAATAGGAAACCTTTGGTAAATGTTTATCCCCTCTGGACTGGTGGATTTTAATCAGCTAATCAATTGGATCATTTTCTTTCTCATACTGATTACACAGTGTTTTGGCTCTTGATCTGAGCTGGATGATGGCAGCCATTCATTTAGATAATGCAGTAGCTTCCCAAAATACCTGATGCCTATGGAAGTTTCCTCCCCCAGCGTTATTCCTTCTGCTACTCTCATATTTTTCAGTACAACTGAATAGAAATGTGGCTCAGGTTCATGGTTCATGTTGTAAATGATTCTGCTTGTCAGGAGAGTGACCTAAAGAGGGAATTTGTGATGAGAGCTTGCCTTTGCAATAAGCCATCTCCAGGCAATTATCACGTTATCACAATGATGAGAAAAATGCATAGTTGGAAGAAAGGTCACTTGTTTTAATGTTATCTACCCCTGATGTCACTGAGTTTTGAAGTAATTATATTCAGCCTTCTATTAGAACAGAAAAATGGCAACTATAAGTATAGGGATTTTTTTCCAAGTTGCTTGGTTTCTGTGAGCTGGGATGCCAAATCTCTGATTACATCCTTGCAACAACCCTGACAATGGAATGTGTTTTCCCCCCAGCTTAATATAAGAAAACCAGCAGGAGGTCTTACTTTCAAAGGCATTTGATAAAGGAGCCCACTCGTGGAGCTGAGAGGAAATCAATGGATTTTTTTTCATTTCATGGGGCTCTATGATGCTTAAGTCCCATGGTATAATTCATTGCTTTTATGTGATTTTTCTGACAGCGTTCTGTCTTCTGGTTCACTCTGCCTTTTGTCTCATGCTCACATTTTTTTTTTTTTGGCAAGTTTGCTTGTAATTTAGGATGTGAAATCTAGGATATGGCAAGCACTATGTTGGCACACTATAATGAGATTTATTTTTTTTTTTGTAAGTAGAACCTGTCAGTGGCAGTTGAATAGCACTGTTCTCACTGAACAAGCTCAAGAAAGAAGTCTTCTGTGGCCCTAATACATATTCTCCCATGCCTCCCTTCAAGCTTGAAAATGTGCATTAAAAAGGGAATAATCCCTATCATCCGTTAGAAATTCCTGGCCTAAGATAGAAATGAGCTATCATATTTATCTTTCTCTCCTCTCCCTGGGAGCAACACTAATAATTTTACTTGGGGGTTGCAAAGCACAGATGAGCCACTCTGAGCATAAAGATTCCTGTTTGCCTGCTGATGGATGTCGCAGTTTTTATGGGGCCAGCTGCGTACCGCAGTCAGCGGCTCCGCAGAGTTGGTGCCGGCTCAGGCCCAGCAGTTGCTCTGTTTGCTGATGTGGCAGTTCAAAGGCTGATTCGAGCTCTGCCTGTGCTGTGCAGGCGCATAGTATGTCTGTTCTCTCCTGCCTTCTCAGCACACGCTTAGGCAGGGAGGACCCCGGATGGTGTCCCTCCCTTCCCTGATTGGGGAAGTACACTGGAGAGTCGTGAAAGGGTGAGGTTGGGCCTTAACGCAGATGACACACAACCGGACACAGCTTTGAGTCATAAGCAAAAAAATATTAAAATCTAGTATACATTTGCTTCTTCAGTTACTGGAATCTTATTTTCATAGCAAAAGGCTGAACAGCTTTTTGCCAGAGGCTGGTCCACCATTCAAGATCAAGGCCTGCCTTGGTTCTGCTTCCCATTCTCTTGGATGTCCTGGCTACAAATTAGGATGTCTGTAGTTTTGCCTGGTTGCATAAACGCTCCTTACAGTCGAGTTTCAGGAGAGGAAACTTCCTACTGTTCTTTGCCCGTCAGCAGTTCCTGCCCTCATGCAGTACCTCAGCTTGTGGCCTTTGATGTGTGGATTTTGGACAGTCCCACAGCCTGCCATTGCAGTAACCTCCTTCCTGGGCAGGGTCTTCTCCCTGGCTGTCTCCATCCAAGCCCCCGAAGTGTGTGCTCTCCATTGGCACAAGTGTCCCTTCCCTCCTCCTGTCTTTGCTTCCATGTAACATCAATTTTCACCGGTTCCCGTGCTCATGTTTTGTTGCCATAATTCTGCCTTACAGTCCACCACACCAATTCGCTCCCCTGTTATTTGGTATGTTTTATGTGATACAGAGAAAAGAGGGCCTCCTGATACACGGCTCAGATTTTATGCAGAGACATGTGTGATATGTTACTTTTTTTAACCCCTGTGTCTATCACTTTCTAGTGGCTCTAGCACAGGCACTTCACATACATTTCTGAACTTGATTTCCTAGCTGTCAATATTATGAATTGTTAGCCTTGGATGGGCTAGAAGAAGAACGCAGAAACCCTTTGCAGAATTTGATTTGTTTACTTATAGTCCAGAAGAAGCTGAAGTGATGAAAAAAATACGCTAAAGTTACATTTTCTTTTTTTGTATGCATAGTTGTTTAATTTCATAGTGCTGATTTTGCTTTTAAGGCTGTTGGGCACAGAGGAAAACCTCCAAGCTTGTTTGGAAGTGTCTGTGCTGACAGAAAAGGAACATGTGAGGAGACATAATGGTGCAATCTCAAGATCTGTACATCCTAGGTGACTGCTAAGTTTTCATTTCTGTCAAGTTTCATTTGGGTTTAAAGAAGAAAAAGAAAAGAGAAAAAAGCTGGAATGTACATATAGAGAAGAATTTACAATTAGAAGATCACTGCAGCTAGAAGATCCAGGAAAACAGCTGAAAAATGCCCTGCTTTTGACTTTGACTTAGCACAGAAGTGTTTTTGTTTGTTTCAAAGCAATGTAATAAGGTGGAGAAAGGTCAAGGAAGAGGATCTAGTGAAAGGTATTGAAAAATGTTGGTCACCATTGTTCTGTTTATGCTGTGCAGATGCTTTATGTCGCTGTACTTTTTCTTCCCTTGGATGCTATTTTTTCCCTTTCCTGATAGTCTGAAGGAATAATAAAAAAAAAAATCCTAGGGTCAGCTTATTGATCTAGAGCTGCCAAATCTTTGTGATGTGCCACTCTAACAGCTAATTGAAAGGCTTCTGTCGTGTAATCAAAAGTATGCTTTCGGGAGCTGAAACACCCTATTTTGCTTCTAAACTTTTTGATCTGAAATAACTAAGTGAGCTGTTTTAGGAAGCTGACTATGGAGATGTATGTTCCTAATTTTCTCCTTTTACTGGCCCCAATCGTGCCTAGCCTTTTTAACTCCTTTTAACAAATAGTCATTAAAAGCAAAGTAATTGGCTTTGGATGCTTCTATTTCTCAAAATCTCATTAGATCTTGAAACATGCTTTCTGCTCAAAATTCCACTTTCCATCTTCAGTGATGAAATAGACATTGTTATTTAACTCTTTGTAGGAAAAAAAAAGATATATTTAAACCTCTGTACATCATTCATGTTTGTGACTGTCTCCTCTAGCCTGTGTAAGAAATATCGTGATTGAAGAGCTACATTACGTCAAAAAGAAGCTTCTTTTCCAAACCAAGCTGTCTCTGTATTCTGCCTGCCAATACCTTAGCATTGTCATAGCCTTATTCAAGTGAATTAATTATCAATACACATCTCACAGGTATGAGATTTTTCATGTTCTTAAAATAATTTTTCATAGTTAAGGCATATTTATATCATTTTGCCTGTATTTACGTGTTAAAAAGTATGACATTGATGTAAATTTTTTACAAAGACGATGTACCATCTTTAGTAGTGGAGCAACTGCTCCATTAGTCTGTTATTTCTGGAAGTATGACATCAGGCAAAACAAGAATCTCATTCTATGACATTTTCATTTTCATCATTGTTGAGCCACATCACAGGTATTGCTCATTCTTTCCCATGACAGGCAATTAGTTTTATGTCAGTGCACTCCTGTTATCATTATGTTGTTGCAGTGTTTAGCTGTGCTAGCTTGAGAATGAATCTACTAAGTGATGTAATATGCAAGTGCATAATGGTGAGATTTGGGTCTTTGTAACATAGTTTGGTTTCCAGATGTAAGTTTTCCTTGTAGAACCTAATTATCCTAATAATCCCTAATTGGGATTAGTAACTTCATAATGGCAATTCTGAGCTGCTATTTTAAAATCTCATTTTGATCCTAATTCTGTGTCCACCCCTTTCCAGACGTCTCCGGTGTGACTGCAGGATGTCGGAGCCTTGACTTGAAAGCATCCAGGGCAAGATTGCAATGCCTACCTTACTCTGAGAAGGGCTGAGGTCTGCGGAAAGAGGGACTAGTGTCTTTCATCCTAACATAACATGACAATTCCTACTTGCACTGACTGTGAGAAGTCCTACTGTCCTCTTCAGGGCTTCTGCAGGGTCAACACTGGAAATATTTTCTTGTAATTATGAAAATCCGGTATAATAGAATCAGATGAATGCGTAAGGGTTTCACCTGGTCAGCCCCATGACACCACTATTCTGCTCTATCATGAAATTTCTTTAAAAATGAGATTTAAAAAATAACAATTCAAGTTCTTTTTTTACGTTCCTATTTATTTGAGTGTTTCGGATTCCTATTTCAAACTTTCTTGAACAGCAGTAGCAGGTGAAAATTATGCCTTTCAAAAGAAAAATAAGATTCCCAAACACTCATGTGATTTCAGATGCCAAGGCTTAATAAATAAGAGAAGACATATTCTAAGATGCATGACAAAATGGTGAAAGTTGGAAGTACTGAAACTAGAAAGTTTAAATGTGCCCATTCAATCTCAGCAAAAGATAAGGGAGTTTTTCTCTTCAGAGAATGTAGCTTTCAAATGAAAGTGGAAGAACTACATTTAAATTTAATGTTGAAATCCCTGTTTAAAATGAATTGTGATGTCTTTCTTCATAAAGATATTCTGCAAAAATCGGCAAACAGTTTTAATGTTACTCCTCCAAATCACTGGAGTTGTCAAAATTTTCTACAAAAAGGTAGAAGATTATAAAAAATACTTCAGTAAAGAATATAAAAATACAAGAAACAGAAAAAAAGGTATCTTCTAATGGTGTCAAGTAGGTTATTGCAGATTTAGGCACAGGTTCAGAAACAATAAAAAAAGGCCATGAATGATTCAGCCATAAAATTTCTTAATGTGTCATCCAAAACTCCCCCCCATACACTCTTGTTTTGAAAGGTCAAGCTTTCCTAAAAATAAGAATGTTCTAGATAAGATGCTCCCAGGAGGTCTAACCTATAATTAACAATGAGCTGCATGAGAGAAGAGGGATAGGAGACAGAAATCCCAGTTTGCCCTCACCTGTGGAGAGGCAGCAAGACCTACTGGAGTGAGTGCGGGAACAAACACTGTCTTTCTCTTCTCAGTCATTCTCACCTCTCTTAGAGAATATTCTGGATTTGCCCATGACTCAGTGGATGACATCAGATATGACACATAACACATCTGTCCCTCACTGAATGGCAATAATATGTCTTGACCTCAGGGAGGTGTTTTGAAGATATATTTGTTTTCCAGTAATTTGACTATATAAACGTTAACGATGCTGATCTGGAGCAGTGTTTCCACTCTTTCACGTAATTTCTGGTGTGTAAAACAGACTGCCTCCTTCAGCTGGAAATTCCTGTGGGGAGTTTACTGAGAAGCAAAGAGCTCATTCTCTGCAAGTGGGATCCCACTGTGAATCCTGGTGTGTTCAGTTACGGTTTTCTGAACTATATGTTCTCATGTATGAGCATATGTTCTGCCAGACAGAGCAAGGTAAGGACAGGGTGCCAATGTACAAGTGGAAGAGAAACCCCACTACCTTATTTCTTGTCATTTTAAAATAAAAATAATGACTATCTACTTGGGTGGAAAGGAATAAGTGGGCTTAATTTTTGAAGTTGACAGATGAAGGGAACAAAGTTTCTCTTGTTGAAACTCTTTTCATAGCAGTATGATCAAATGACTAGGGCAGATAGCAACTTTGCAATGTCAACTACAGTTTTGCAGTAAAAAAAAGTGACTAAATTATCTAAACACTTTAAAAAAAATGCAGGTTTTCCAAAAAAGCCCCATTTCATTTAAAAAACAAACATGGACAAACCGAAAACTGAAAAGCTAGTGAATCCTTTTTTCTAGAAGTCATTTTCTTCTAGAAGTCATGGTCCCATCTTAACTGTATCTCCTAGGGAGAGGTACGGCCAGGAGCTCCTGTGATGTAACTGCCTTTGTTTTTCATGATGGGAGACTGGTAACCAGCACTGGAAACATATTCTGATCAAGGCATACCATTTTTAGAGAGGAATAGGAGTCTGAGGAAGGTACAGCATCACCTTTTCCTATAGTTTTCTTTTATATTTCCTCCGTAAGAATGAGACTTTATTTATCCCTCGTACTATATATTCATAATGAGGTCCCATGGCTTATCACAGTCATCCTTTCATTCTTTCATTCAATTTTAATTAATTATTTCTGCTGTCGTGTATCTGTTGAGCCAAACATCATTCTATATTAGTATGCCGAAGATGATGGGAGTTATACTGGCTGAGCAACTCTGAAAATCGTATGTTTTTCTCAGAGCATTTCTAAATATGGGAATAGATTTTTCAGGCATGGAGATCTGAAAATTTGCTCCATCTATTGCTTTACATAGTGATTATGTTATACCACTGTCACCAACCTATTTAAAAGGAGCTAGATGATTTGAAGCACAGATGTTTTGATTCAACATATTTATATTTACAAAATCTGGGTGGCCTGGAAGCTTGATGTTTACACCATGATGAATTGATTTTTTGAATACTCTGAAAATAGATCACAGAATGCAAATCTGTAATAGGAGATTTCCTACCAAAAATAAAACTGAATCAATTCTTAATCTGTTTAATTCTTAGGCATCTTGCCCTCCCAGTGTTTGTTAGGCTATTAACACCAGTTCATGCAATGTTACCCACAGGCTTTATGAGTGCCAGTCATGAATATTGGAAACTTGTAAGAGGAGTCTGATAATACGTGTCTTACAGAAACACACATGTTTGTGCACAGTGTAGTACTGACCCTTACGTATTCTCCAAGGTTATTAACTTTATAGAAAAGCACAAGTTACATTGTACAGAGCCAAGATTTCATTCTTGAATGTCGGGAATAGTGCTCACCTAAGAAATTTTGTGCAAATATGTCAGTCTGTATATTGACACGACTGGACCTGTCCAAAGATTTGAGTCTCAACAGCACCTCCTTGTGTTGAAAGCTTACCTGTTTAAACAGTTCATGGTACATCTATTGAGATACATTTTAAACACGCTATTTTCTATGTAAAAAGAATTAAAAATAGTTCTCTGCTTCACAGAAAAATCCATTTCTGTGTATTATTAGTAAAAAATATATGAGCATTGCTAATTAACATGTTAAAGCAGATCGCTAATGGTATTTATGTCAAGAAATATTGCCATATACTTTTCAAGCAACATATTCCCACATCAGCGGTCCCTGCCCTTTGACACCCGACCAGCTTTGCTTACAACTGGTTTAGAAGCTAGCATACATGTGTAGTTTGTTATATATCAGTCTGCTGAGGACCAGTTCTTACACTTAAGACTCAGAAATGTTTCAAATTTTCTTGTAAGAAGTTGGAGAAAAAAACAACATTGGCTTTACTTAGTATATTAAAGTATATGCCTTTAATGACAATAGTACAAATTAATTCTGTCAACAGCAAAGACCAACTGGAACGTGTCAACAATTTTCCCATGGCATGTAATTCTGTCAGAATACCTTGTTCACTAAAAGCAGTCCATTTTGTGTTGTAATTTAAAACCTGCTCTTTTTCACTCTTTTCTGGATAGAATGTCTTTATTTGAGAATTATTATTTTTTTAATTATTATTGTTGACTGATTTTAGAGAAATAAAATATTGTAATCTACTTCAAGTAATTTTCCCCCTGTTTTTTCTTCCACTCACCAATGCTGTAAGGCAAAATTCTTCAAGGCAAATATGTATGGAGAAGGTGGTCACCAGGATTTACCAAGGTCAAATTATGCTCAACCAACGTAACAATTATGAGGTCTGTGGACAGGGGCTGAGAAGAAGCCTCCTAAGTTCTCCCAAGTGAAAGAAGAATGAGAGGAAGAGAGACTTTTGAGTGTAAAAGAAGTGAAACTACTTTAATAAAATATTAATGATAAAATAATAAAAAGAAAATACAACAATATTAGTGAGAAAATAATGAAATAGATACAATATATACAAAACTGTATCAAGCTCCCAGGATGATGATCACGTCACTGGCAGGCACTGGAAAAGTCTCAGACTGGATTCAGCAACAGATGGGAGCTGAACTCAGCAACTGGATTCAGGAACTCGTGGATCAGGATCAAAGGCAGATGAACAGAGAGAGTCCTCCTTGGATGCTGGCCATCAAAGAAAGAGGCTGACCCCTTTGATCCCTCAGCTTTTATACTGAGCATGATGCACATGGGATGGAATACCTGGTTGGTCAATCTTGGGTCACCTGTCCTGTCCGCTTCTCCCCACAGGTGCGACACCTCTACGCTTTTCCATTTCCGACCCTCCAACGGAGCATATAACAAAGTTAGCTGACCTTGGTTGTTGTGGGAATAAGTATAAGCAGGAGCATCTCTGCATACCACTCCTTGGTATTAATTATAAACAAGGCCTTATCACCCTGGAAGTGGACTAGTGTCTGAAAAATATGCCATTAATTTCAGAGAGTTCAGTTAGTTAGAAGAGGCTTACCTGAAAAGTAAAATTACTGAAAAGAGAATTGGTTCTGTTTTACCTCAAATCAGGACAGTAAACTACTGGAGGGGTGAGAAAGGGACTGGAATGTTGGCCTTAGAGGACAGTACTTTAGGATTCACACTCTACCTTGAAGCTGACTGTAAGTGGAGATTCTCAGAGATCTGTCCTGGGACCTGCCCTATTTAAGAGCTTTACCAATGACCTGGAGGAAGAGATAGAATGTGCCTTTATCGAGTTTCTGGATCATAGCAACTTGTAGGGTGCTATCAAAATGCTCAAAGACAGAGTAGCCATTTAAAGAGAGCTACCCACACGACAGGAATGAGCCACTAGGAACTTCAACAAGAGCAAATACAGTGTCTTACACCAGAGGTGGGGTAACCCTCTGCAGTGCCACTGATTGGAGACTGACGGGCTGAGGAGAAGCTCTGTGCAAAAGGACCTGGGCATGCCAGCGTTTGGGAAGCTAAACAGGGGCCAGCAGGGCATGCTGGAAAAGATGAAGACTAACAGCGGACCGGGTTGTACCAACAGAAGCATAGCTGGAAAATTGAGGGAAGTGATTATCCCCCTTCACTTGACAGTCATTAGACTGTATCTCGATACTGTGACCAGCCTGTTCCCCACAGTAGAAGAAAAACTTTTTTAAACTGATGCAAGGTTAGGGGACGGCCAACAAGGGACTGGAGCATTGCCCTGTAAGAAGCACTGAGGGTCCAGGGCTTGTTCAGCCTGGAGAAGAGACAGCTGATGAGTCAGCAGAGAAGTCATCAGGAGGACAGAGCCAGGTTTTTTGCAGCTGTGTGGAAGGACAAGAAGAAGACAATGGGAAAAAACTTAAACAGTGGGTGTTTATAACAGAAATAAGGAAAAATATCTTTCCATGAGGATAACCAAACAATGGAGCAGGTTACCTAGTGAGGTTCTGCAGGCTCCATCCTTGGAAGTTTTCAAGACCTCATTAGGGAAAGCCCTGAGCAACCTGGTCTGATCCCAGAGCTGACCTGCTTTGTACAGGAGATTGGACTAGTGACCTCCTGAGTGACTCTGTAATTCTCCTTACTTGTCTGAGACTCTCAATATTCTCTGATATTTTGTGCAAGGCAGCCAAAAATGCAACTTCAGTTCTCAAAGTATAAAGTAAGAATTTACAGAGAAATTAATTCTTGTGCAAAAGGAGGCAGTTTTAACCTGGTATTTAGGAAGAAAGTGGAGTTCACACCTCTTCACTTTTCCCTCCCTTGCCCTTGAACAGCACAGGTAGTAGGAACCTTGAATTAACTTCCATCCCAGTTGTGCCATCTTGTCTAAAATTCTTTCATCCATCCATGCGGTAAGCTAAGCAGGGAAAATGAGGTGACATGGCAGAAAGGGCAGATCTGGTACTTATATGAAGACAAGAGTGTCAAGATAGTCCTTGAAATTTTGGCCTTTCAGATTAAACAATGGTATGTTACATCCAGATTTTCTTTTAGACTTTCACTCTGATTGTCTCTGTAGAAAATCACAAGAATTTGACAGCACTGACAGAAGAAGCAAATTAACGTAGTTGAAATTAGAATAATCCCTACCATGGCATATTTGTCTGTGGCCAACAGCAACTGGCAAAGGGTCAGAAGAAAAGGGAGAAATGATGAAATAAAAGATAGATGCAGCGAGAAAGTAGATCACAAAAATTATATATAGATCTACAGGAGAGTAGCATCAGTGGAGGTGAACTCTATGACAGATGAGAGAGAAGAGAGCCTTTCCAAGAAGCAAAATAGAAGTGTCAAAAATACCTGGCTATCCTGTTTTCAAAAAGTACTAGGCATGTTTATAGAGGCTAGAATCTGATTAATGTCAAGCATCTAAGCATATAAAAGCAGATATGTTCAAATCAGTGGGAATTAAGCATTTACCCTGTTTATCCAGCATAAAATTCCTATCAAGCATTCATCTGCAACATTGATCATGTAAATAACTTTGAAAAAGTTGACTCAAAGCCACTTTTGGAAATGTGTCTCTGGCTTAAAAATGGGTGAGAGTTTTTGAAAGGATTATCTACAAGATTTATTTACCAACTTACACATAGCCACTTTATTTGGCTTTCACTGGCCGAATTGTCCAGTTATGTTAGTGTTAGTCGTAGTGCTATTGCTAGAAACTTAATTTTTATGACATGTAATTCTGAATGCCTAGATTTTGTGAAAAAAATCCTTTTTAGGGATTTAGGTGTTAGGTGTTTGTCACACCAAAATAGGCGTATGCTAGTTTAAGAATACTTCTTTGCCATGTAGCTATGTGATGTCTCTCCACAACTGTGACAAATCTGTCTCTTGTCTGAAGACAGATTCAGATTTCTTAATTCTCATTTGGGTGACTTTAATCAAAACATCGTGCTTTCCTCTCCTCTTTTGGGACATTTATATTACCTAACTCCGCAGTTAGATTACAAGTCTCCATCTGTAAAATGTTTCTTTTCCTCCCCTGGAGTTTGGCTTGCATTCCAGTTCTAAATTTAAATGGAACTCCATTTTCCTTGTCTAATAACCACTGAGTAATTAGGCTTTTACATAGAAAAAGAATTACCTAAAGAAATGTGTTCCTGTAAAGGGCATTTTGAGCACTGTAGATAGATGCCTCCTCTGCCAGGTTACCTGCAGTTTGCAGAAAGAAATCTTCTTAAAGAGACAGATGTATTCATACATATCCAGTCCCTGTAATTTGTAAGAGATTCTTCCATTATTCGTGTATCTTATCTTTTCCATATTACAGGAAAATGTTCTTACTTCCTGAAAGAGACATTTGTTTCTAATGGAGTGGCACATTTAAAGATTCACGTAATAATATCTTTACAGAAAATGCAACTGTATAGCTCAGGGTCTTTGTCTGCCTTTCATGGTATTCTACTGTAAATGGTACCTGGATGGAGGCAGCTCTGATTGTTAATAATTATTTCCATCGTCTTAAGCAGCTCAGTTCCTGGCTTATGTCTATTCTTAGTTGAATTTGTGGGCTAATATTTAGAATGAGTTAGGGATGAAGTTCTAATATATTGTTATATGGTGCTGTATATCTTAACGTGCTTTGCAGACAATGGGCCTAATCGTTTGCATTATTGCCAATGAGGATTCCACCATTGGATATGTCTGTGCACTGCACTGGACTATGGAAATTCTTGATTTGTTCAGTTATTGGAGACATACGTTTGTACATATGGTTCAAAAAGGTCTATTAACACTCAACCATGTTTGGGTATCTCTAGCCTGCATCATGTAGCATCAGAACCCCATAGTGAAATGTTTTAGTGCCTGCTCTCTTCTCTAATTGCTCTCCTTGGCTGATATTGTATGGACCTGCAGTGCCTCATTTCCCATATCAATGTCAGCAGTTAGGAAGGCTCTGGCATGTTCGGCCTTATTTAGTGTTGCCCTCAGATTGGGTCCAGCTCACATCCTGCTTTCATGATGCCTCAGGTAGACATGATGACTGACTTCTCTGTTTCAGAACATGTCCAGCAGGAACATACTGGGTTTTATTCCCTTGCACTGAGTTTAATCCAAATTGAGCAAAATCAGCAAAGGCCTACTAGTGTAAAATGTTTGAACTAGCTTTGTCCGTTTCACATGATAAAGCTTAGGAAGCACTCACATGGGCAGCTCAGCTGCCAGATCAGAGAGAACGGCTCTTCCTGGAAGGGAAGAAGTGATGATCACGTGGAGTGGAGATAGTTTCATCCATAAGCAGAAGTAGACAAGGAATATTTGCGTCTAGATGGTCACATGGTAGTTTTTACTAGGCAACTGGCAGTAATCTTAAAGCATATTGTTTTATGAGACATGGAACTTAAGAAACATGGCTTCCTGTTTTTCTGTGATTTGTATCCCGTTCCACTCCCTGGTCCATAGTATTGCCAGCTTCCTGTTTGGCTGGGCAAAGAGGAGAAAATGGCTGTCTCAGTGGCATTGGGGTGCTACCTGGCCATCCAGATTATGGCTGATGATTTACCATCTGATTCCTATGTCTCTGAGTGTATGAAGAGGTGGAACATAGCTGTCTTTCTTTAAAAGGTCACTCTGCTACCCAATTACAATCTTTGGAGTAACTTGAGATCCTTGAGCTCTCTGTCCCTGTTCCAATTTGAAAATTGACAAGTGGCTTCAAAGGTCTCTGGGAGAAAAAGATCTGAGGACCGACAAATTATGTGATTGTGAGCACTCCATTTCTTTGGGAAGCCAGGATAGCAAGTCTTTCTAAAATTTATTTTCCATTAAGCTCTCTCTCAAGCAAAATATTAGCTGCAGCAGCAAGAGAATTGTACGATATACAGTGTAAATTTTCAGAATACGTGGACAGGTCAAGGCAAATGTCACACAAACTGGTAGTGGTGGCCTCTTGGGCTAAGGCAGTTCAGGACCAGATGTCATAAAAATCTTTGTGAGACCATTAGTTATAAACAACTCTGTATTTGTAACTGTCCTGCTGCTTGTTTCGATGTCATTTTTTTTCAAGAAAATCGGAATGCTTTTCCTTTCAAATATTGACAAGGGTTTAAAAAAAGGTCTAAAAAAAGGTTATCAGTGCATGAGCTCTTTGTAGTCAGTAATTCCCATGGCAGCTGTGAATTTGGAAAAGCAAACAGTGCTTGCAGAATGTATCTTGGAGATAAAAACCCGGACAAAAGCTCCTTTTCTGCAGATAGGTGTTTGATGGGTGTGAACCATAGAAAACTCGGTAGTGGCTAAATAATTTCCCTCTCTTTGGAATGGAACAGAAAATGAATATGAGCAGCTTTTATCAACACAAAAATGCAGAAAATTCTTGTAAAGGACCACCAGGGGGCATTAGTATTCCATACAGAAAGGGGTATTGCAGTAGTTATAAATTATTTTATGCATTTACCTTAGTATTAAAGTTGAAAAAGCTGTAAACTGTATGCTTTTTCATCCTCTGTACATCAGAGTATTTGTCTATTTTAACCCCGACTGCATAGGTTCATTTAGCTATTTTCATTTAACTGGCAGTAAGAAAAGCCTTTGAAAATTTTCATATTCCTCATCTGGAGACTGGTTTGCAGCCCATTCAGTATTCAAATGTAGTACCATTTCCTCTTTCTGACAAACATGGAGTAATTAGGCTTTTCCATAGACAAGTGATTACCTAATAAATGACCTTCTGCAAAAAGGCTGTATTAAAATGAAGCAAAAGGCATATTTAGCGCAAATGATGGCCAAGCAATAAGGTGTGCAGGAACAAAAGAGAAGCTTTGCATAGCCGATCTGCTTCAGCAGCTTTAGAAATAATGCAAATGCTCACTTGTGGTCTACACCAAAAGTAATGATAAGTCTGACACTATGTGTAAATTCTTAAGCACAAAATGTGATGGGCTGCTTGTCATACTGGCCACTAATTCCCTTGAAATCATAGGTACAACCAGAGGGAAGCATGATCACATTTCATAAGACACATGTCACCCGTGTTTGTTTCAGACATAAAACAGAAACAGCAAGCAGATGATAGAAGATAATGGCTGAGTTACATGTAGGTTCCCATGTCTTTTTTCCAATATACTTCAGGGACATCAAACAAAAGAATTGCAAAGAGAAAGCCTTTGAACTGTAGTTTTAATGGAATGTCCAATCTCAGTCTACTTGGATTAAGCAAATTTGAAAGCGCATCGTGTGCAATCAAAGCTGCATGTGCATGTATTCTGACATTCTTTCACCATCTATGCCTTTACTGACTGAAACTAGAACTTTTGCTAGCTACATCTGGAAGCAAAATGCAACAAAACAAACCACTTACTGTTCCTCAGCGTCAATCTTATGGTTTAAAGTAAGAAAACATTTCCTTTTATCTGGCAATGAAGCTAAACCTTCAAAAGCTAAAGCTTTTTTTTTTCTCAGTACTGAAAAATTGCAGTTGTGAGAAAATACTTCAGTCATAGAATCTTGCAAATACTTAAAAAGTTAATTTAGAACTTTTCAAGCTGTCGTAAGGAGAAAAAAGATTGTGAGAGCATTCTGGGCCCTGGGCATTTCCTGGGGAGAATAAATGGTTGTGGGTTAATAATCCTCAGACTAACCTTGAACCTGACTACTTTTCTCAGCATGTCAGCAGTCCCTAGAAAATGCCTTAGGCTCATCTACTACTGCTGGATCAGACGTGTCACAAACTGGGATGGTTTTTTAAAAGTGCTGGATTTTTACCCATCCTATAGCTCTGTTGATTGACTGTTTCTGTCTCTTTCCAGAATCCCTGATTACCATCCATTTAGAAGTGATATAAAAACCCAGCCTTCACGCAAAATATCAGGGCCGTTTCCACATGCATCCATGCTTGTATGCAGAAGAGGAAGAAATCAGAGGCTGGTATTCTCATTGTTTAACTATCAGCTTCTACCTTAGCTAAATTAGGAGACAGTTTTCATTAAACTGTTGGAAAGAGGAGGCTCCTCCTGAGGGTAATTCAGAACAAACGACTGTGTTAGGCCCTCTGTCAATGTAGTTTTACTTCTCCCATTACATTTCTCTAGTAGTAACTGTGCATTTTTTAAAAATAAAATGGTATGTGAAAAAAATCTCACCTCTTTTTTTGTAGGGTTGCTGAGATCAGTTGCTAAATGAGCACTTGAAGTGTTTCTCTCTCTCTCCCTATAATATGTTCTAATATGAAGCACAGATTCAGGCCATTGCAGAAGATACAGAACACTGTAAATAGAGATCTTATGTATACTTTGTTTTCTCAAAGCATAAATAGAAGAAAGCTGTTTGGATGTCTGGTTTGTGGTCTCCACGACCTCTTCTTTGACCCCTTCGTATTGCAGGGCATATAATGTGTCGGAGTAGCAAATAATTTTTAATACAGTGTTTGATTCAAGGGTATCTTAAATACTGACAAAAGAACTTCCAACAGACTTCTATTCAGAGTGCTGACAAACTTTTTTAGGTGCCTTCAGTTGATGATACAGAGAGGTATGTTATGAAATGCAAATACAACATACAGAATACTTTAGTTTTTAAGGGCTTTTTAGCAAGATGTTGGTAATTAAGATAACAGGACAGAATCTTCCTGTGTCAAAAAGCCTTGTTACCTCTTAGTGTTGACACAACCAAGTCATTTAAGCCCAGGTGTTGATTTACCAGGGGAGAGGGAAGGAAGAGGAGCGTGCCGCATAATGTAATGGTGGCCAGCTGGCATCAGTGTAATTCCTTTATTTCTACTAAGCTTGTATGTTGCTTTTTTATTTAAGAAGTCTTGTAAGATTTTATATTTTTCCCAGATACGGTTATCCCATGATCCGACTGGTTGGCTCTCAATGTCTATGAATGGCGTCTCTTGGGTTCTTCACTCTCAGTAACAGAAGAAAAAAAAAAAGACTTCTATCTTGCTACAGATGCAGTAATTTACAAATAAAGGACTGAGTTTTCTTTGCCAACATCACAACACTGATAGTCCGTATCACTATGTACTACTGATGAAGCCTTACTGCAGCTATATTTTTACTGTTATCATAACATTATTTGCATTTCAGCTGGCCTTTCTTCATCGGTAAAATGAAGATATGTTATCTCAAGATATGTTATGGCCATTAGTATCTTTTTGAAGTAAAAAGATAATTAATTGTGATTTTGAACTTCCATTCTCCAAATGAAGCCAAGACATGTACCAGAAGTCAGAAAACTCAAACTTTTAAGAATTCATGCAGGAGTGAATGTTTGTTGAGTCTCAGAGTGGCCTATATTGCTTTGTCCTTCTGAGAAGATCTACTTGCATCATCATGGCTCAAACATAATCTGTGGTACTGGGCAATTAAATGATAATGATGGGTATTTTCCTGCCCAAGTGATTTTTTTTTTCCATTTGCTTCTACATAGTTAGGATTTTGTCCTCAGACTTTAATGAGATTTGAGGGTGTTTGGCACAGTATTGAGCTGGACTCCGATTGGACTCCAACTCTAAACTTCCTTTTTTTTTTGCCTGGGTCCCAGCACATAAAAAATTATTTTACTTAAATAAAAAGGAGAGGAAATAACCCATTTCCCTCTTGCTCTGCCCCCAGCTGCAAACATAAGGATAGGTAAGAAGATGTTTCTCATATTGTTGTTCTATTTAATAGCATAAACTGTTGTTATAATAACTGAGGTAAGGAAATATATTTTTTAGCATTATCTTGACAGTGCTCCTTTAAACAAGAAAGGGAAAATTAGAAAATAGCTTTTCATAAAAAGTTAAAATATAGCTCAACAAAGCCCATCTTTCTTTTTAGCAGACGTGTTGTTTCTACATGTATAATCTGTACATCTATCACCTTTTCTCTTCACTCTGAAGTCTGTGGGCACAGGATATAGTGGCAGATGATATATATTGTCTAGGTGCAATTAATTACAGGTATTTAATGCTAATAATTATTACAATATTGTTAGTAACACAAAATATTATCCAAATGTAAAATTTTAATGAAGTTTAGCAAAAATTTTTATTATTCCCCAAACTATTTCCTAACTCTTTGTTAGATTTCTCATATTTGTTATATTAAAAGCAACTGCTTCAATGTCACATATATCACTGATTTATTAAATGATAAAGCTGTGAAAAACCTGTGACAGTTAAAAAGAATGTCTTCAACTTTGAAATTCCAGTTACTAGTTCTCTTCTGAACCAAACTTAAAACACAACTTCCGTGTTTTTAGGGATCTGCATTTGGCTTCCTATAACTTCCAGTAAGATGCAAATATCATGTGTAACACTAACCTAACTAGGACACTAGTTGAACAATAAATAAAATTAACAAACATCAGTATGTCCAAGCTTTAACTGTTTTGGGGAAATGAAATTAATTTTATTTTTCTTATTTGACAACTCTCACATTATCCCACCTCTTCTCCAACTTTCTTTACAATAGATATTTTTGGTTCAGCTGTATAAGCCATTTGTACGCTGCCATTTTAATGTCATTAATGTCATGAGACCATTATCTTCAATTTTCATCAGAATATTTTACTTGAGCTGTGGGTCATTCCTGAAAGCTTTTGGAATACTAAAGATTTAATTTAAATAAGGCTGATGAATATTTGAAATAGAAGTTCTGTCTATGCTTCAGGTGAAGACTGTGCAATAGACCTTAGAACCGAATTCAGCAAAACAATTAAAATTACATTTAACTTTAAGCTCTTGACTAGCTGCCTTTGTTTTGTTGTTCCATTTAATGGTTCTTCCTGCTGTTATATAATTCATTCAAGATGCAATTTGGGATCTGTATCATTTGCAGACGGCTCTCATATGGCAGTAATACAAAGTCTTCCTTGAATTAGCATAATAAATATTTTTCTTTAAGAAGACTTGTACTCCTGCTTGATATTTAATGAATTTTAAGCTGTATGGAAGTGATGTTCAAATCCATCGATAGTAACAGGAAGATCCTTCTCATTAAATACGTAGTAGACAGTGTTTTGGCAAAAAATAGATATGGAATCAAATACATTGCACCTTCTACATCACATTTTCATTGTGCAGTAGGTTATGAATGAAATCTTTGAGATTTAGTTGTGTCACCTCCCACCCAGAAAAGAGGGCTTGTGTGTGACTCTGATTCGCAAATCCCCAGTGGTGCGGACTAAGGTGAGACAAATCTCAAGGGCCATATACAAACACTTATTAGGTTAGTAACCAGGTCTTAACTAGGTCCACAACAATTGGTTAGGTATATAACAAATTATGGCAAGCAGTAAGGTATGCACTGTGTTACTTAGCAACAGGCATACAACCAACTATGGCAAGGGGTACTTAATAATAGATATACAAAGAATTATGGCAAGCAGTACAGTATGCCTTGAGTTACTTCTTTGAAAGGAAAGAGAAAAGAAAGAAAAAAAAAGAAAGCAAAGAAGCAAAGGGATAGAGAAGGAGAGAAAGATCAAGAGATCAAGAGGGAGAGAGATAAAGAGATCACTGGTCCTGGTTCCAGCGTCACTAGTCCAGCCAACAGGGTTTGGTGCTCTGAGATCCCTCTTCTGTGTATCCCAGGGAAAAATCTCTTCAGGGTCTCTTCAGGGAAAACAATCTTCCCAGGCAAAAACCTCTTCAGGGAAACTCTTCCCCCTTTTATGTTCGCCCACTCCTAGGGGCAGATTCGTCTCAGGTTTCTCTCCCCAACCCCCCCACCCCAGTGACTTGTAACATAATTTGGATGGGGAGATGAGAGCTATAGTCATATAGGTTTAGCATGATCTTGATAATATTCATTAGCACATGCAGGGGTGTGAACTTTAATATGCATTTCACTGATAATGAGGCAAAGGTCACCACTGGGTATAACGTTTTTCTGGAGAAATAGCTCATCCTTCATGGGAGAAAAAACAAGGCTGTTCCGTTTCTTTAAAACTGGTCCTTCAGGCGCCAGTTTTCTTTCTCTTGAGTCAGTCAAGAGGTAACCAGGTGTTAGCCTTACCAGTTCCTTGAGCAGAAGGCCTGGTACTGTGAGTGTTTGAGACATTAAAAGTCTCTTCAGGCTGCTTTGTTTAGGAGAAATTACGAGTTGTGTCTTACACCACCCCGTGGCTCAAACACTCGAAGTTCTTCTTCAGCCGTGGCTATCTGAACATAGTGGACAGGTACAGAGGAAAGCAAAGACAGAAAGCAAGAGATTGTACATCTAACTGCTACAAGCCTAGCATCAGTAACAAAAATCCACCCAATATCATAAGGGCAGTATTTACAAGCCATCTTCTCCACCCCATGAGTCTGAGAGACTTCAATATCTATGCAATCTGTGATCCGGGGCTAGGTCCATCAAACCAATCTGCCAGCTGCATTGCCTGGAACGGTTCTCTGGTCTGTGCTGCTACTTCCTTCCTCGTTCTGCATGCTTCTTCTATAGTGCTGGAGGCATTGTAGATGGTGATGCAGCATTCCCCTTCTGTCAAATTTAACACTCCGCATACCCCATGTCCTTTTAACAGTAGCATATCTAAGACATATTTAACTGGGAATACAATTTACTAGAACTCTTGTTTAAGGACTGATAACAAGTTTGGTTCCATGAATTTTCCCAAATAGCATTGCTCAGGAGTTGATACAAAGCCCTTGGGTGTTAAAATCCACATCCTGTTACTTTTTCATGGTTGGCCCTCCTTCTGGTCAAGAAAAAGGGACTCAATTATTTCCCACAGAGGTGTTTTCGTCTGTTTGGCCAAGACTTCTTAAATCATTTTTCAATATTTTCATAAGGTTTAGATTAATCATTGTAAATTTGAACCCTTCTGATGCGTAACCGGGGAGGGTGATGCATATACCCTGTTCCCTGTGGTTCCAAATATGCATAAACCTTTGTATCAGCTGTCATGCTATGTTGGGCTGCTTACTAAGACAAGATTATACGTACATTAAGTAAGAATACAAATTTTTACCGCACCATCTTTCCCTAGTAAAGTACAAAACCAAGCATAACAGAATTAGACAAGCAATGCAAGGAATAACTCCCTCAATGATCTAAAACATATGTCCCACAACGGCTGTTTATAACCTACAAAATATATACAAAGCAGAAAATAATTAAAAAGATGGGATGATCCATCTAATGTGGATCTGATGGTCCTTCCTGTGAGCATCAGTGGCTGCCCATGCATATATATGATGACGGGAGTCTTCAGCGTTTGTATCACAAGCCTTTTTAAGAGACAAAGCTGATTATGCCCTCTGGGGCTCCAGGGGCCAGCTATTACAACCTGAGCAGGCTGTTTCGCTGTGAACATTTTGTAGAGAAGTGAAAAGGGGAGTTTCCTTTTAAAAAAACCCCACAATCATAATACAGTGATGAAAGGGTTAAGAAGGCAAGAACGCAGACATTCTNTCCCTAGTAAAGTACAAAACCAAGCATAACAGAATTAGACAAGCAATGCAAGGAATAACTCCCTCAATGATCTAAAACATATGTCCCACAACGGCTGTTTATAACCTACAAAATATATACAAAGCAGAAAATAATTAAAAAGATGGGATGATCCATCTAATGTGGATCTGATGGTCCTTCCTGTGAGCATCAGTGGCTGCCCATGCATATATATGATGACGGGAGTCTTCAGCGTTTGTATCACAAGCCTTTTTAAGAGACAAAGCTGATTATGCCCTCTGGGGCTCCAGGGGCCAGCTATTATAACCTGAGCAGGCTGTTTCGCTGTGAACATTTTGTAGAGAAGTGAAAAGGGGAGTTTCCTTTTAAAAAAACCCCACAATCATAATACAGTGATGAAAGGGTTAAGAAGGCAAGAACGCAGACATTCTGTGGAGTGTCTCTAACAGGTCCAGAAATAAAAAAAAGAACAAAGACATTCAAATAGGTGTTTCTTAGGCTTTCTTCTCAAAGTAAAAAATGTGGCACCAGCATGGCAAAACATGACTGCACTGAAATCTTTTTTCTTTTGCAAATTTTTATTCTGTTTTTTGTATTACTGGGAGACTTTCAGGGAGCATATTTTTGCAATGTTTACTTTTAGAACCAACATTTATTCTCTTTCCATTTTTAAATGAAAGCCAGGACTGTAGGTTGTAATGCAAGTACTTGAACCCTATATGCTGCGGGAACTGAGGAGCATGGGCATCAGAATGTTTGAAGAATTTGCCCGATAATGCTGCAGCGGATGTTTTCTTTTTGGTACCTGCATTTCTTCTGATCCACACTGCAAACTGACTATTGACCATAGCAGCCAAAATGTATTAGTTTTTTGACAGAGGTCAGCTGATCCAAAAGAGGTCAAAACAGCGTAATGTCTGACGGTATTTTTAAACAGAAAGCACGTGGGGATTCTGCACTTCTCCACAAGATGTTTTTATTGTTAAAACACTTTAAAGATTAGTAAAAGCCATCCAAGTGTTAAAGCACTTGAAAAAGGTTGCCTTACATCTGTAGCAGACTGATTTTTTTTAAAAGCTTTGTGGCATTGTCTTTTGCTGCCAGCAGCTGGGAAGTGACAACTGAGGAGTAATATTTAGGAATGATGGACAGACTTGTACGCAGTCAAGCCAACATCTGAAGCATCTGAGGAAATGCCTGCCCAGTCTGCTTCTCCCACAATCATTCTTGCTGCTTCCACTTTACAATTAGCTAATTTTTTGTCAACTACCAGCCCACATCCCCTTTGCAAAACATAAAAGTTTGGGAAAAAATGACTCCTTTTGCAGGCCTTGAAAATGTTACGCTATAGATGACACCATTCTGAAACTTCTGTTACTCTGCATGAGTCACGCCTCCTCTATGCAGAGGGAGAGACCAGAGATGCCTGTTGAGATTGTACTGTCAGTGCTCAGCTGTTTCCTTTACTGGGATCCCTCCATGCTCCCTTCCTTTTCTGTTCTGGGAGAACACAGCAAAATGCAAATTCACCCTTTGCAGACCCTGAAGCATATTCCCACACAAGATAGCAATTCTTTAAAAGGGAGAATTAGAGCCCAGACTATTGTTCAAAATGTCAGACTACTGCCAAACAAATTTTCTCTTCATAAATAATTAGATCTGCAACAGCTCTTGTCACTGTAGTCCTATGGCACCATCCCGCTGCATCAAATACTCCATTACCTTAGTATTAGGAACAGCCAGAGTTATAGACTGAGTAAACTTGCAAATATCACTTCTTGAAATCTATTGGTGGAAACTCTGCTAGGCCAGATCTGAGCAGGTCTACTTATTTGTGATGATAATTAATTAGCACTATTTTGATGTAGTTAAAATTTTTTTTTCTTGTATTCTTGAACTGTGCTAGCTGAAGTTCAGGAAGGTGAGGCACTCACCCAATTCTCCAGGTGGTTCTAGTACAAATAAAATCAAACTGCTACTTTTAAATTGTGTTCCTTATGGTTTTGTGTGATACATCTAAAGTATGAAACCATGAGGGGTGATGACATTGCAATAAACCAGGTGTCGATTTTTTTAGATGCATATTTGAATGTTTGCAGACTGGGAGAAATCCCAGTGACCATAGTTTTCCAGAGGCTTGCTCTGGCCCTTAGAGGGGCTTAGGCAATGTGAAAGACTTTCAAGGCTGGAAGTCTGTGTGGGCAACTGAGCACCTCAGAGGCTAGGTTTCCAGGAGCCATCAGGGCAGACCAAGAGGAAGTGATGTGTAGAGTTAAACTATGTATCAGGCCAGTCCACTTTCATGGAAGGCAGCATTGCACACTCTAAAGGACAAAATATCTTGATTGGATTACCCTTATTCCAAACTGCAACTACATGGAAAGAGGCAACTGACCAATCGGCAGATGTTCCCACCTAGATAGATACTTTCAGTCTATAGCTGAAAATAACAAATTAACTACACTTCAGTGATCATAATTCTGAGCAACCACCTATTCCCAAATAGCAAAAAGAATGTACCTTTGTAGTCAAAGATCCCATCAAAGATCAGTTGTATGAGAATTACCTAATCACAAGACATTTTAGGATATCTCAATGTAGTTGCCTGATGACTCAAGGCTATAACTGTGGGAACTGGGAAACAAACTGTCCAGTCTTTTTGTAGAGGTCCAACAGGGAGGAACTCCAGCCACATATTTTACTCTCAAAAAGGCCCTTAGTCATGCAATCAGAAGTTTAGAAATGGAGACTACTCATTAGATATACATACCTCTATATCACAACTGCTTTAGCAAAGGATTGGCTGCCACACATTAGAAGAAATGAAAATGATGTCTTAAAACCTGCCTACGCTTAGTTATCTGGCAAGTCTAACACAGGGATCTTGCCTCCTTTCCATCCTTGTTTAGGTGATTTGTAAAGGTAATGCCCCTGGGTCTGATCCTTTGGGATGCAAGAGAATGAGAAAGCTGTGAGCCCATTGAAAATACACCAGTTTATTTTAAGAACAAACCAAAATTCCATTCTGTATCAAAGCAAAACTGTTACAGATGAGCAAGGCTGTCCAGGGAAGTAAATTATGTGGAAGTAAAGAATAAATGTATTATAGAGTATGTTGGCTGTGGACCAAGAAGTACATTTCATTATAATTGGTCTGTTGAAAGAATCGATCTGTGAGTACAATCTCTCTACGTCAAACCAAAGTAAATGTTATAAATCAGTGAAGCTGTATCATTTGAATATCTGTAAGAAGAATGAAGCCACTCAAAACTAACACTGTTTATGCAGGATTTTTTTTTGTTTGTCTTGTTTTTTTTTTTAAACTATAATGTTTGTCTTGGAAAAAAAAAGGGCCTTGTGAGTCTATTCATTGAAGCAAGGAAATCCAAATCCAGCCCATGTACTACTCCGACTTCAAGGTCATTGCAATAAGCACTTTCCCTGAAGAGCAAAAACATCAGAGCTCAAGTCTAAAGCACCTCTTTCAAGGAATAAGAGCTTTTATATCATCCTAAAGGCAATATAGCAGCAAATAATACAAATTCAGATGCCTGTTACAGGCATAAATTCTAGTAGTAGCAAAACAGAAGATAAATGTTGGTCTCACACTTTTTACTTTAAAATGACCCTTAAAGAAAGAAAGCCTTTGTAACTTTTATTACCTGCGTATGAAAAAGCTGCCGCAGAGGTGGCAGGTGTTTCATATGTAGTACCTTCGTTTGCATTCACCTCTAACATACACCATTAACTGCCTTCCTGTCCCTCCTACTAGTCCTGGTAACCTGGCTCCTTCCAGGAACTGCTGATCCCACATACTGCCTCTTCTTTTCCTAGCTGAGGAGGAAATTGCTGCCCAGCACATATCCTCAGCTCTTTGATCCCTCTTCAGAAGGGCAGTTTGTCTCCTTTGCAGTTCATTCAAGATCACTTTAAAGCCAATTATCTTTGCCTTGCATGGTGATACATGATAATTAATAGGAATGGGTAGAGATGGTTAAGAGCTCTTTATAGCTACTGTACCTGAAATATATTGTATAATAAAGCAGTGTTATAAAACTACTGTAGATAAGAGGCTTTTATCCCATGTTCCTGAGTTTTGTGTTATAGCATTACATTTTAAGCTCATTGCACTTAATGCAAGTGATATATCCTATTTTATTAATCAAAAGGCAGCAAAGATGGCCAAAAAGCTCAGTCATGAAATGTTCAGGATGAGCTGAAGGGCACTGGTGTACCTATTTCATCTGAGATGATAAAATCTTGAAGTGGTATCTGAAGTTTGGATTTTTCTTGTTCCTGCCCTTAATAATTTGTCTTAAATGTTTGCTTGTCTTCTGCGTCTTATTTCTGAGCCATATATTTTGAAACTAGATCAGCTGCTGTTTCATATAAGGTTAAACCAGTAAAGTTATGTTTATACAGATAAATAAGAAAATGCAGAATAATTTGGGCTTAAAGGTACTATAATAAACCTTAGTGTTTCAAATATAATTAATAGAATACCTTGTATATAGTCATACTTTTTATGACAGGATCTCAAAAGTATCTTCACTGTGAGATGCTGACATAGAGGAACATGTCAATCCTCATGACTCACTTAATACTCCGAACAAATATACCTCAGAATACCTAGGTTTCTGGCTTTGTTGTCCTGCCGTATTTGCCATCAGTTAAAACACAGTGTTAAGCAGGTAATAACCAAGAATTATCTTAGAATGATAAAATGAATTTAAATTTCTTTATTGACTTCTATTATTGAAATATATTTTTATGCTTTGACTATCTCTAATTAAAATAGTAACCCAACTTAGTCAAATGAGGGTCTACTGAATACTATAATTACAAGAATGACCTATGTCAAGGTAGACTTATGTTTAACAGTGCCTATTAAAAACCTTGTGCTTTAAAACAAAGCAAACAAGTAAAATATTTAAAGAATGCTATAACTATCCTGAGGCTAAATTTTAAAAATCCAGACAGTTCAGATACACTTAAAATATATCATTTAACATGTTAAAGTTAATAAATCAAACAGCTAAAGTAATTTTCATTCCATCCTAATATGGATTGACAATAACCCCATGTTTAAAAGCATTTGAGTGCACTGCCTTAAGGGATGTAAAATAGTTTTATTAAATACATACCATGTTTTTCCTTGTTATACTTTCTGTGCCATATTTTATAACTGAGTGCATTTTTTTGTGAACTTCCAAGAAAAGACAGAAAAGAAATTGTAAAATTGTAGTGTATCAAATTCTTCCATATTGTTAGCTGTGGAATGCTTCTAAGTTCCTAGGGCTCATCATTTCTCAAAAAAGATTAATTTTACCAGCTTCTGATTTTTTTTTTTTGGTGAGCCTCTGTGAGTAGAACTATCTATTTCCTTGTTATTTTCTTTGTATGCATTGGGAGTTGTGAAAGGCAGTTTTTGGAGGAGTTATGGAAACATAAAACAGCATGATCTTGCATTGCCCATGGCAGCTAGGCAACTGAGGGGCTAATTAGGCGCCCATTACAGTAGGGATGTAAACTGAAGCAATGGAAGTCTGAGCAATGGAATTTGAGAGGAGCCACATCTCTCACAGCATATGTTACTGACTACGTAAATTCATATATATATATATATATATGTAATGCTATGACAAGCCTAGCAGGACTATATACTACCCTAATTGGCCTTGATAACAGAATCACAAATAACAAGTAATTGGCAAAGGTTTTACCGACTCCAGTGTATTGGGACTACAATTATTGGCAGCATGAAGAAAGACTCATGGATTTGTCACAGGTGAAAAATTAGCATGTTAGGTTTGTCCCTGCCTTTATCTTGTGTTCACTAGTGAGCTAATCTCATAGACTTCATCTACACTCTGAAAGGGTGGTTATGTTTGATTTCTTTGTGCTCTACATTTTACCATTGCATAAAAGAACTCTGTTCTCACATTTGAAATATTCTTACCCTTTGAGCAGTCTATTGTGCATCACCAGTGCTGGCAGCTATCTGCTGTTTCAATGTAATATGTTTGGATTCCTGTAGCTTTAAAGATTTTTCAATCTAATAAATCATAACCAATCAATTTCTCTAATGTAAAGATTTAAAACTGCAAACTGTTTGCTGAGAAATATTTTCAAGCTAAGATGCCTGCTGGACTGTGTAATAGACTCTACGTGATTGGCCTAATTCTGCACTCTTAACAATTTTGTGTCTTTATTGATGTTTTCTGCAGTGCTCAGGCTATGAAAAATTATGCATCCTTCTCTCCAGTTTAGATAAAAATAGATCACGATTACTAATGATTTCACCCTATCTATTCATTAGAAATAAATGAGCATGGATGGTTGGTCATATTTCATCTTGTACTGGTCTGGTAATATTTGTAAATAGGATAATAACTTTTCTAGTACTTCCCCTCTCCTTCACTTGAGACTTGTTGCTGTCAAAGCCAGGAAAGGCAAGTCAGGCTGATGAGCTAGAAAGTGCCATGAAAGGTACTGAAGCAACGCAAGAGCCTGTCAAATCAAGTGGCTCCTCCTTTCAATCACATGAGGTTCCAGGCCTGAAAAATAAGAGCAATGTGATTTCTGAGAGTTAATTGGAAACCTCCTTTTTTCTGCTGACTGTTGGCCTCGAGGACCTGCCAGGCTAGAAGGGAAGATGTCTAGTCCATCTTCCTGCTGAGGCCAGTATCAACTAAAACTGTGTTATCCCTGGCACATATTTATCTAGCCTTTTCTTAAAATCCTTTAGTGAGGGTAATTCTGCAGTCTTCCAGACTGTTTATTTCAGTGTACCACTATTTGTGTTGCTAAGAAGTTCGCTGTATAAGCTAAATCATCTTTTCACGTGATCTAAACTCATTAGTTTATCTCTTTGCTGTGGACATGAACACAATGTTCTTTTTTGGCAGCAATTTTTTGTGCATGTCATTGTTATGTCTCCTAAATCTTCTCATCTTTAAACCAACCATTTCGAGTCATTCTCAAAATGCAATTCATGTCTTTTAGGTCTCTGGCTCCATTAGCTGTTGTCATCCAGACTCACCTCATTTGGCCAGTGGTGTTCTTTGGAGTGTGCTGCCCCAAACAGGTCATCTTATTCCCATCGCACTCCTAAGCAGGACATTACTCAACTGGTTATTGTTGATATTAATCTTTCTAGTCATACGAGATTGGCCAGCCATGCCGCTGTTCATAATCCCAGGGTGATATTTAGCTTTGGTGTACCAACTGGCATGAGAACAGATCCTGAAAAGAAGATCTCAACAGTACCTGGTACCACCTACCTAAAGACCATCTTTCTTTAGCTTGTTTACAAGCGGGTCATAAGTGACTGAACCTCATTAAGTTTTCTGACAAATTTTAGAATGGATATAACAGTTTGCAGTAGCAAAAATATGCTCCTTTTAATGGAGGAGGAATATTTGTTTCCTGACAGAAAAATGCCTCTAGGAATAGTTACCATTTATTAGGGAAAAAATATCAATTTTTTATGGGGATGGTGGTAGAAATGAAATTGTACCTGGGAGCGTGCCTGTCTCCTTAGCTCTGTTTTGCCTTCATTGAAGTAGATATGAGCCTTTTAAGAGGGTAGACAACAAATCAGAAAGGGATTTTCTCAGGAAACCCATTCATGTGTAGATGCCTTTTTTCCTTCTGATTTAAATTATTATTTTTCTTGCTATTGTCCAAAGTAAAACCATGCATTTTTAATAGAAATCCTTTCAAGTTTCCAATTAGCAAGTAATTTCTGGAATCAAAGTTTGCATGTTAAAGCAAATCCTGGAAAGCAAAGTTTGAAATTTCTGTGGCTCCATGTAAATAAATTAAAAAGAATAAAAGTTGTGGTTAGGAAAAAAAAAGGCATTAAAATAGCTTAAGGACCTAAATTATTAGAATTATTTTATAGGACGTTGCAATCTTGGTCGTGGATTCAAATCCTTTTCAGCAGTGTCATAGTTCATAAAATAGTACTTGCCTAAAAAAATTGTACTTACCTTGAGGAACTACATAAAGAAGTTATTTAGACAATAGCTAGGTGCTTGATAATGGAGGATAACAGATAGATTTATACAGATAGATGAGAAAGTAAAAGGAAACAATAATTTGCTAGAAATAAGTTGTGATCAGTATAGTATTCAAGTCTGGGGTGTGGAAAATAAAGAAAAAGTAATAACATTTTTAAAAAGATCCTGTGTGATTCTGCCTTTTTACATAAGGGAGGAGGAATAGGGATACTTCTCAAATTATAAGTTCAAGTAAAAAGTGAGGTGAAGGACTAATTATTTGAAGTAGTTTCATGTCTTTGAGATGAAATGGTTTACTGTACACTGTATTCATAGCAGATTATCTTTAAATATAATAATTTTAGTGATAAAATGTAAACTTTTAAACCTCACTAAGCTTTGACTTTGCTCCTCGCAAGCAATATACGTTGTAGGAAAGTCAATTAGAATCTACAGAAAGCCTTTGAAAGTGGTACCTTTGTGCTTGGATCAAAGTAAGGAATACCTGTGAGGTTAGGGGTGAATTCAAGTCAAAGGCTCACGGTGAGGAAGAAAATGAATGTTGGCCAACATGGACAAAGAAATTCTTTCCAAAAAGCTTTTTGCTGTTGTTAGTAGATATGATAACACTTTACAAAGGTTGACGGATTGTCGAATGGCGTTTGTATATTGCTTTGAAGCTAAATTTTCAGAATATTGCAGCTAAAACTGGGCAAAACTTCTATAGCCAAGAAAAAGTCCGAGTAATCTTATTTGGACACAATATTTGCTGAAGTTCAGCTTCAATTAACTGTCTGAATGTCCTGGACTTCCAGGTGATCTATTCTATTTGAAATAAGGGAAGCATGGTACATGGTGGAGCAGCATTTCAGCCTGCAATGGGACTTCTTCTTCACAGTGTGTCTCAGACCATCTTGTTTGATGCAATTTATTATTTTTTTCTTCATTTGTAATAATGCCAGAACTTGTTTCCTCCATCCCCTTGGAATTTCCTAGAGTTTATTTTCACATCTTTTGTTTTGTGGGGTAGAAGAGACAGCGTTTCCTTCTTCCACTCCAGCATGCAGAATAAGTGAATTGAGAATGGGAAGCAACTGTTTTTTCCTTTGACTCGGCAGAAGTAGGGGCAAGAAATATTTTTCTGATGTGGCTGCTATCACTTCCCAATGGCCTGTAACTCAGCCCGGAGTTAAAATCTACAAATCTGCAATGTATGCTGAAAGTAGCCTTGTTATTGTGTGGGTTGACTGAGGTAATAAACAAAATATAATGTAGGAGAAAAAGAATAGATGATCATAAAAATGAATTGCACATACAGAAGAAAGGGCAAATATTTGCATGAATATTGTTCAGTTGCTTTTGATTGCTTGGTTGTTAGCAGAACCCAGAGAGCTTACCTTTTTCTCTCTCTCAACATTTATTATATGGCTTGCTACAAAGATTCAAACTTGAAAAAGATTATATTGATTATATATATAAGAAAAATAATGATCTGAGACCTTGCACAAAGGAGTGTAAGCATGAGCATAGCCCTAAAGAGGAGCTGCAATTAGGACTGTGCATATCCTGCCAGGCAGCTGTCAGTCAGCTATTTCTCTTTTCACTTCAGCTGTCAGTGTATTGAAAGGAAATAGAAAAGACAGAGCTTTTTATTGTAGGAAAAAAATCAAGTCTGTCTCTCTCACTTGCTAGCCTCCACAGGGAGAGAAAAGATTTTTTTCCTTAAATGGACAACAGCATACCTAAGAAATCATCCTATCTTTAATGAAATCTTAAGCAATTGAAATTATAGGATTAATTTTATTACATTAGCAGACATGAATGAAGGTCTGACAGTTGGAAATGAAATGCTGCTAACAACATGATAATAAACTATTTTTATCTTTGTTCTGCCTAGAAGTCCCGGGCAATTAGTGTCCAATAAGCCCTTACTTAATAAGACATGATGAAAACTTTAAAAATGAAAGCTATTTCTTTGAGAAGAAGATATACATTGTGTACAGCCTGTAGAGAACTACATTAAAAGGCAGAAGTAACCATGAAAATCAACAAGTGAGGGAAGAAGTTCACAAGGCGAATGAGGGAGCCCAAAAGAAGTTTCCCATGCCGGAGCCGGCCCTGGTTGGCCGGGAATCTGAGGGTGGCATCAGCAAAGGGGGCTCGCCAAAGCACAAGGGTGTGGAAAGCTGCCACTAATCTTGGTCTTCCCAACTTGGATTTTAGACAGTGGATTTTCTGGTGAACTGTGATGCAACACAGTAAGGGTTTTATGGAACCTTTCTTTATTGATTACCCTTTTCTGGGGTGTCTATTTATGAAAGATTTCCTTATTGGTACGAAAAGAATTCATTGAATTAAAAGCATTGTTTCGTAAACAGAATGATATTTTGCAAATTCGACCGCAAAGTATATCCTTTTCTGATATTTCTTCCCCTTTATTTAAAACCAGAAAAAGGTCTTTAGCAAGAAAAAGTAACGTCCTAAATACTTTTTGCTCTCTTTTATTATTCAGCAGACTCAGCTGCATTTGTTCAAATTCTCCCAGACGTGACATATAAGCAGTGCCTTCTCATAGCTGGCAGTCTCTGAAATGGCTTATGGGGTGCGGGTGCCCGGGCCGGGCTGTCAGGGGGTGCTGCCGGGTGGCCTCTGTGGTGAGCGGATGGGGCTGCCCCGAGCCGGACACAGACAGTTCCAGCCAGCTCCAACCCACCCCCAGCAGGGCACGGCTGAGCCCCGCAGCCACCATGGCGGCGCCTCGGGGAAAGCCTCTGTCAGAAAGGGCAAAACGCTGCCCGGCAGCCAGGGCTGAGGGGAAAAGGCAGAGACACAGCCCCCCGAGCCCTGGGGGGACAGGGGCAGGAGGGGAGGAGGGGCTCCAGGTGTCCCAGCAGGGATCCCCTACGGCTCCTGGGGAGACCATGGTGGAGCAGGTGTCCACGCTGCAGCCGTGGAGGACCCCACGCTGGAGCAGAACATGCCCTGCAGGAAGCTGCATCCCACGAGAAGGACCCACGCTGGAGCAGGTTTGTCCTGAAGGACTGCGGCCCTTGGAGAGGCCACGCTGGAGCAGGGGAAAAGTGTGTGGAGGATGGAGCGGCAGAGAGGAGCTGGCATGGACCAACTGCAAGCCCCCATTCCCCAAAATCCCCCTGCGCTGCTTGGAGGAGGGGGGAGGCAGAGGAATGGGTGATGGAGAAGTGAAGTTGAACCTGGGAAGAAGCTTGGGGAGGAAGGTGCTTTAATTTTTGTTTCTCATTATCCAATTCTGTTTTTAGGTGGCAATACATTAAATTAATTTTCCCCAGCTTGAGTCTGTTTTCCCCATGATGGCAACTGATAAGACATTTCTGTGTCCCTACCTCCCCCCAAGAGCTTTTTAATCTTATTTTCTCCCCCTGTCCTGTCAAGGAAGGGGAGTGAGAAAGCAGCTGGGTGGGCATCTGGCAGCCAGCTGAGGTCAACCCACCATGAGCGGCATTTCAGAAACTTCTTGTGATAAACCATCAGTTGCATCCTAGATTACCCAACGCAGTCACCTGCAACTACAGTTCTCATTAGGTTTTAAGGCTCCTATACAGAAATTTCTGGAGAGTGATCCACTTTAAAGACGAATGTAAGAACAGATATGGCAGAAGACAATCGGTTTCTTCCCATTGACGCTTAAGGTTATGAAATAGATTTCCATTTTGCAAAATAACTATACTTTTGAAAGTCATTAAAAGACTTGTTTATTTATTTATTTTTACAGACTATTTTCAATTAGGGGCATTCTCTTTCCTGTGGGAGTCTGCCTGGAAGCATACCAACTCTTGTTAAACATAGTGGTGAAACTGAAACCTCTTCGTACACTTTTTTTGGCATAAGAGACTTTTTTCTTTTGGTAGTAGTAGTACTAGAACAGATAGAAGCTTTTTATTCAGCGCCTTCAAACAGCTACCTCTGGAAAATTTTGTAATTTTTTTTTTTGCCACAGGGAGGTTGAGGAGGAATTACATAAACTAAAAATGTCAATGCCACTTCTTTTGTGAAGAACTCTGGTCAGAAGATGTTTCAAAGAATATCTTTGAATATGGGCAGGGAAGCCTGTACATATGATATTTTTCAAATAGAGCTTAAAGAAATTATAGATATGGAACAAGAAAATACCATACGTACAGGCCGAGCTTTTGGTCATGGCAAATCAGAAACAGGTTTGGCATTTGACTGCTATGTTACTATCCTATTGATTAGGCTTGTAAAAGAAATTGTATTACTGAGGTTATTGACGTTTTCTAAGCGTGCAAGCGGAAGACGGTGGTGGTGTCAGTTTGCAGCCGACCACACTGCTCTTTGCCATTTTCATTTCTGCATCTGCTCTCATTGCTCTGGCAGTACTCACCACTTGCCGTGTAGAATAATGTCAGTCTCCAGTAGCGCTATGCTAAAGTTTAATTGACTTCAAGCCTCATCATTATTTTGAGAAAAATTATATAGCATTTCATTGGAACACACAAAATTCTTCACTCCAGGGAACAGCATTTTGTATATGACATATGTTGGTAACTAGAGTGCTGCTGGTGTAAAGATTCGGAGATCTTTCAGTCCTCGTTCACATGTTTTATGGCGGTGTCATGTTCCCTTATGTCAACTGATGTTCTCCCCACGGCTACAAGCCCATAAAGCAGGAGTCCAACCAGTCAGGGATTCCCTTTGTATTTTGCATTCAATATGCTTCTAATACATAATTTTTTTTCTTGAACTGAGGAAAATAAACTAAGACTTTATGAGGTACCTATTTTTTCCCCCTGTGTAGTAGTTTAGCAGTTATATACCTTTTAGTTGTGGATCTTACATCATTAAAATTCCACTGTCCTTAGAAGTGAGATCCAAGCATTATTTAATAGGAGAAGAATAAAAATAAATTTTTAAAAAGTCGTTGCAAAACAACTTTTTCACAGCCTATATATCCCAGTCGAAGATACTGAAAGTATTAACTCCTTCCTTTGACAGACATAGCTATGTAGCTCAAACTTCAAAGTCACAAGAGGGATCAAATATATTACATTAAAGTTTCCCTTCTTTCTTATAAAAACCTTGTAGTAGATGTGAGCTGTAGGAGGAGCACAGAAATACATAACAAAGTACAGAATGAATCTGTTTCTGTGAGCAAGAAGTTACACTCTGGAGAAGTGGAGGTACTTGGTGATGTCTGCCTATTTTATTCCTACAGAACTGGAGAAGGCAGGAAGAAAGTGAAGCTCTTGACTGGGAAGCATAGCCACATCTACTTCAAAACCAGAGCAATTCGAATGTTGAAAAAATTACACGTATATTCATCATGATATGTGTTCTTGTGAACCCTCTCCCTGGGTGACTGAAATCTTAACAAAAAACAGGAGTGGAGAGGATTATTTTGAAATTTAACATTGCGATACTATTTCAAGAGAGGTCACTGGTTTGAAGACATATCTTGAACCCCAGAACAGACTGATTGAAGCCTGAGTGATGTAAATTTTCAGTAGTAAAGAAGTTTACTTCCAAAGTGCAGATTTGAAGAAAGAACCTCAGTCCTTGCTCAGTTGTCAAACATGATAATTGAGTCCATTGTAATGTTTTATCTAGGTGACCCTGATCTCTATAGGTGACCCTGCTCTGGCAGGGGGGCTGGACTAGATAATCTCCAGAGGTCCCTTCCAACCCTATGATTCTGTGATGCTGTGATTCTGTAGGTTGCTTTGGCTAAACCTCATCTCCCCACAGTAGTGCTGAGGAATGGAGCATGAGACGTAGAAGTTGTTATGGCAGATTGCAACTACTATCAGAACCCTCTATTATTGTCATTTTGGGTTGTTAGCATTTCTCTAACCAATGCCTTACTGCTAATTGGAACTGAATCTTTTAAAATACATTCCACAAATTCTTGCTGTACTGTATGCAATCAGAAGGGTGTTTTACTGCATGAGTCATAATGAAGAGAAAAGAGTTGTCCAAAAAAAACATGCTTGGGTTTTTAGGGGAAGAGAAACAAAGAGAAATTACACGAGGTGGTGGTTTCCAGAACCAGTGTAGTAGAGAATTTAAGCTATATGGACAACACTAGTCATTATTTCTAGTAAAGATCTGAGCGGCAAGGGAGTGCACTCGAGTGGGACTGCCTGCAAATGCAATAGGATTGGTTGCAATTACTGTAAAATGAGATTTCAGAATGATCTTGACAACTTGGAGAAATGGTCTGAGATAAATGAAATGTAACCTGACATTAGTCAATATAGACTCCTAACTAAATTTTTTGCAGAATCAAGATAGGGATTAGCTGACAGCAGCTCTGTGAAGGAAGGTCTTGAGATTACAATAAATGGCTCAATATCAAACTTGTGAAAAAAAGCAACATTGAACTAAGTTCAATTGCAATATGTGAAAGTCATGAGAAACAGTTCTCTGCCATCCCAGGCATAAGGGAGTCTCTGCTGGACACTGTGAAAGTCTTAGGCAAGTATGTTAAAGGGTGAAGTGGACTAACCGGAGAGGGTTCTGAGTAGAGCAACAAATGACTGAGGATGTAATAAACCTCAAACTTTCTGAATTGATTATGAGAAAACTGAAAGAACAGGATAATTTAGCGTAAGGGAGGAGGAAACCAACACTGCAGCCAGCCAGGTGAGCACTAGCCATTGCCGTTCAACACTGTTCAAGAACTTGTGCAATCATGAGAGGAGCAGACACATGAGGAGATATGTGAAGAGACATGTTCAGAGAAATGTGGGGATAAAGCAGAGGAGAAAAATGGAGGAGACTCATGGAATATGTCTGTAGATGCACCTTTGGAAGTAGGTGCTCAGTGCCAGAGGAGATACCGCTGATGGGCTGCAGCCCCTGCCTGGAAAAGGGACACTCCTAAGAGGTTATGGATCATGGGCAACCCACACCAGAGTAGGGACATCCCTGAGGGAGTGTGGTCCTTAGAATACCTACACAAAAGTATGGATACCCCTCAGAGGACTGCAGCCCATGGGCAACCCATGCTGGGGCAGGGATACCCCTGAGGAGCTGCAGCCCCTGGAGGACCCTGCCAGAACACAGGAGCAGTAAGAAACATGGAGTAGTGGAGGAAAACGAGTAAGGAGCAAGGGCAGCAGAAAGAAACCATTACACAGACACCTCACCAAAGGGACTGGGAGTGTAACTGAGTGTAACGTGCGGTGACAATGGGGTAAGTTGCACCTAGGAAGGGGGAAGGAGAACAGTTGGACTGAAGCTGAGTCTGGGGAAGAGGGCAGGTATTTCCCTAAGGGAAGGTTTTAATTGTTTGTCTTCTTTTTTTCTCAATACCCAGATTATTAATTAAGTTTGTATTAATTGGCAGTAAAATCATTGAGTAAAATTGCCGGAGTTTAAACTGTTTTGCCAATGACAATGTGACAAGTACTGAGAATTAGACATTGTGAACAACTTTCTAATGGCAAGGGTGTTTAAGTAATACAATAGCTGTCCTAGATTCTATAGTTGCAGGTTTGGATGTTATCTTAATACAAACGCTAAGTAGGGATCACCCAATTCACGGGATTGATTTTTTGATCTCATTAGCTGTGCTTAGGGATCAGTGCCTCCCTCCATTTCCCTGCTATGCCTTGCAACTCTTATTCCCTTAATTCATAACTCTTAGAAGCCTCTAACTTTCAGTCTCCTGCCCCCTTTTACATTCCCTTAAATGTTTTGCTCCTAGGGTCATTTTGGTCCCTGGTCTTGATTATACACAGGCACATTTTATTCACCCTCAGCAGATCTGATATAGTCCCATTCTCTTTTCTCCTGTGCCCTTCTGGTTTGTCTTCCCTCATCTTAGCTGCAACCACAGAGTTCAGTATTTGCTCACCTTTATCAACAATTATATAGATAACTCCAAAGTGAGCCTTAACTAATGAAATACTCTGTGACTTGGTAATATCAATGACTTGATTGCTAGCCTGAGAATTAGGTTTGGGACTACACTAAATGATTGGGTAAACCCTTTAGCATATTGTGTATTCCTGGCATATGGTAATTAATGCCATCCAATTATAATTCAGAATTCCACACACTTAGAACCTAATGAAGCAAATAATTATGCTGGAGGTGTGTACAAATTCATCTGCATTTACAAATGCTAAACTCACATTAAAGACTATGGCTTTTCAAAGATCACATAAGTATTGTGTTTCGAGATAGCAAACTGAGTATTTTAAAGATTTCCGGTGGGCATATTTCATACTAAGCTTTCCTTTTCAGGAAGGATCGCATGGCTGTAATCCTTTGTGTCTCAGATTTCCCAGTCTTAACACACAAAATATTTTACATTCAGTTTCTTTCTTACGGCTTCAAACTTTTCAATCCAAATAACAAAATACTAATTTTTTAAATACAAGTATGATGACTTTGCCAGATACTGCAGCAACCAGAATCCATACTGAAAATACACAGAACTACAGTTCAAGCTTTACATCCACAACTCAAATATTATGAGTGGTTCTGCAAGAAGGGAGAAAATAATATTGGGTACTCTTTTTACCTGGCTCTTCCCTATTTGAGATTGTTCACAGTTTATGGGAAACCACCACATTTTGTTTGTGAAGAGGGTGGTGGGACTAATACTTTATATCAGTTGAACCCCAGAATATGTTTAGTGCTGCAGTCTCAAATAAGAACTATCTGGACTCTGCAGTCAAAAAGTCATTCTTTACTGCATGAAGCCTCTACAAGCAGCTAGATTTAGACTGGGGGTGATAGGGTGTGAACACTTGATTCTGCCCAGAGATGCTTGTGCTACCACATCCAGTTCTGAAATGCAGATTCTGAAATGCCATTCTGTGGCATTTAACTCTTTCACCTGTACTTTTTGCTGTTGGTTGTTGCTGATTTACGTCACCTGCCACATGGCACAACTCCACAACAAATTCAGAGCATCTGGGCAGAGAATTGAGAGTAGAGTAGAGTTGTAGGGTAGACCCCAGCCTCTGCAGGACAGTTTTCTGGATCACAAAAACACACCAACCTCAGACCAAAAAATCTTAACTGCACGTCTACCAAAGTCATGGATAAATTTTTACACTATTTTTATGCCATTCCATGAGGTTGCTACTGTAAGTGTATGCAGTCAAAACAAAAAGCAGCTACTTATCTTCTCCACTCTGATGTAGCCTGTCTTCCCCCTCTTTGTGTCTGCCTAAAAGCACTCCAAGTTTTTGCTTTGCTATGAGTGGATGAATAGACTATGGGTAATGGGGTTGTAGTCTGAACTTAACAGTTACTGGCTCTGGTGCAGAATATAAAACAGACTGAGATGGAAAACAGTATTTTTTAATGCATTATAAGTATCTCATACTTTATATAACACCTATAATTGGATGTGTTCCATTTAAATTGTGTAATTCAAATTGCATTTGTGTGAGACTACTCGAAGTTCCATATTCTCATAACAAGAGTTTTATCTCATCGTATTAACAATCATTTATTCTCTCAGTACTAAGACAAACAGGTAAAAAGAATGAATTTTAAAATATACATTTTTATAATTCTGTCTGCCTTTTCCTTTGTGAGTTACTTGCCGTTAATTCTAAAGAAGCAACCACACCTCAACCAAAAATAAACCCAACTTTCATTCCATTCAGTCATAACTGTGTTGTTTACTTTGTGTGCACATTTTGAGGTTTGTGAGTAAGGGATGATACATCCTAACTTAAAGACGACCTCTGGACACAGTAACTGCAAACTTTCATTACATTTTTGAGAAGGCAAAAATGTCTGTTGCAGTTGTGTACATGCAAAAAAAATCATCCAGGATGGAAATCTCAACATCTCGAGAGTTCTTTTTTTTCTATTGCTAAAACACACCGAGTAAGTCTAAGAACCATTCAAAAGGGAAGTTTTTTATAGCAAGTCATAATGAAAAAACCTCCAAACCGCTCCAAATTTTTGTGTTTGCACCATTTGCTTTCTATGCTTGTACTACAATAGTTTCTTTAGTTTCGTTTTAGGTAGGTTTGCCTACTAGGATTTGCTGAAAATGTGTGGTAGAGAAATCAGGAGATTCTTTTATTCTTTTAATAGCACATCTTTCCATTAGGTGAAAAACTTTACAGAATCTGGGACATGTTAAAATAAAGGTCAAATAATCTAGCATTATTACTTATCATTCTGCAATTATATAATAAAAATCCTATCCATCTTAATAATATATGTAAAAAGTCAGAAGTAAGACGTTTCCGTGAAAATTGTAACCTTACAGTTTTCTAGTTTTGTGTCTTTGAATCTCCAGCTGAATATACTGAGCACTGAATATACTTTCCTTTACACCATTACAGGTTATTTTCATCATCTTAAGTATTTAACTCATTTTAGATTTTGTTAGAGGTGAAGGCTGTGAAAGTAGAGAATGCAGAATTAGTGAAATTTTATCTAACATATTTATTGGCCTTTATTCCACTTCACTGTATCTTAACTGCCCTGCCACTTAGCAAAAGTACTTAAATATGTGCACATAAATACATAAATACACACTTGTTTTATTGACAGAAATTGGATCAGCTCCAGTGCTTAAAGGTGGTCTGTACATGGAGTTTACCTCTAGCCACTGCAGTTATTTATGACCTTCAAACTGTCTAATGGCTTGATCAGAACCAAGGTTCACTCCTTTAAATCAATGGCCGCTAGTGGGAAATAACTGACTTGCGTGTGGGCGTGTGTGTGTGTACAAGTAAACTGCTTCATTTCCATTTTTAAGGTAAAACTGGGAAGACTTTGGGTGAACTTCTCTCTCTTGTCAGATACAGTGTAACTCAGTCCTTAAAGACCCTTAAAATTAATCAGGTATTGAGGTGTGAGATGTGAAAGCTCTCACGTTCTTCACCATTTGATCACTTCCCTTTCTTGAACCATGTAGTTGTAATTTGCCAAAACTTTTCTAGTATGTGAAATTAAACCCAACACTACTAAGAATGAAGGTCAGATTTTCAGCTGGTGTAAATCAGAAGAGCTCCGTTAAGTCAAGGAAAAAATAATAGCTTTTCATGATAAAATGTCAAGTTCTTGAAGTTGATAGGTATCCATTTTGTACGTCTGCATTATATACTGTCTGCATGACTGAAACTGTTTCTCTGTGCTAGCTGTTTTCTTTAATTTTCCTTTCTTGATAACCATAAGACAAAGGGTCAATCCTTGATCAAGAAAAATCTATAATTTTAATGGGTTATTTTGTTTATATTGTGACTGCTCTGAGTCCATCATTAATACGAAAACACACTTAGAAAAGTTGCTAGGCTTCTGTAGAACATTTACTTGCTGATCTTCTTGTCTTTGTGGTCTTCCCCCTGCTTGAATTGAGGTGTTACTGCTCCTGCTTATGTCATCTTTGGTAATCATCTTTATTCAGCTTTCAATTTTGGACGCCTTAAAAATATTAGCTCTCTGATACATGTACCATTTCGTTGAAATAAGCTGTTACTATGGCAACAAGATGAGTATGGTAGCCATATTTTTCCATCTTTCCATACTTGGTACTCTTATCAGCTCTGTATCATATATCTTTTTGGTTTTTTTGGTGGTGGTTTGTGAGGTTTGGTTTTTGGTTTTTCTTTTTACTACCTGCTTCTCTAGAGAGAAGAGCTTAGCAATAGTTGATTCACCCTGCATTTTTAAGGAATTCCTAACATTATCAAGTGCTGCTATTTTTTCCAATAAATTACTCTAGAGTAGTATAAATTCCAAATACTGATCTGGTGATACTCAAACTAATGATTCAGAATCTGTGAATTTGATGATGGTTTAGATTTAGAGAGGATGTCTGAAAAGTCTGCATTGCAGGCACAGGCATTTAGGCAATGTCACTCACTGGTGCTAAGAGAACTCCTTGGTTAAATCTTGACAGTAAAGCAAATCTGGTGTGTGCTTTTTTTAGGTAACATCTCAAAATTAATGGAATTATGCTGGGATTTTGTGTTCTTTTGTATGTACTAAACATTTTTGAAGCATTTTAAAATGCTTGGAAAATGGCAGAGATGATACTGAAGATCTTTAAAGGAGAAATAACAGTTTATCTACATATATAGGTGGAACACAGTTAAGTTTTGAACTTCGCTATTGTTAATTCAAAACCTTAAAAACAGAAAAAAAGGAAAAAAAACCCCTGAAGCTCAAAGTCACACACATACTTATATATATTTGGAATGATTTTATATATAAAAAAATACAAATAATTTTTTTTTTTTTTGCATTTCAGATGTAATTACTCCCATACTTTCTATCCTAAGGGTGGAAATAAACATTATAATCCAACAAACCCATAGTTTCCTTTTTCATTTTCCCGATTACAGCAGCAGGAATTTTAAGAAAATACCCATCTTAAGAAAAAAAATCTCAGTAAAATTTTTTTAATGTATGATTTGTATTTAGTGTTTGTGTTTAGTTGTAAAAAATTAACATTGATGAGAACTCCACAGAGGATCTGCAGCCTGATACGTCTCTCTTTGTCTTGTACCTTTCTAAATTAGTAATGAGTCCATGAAGAATAAAGTATGTAGTAGTTAGTGGAAAGGCAATTTGTCTCTGGCATACAGCGCTGAACAGATTTCAACTGCAGATGTTAAATAAGTGCTCTAGACTGCAGAAGAGACTAGTTTTAAAAAAAAATGAAACCCATTTAAAATTTAGCTTAATTTAAAGATTACAGCGAAAAGAAATTGTGATGTGCTATCTAGCTATTAAAACTTGCTAGCAAAAGTGTAGGAAAAAATAACGTCTGGAACACAAGCTATTGAGGAACTCATGAGTTTCATCAGCTTTTTTCTGACTGAGAGTTTAATAAAAGCAGCTGCTTTTGCTGAAATAATTTTGGATTCCAGTACATATTCCTTTTAGGCACAGTACAATCAAGAAGAATATCTTCTATTTACAGTCAGTGTCTCAAGGTTTTTAGTCAAAAGGATAGGTTTAGCAACAAACAATGTCTGTCTGCTCATTTTCCATGGCCACATGATATATTAAAGCTTTTTAGTGTCTTCTGTTTGATATGTAACATAGAAGTCTGACTGAAGCTAAGAAACAAACACTGATGATCCAGTTTGGTGGGAATACTTGGACTATTTCTGTAAAAAATATAAAAAAGGTAATCCTAGACAAGTAATAAATCTAGTATACCCAAATGACCGGTCTGGTTAATCATAGAATCATAGAATCTGTTGGGTTGAAAGGGACCTTTAAAGGTCATCTAGTCCAACCCCCCTGCAGTAAGCAGGGACATCTTCAACTAGATCAGGTTGCTCAGAGCCTCATCAAGCCTGGCCTTGAATGTCTCGAGGGATGGGGCCTCTACCACCTCTCTGGGCAACCTGTTCCAGTGTTTCACCACCCGCATTGTAAAGAACTTCTTCCTAATGTCTCATCTAAACCTACCCTGCTCTGGTTAAAAGCCATTACCCCTCATCCTATTGCTACATGTCCTTGCAAACAGCCCCTCCCCAGCTTTCTTGTAGGCCCCCTTCAGGTACTGGAAGGCTGCTATAAGGTCTCCCCGGAGCCTTCTCTTCTCCAGGCTGAACAACCCCAACTCTCTCAGTCTGTCCTCATAGCATAGGTGCTCCAGCCCTCGGATCATCTTCGTGGCCCTCCTCTGGACCCACTCCAACAGGTCCGTGTCCTTCTTGTGCTGAGGGCTCCAGAGCAGGATGCAGTAGTCTAGGTGGGGTCTCACGAGAGCAGAGTAGAGGGGGAGAATCACCTCTCTGGATCTGCTGGCCGCGGTTCTTTTGATGCAGCCCAGGATGAGATTGGCCTTCTGGGCTGCAAGCACACACTGTTGGCTCATGTCCAGCTTTTCATCCACCAGTACCCCCAAGTCCTTTTCCGCAGGGCTGCTCTCTATCACATCATCCCCCAGCCTGTATTGATAACGAGGGATGTCCTGAGCCAAGTGTAGGACATTGCACTTGGCCTTGTTGAACTTCATAAAGTTTGCTTGGGCCCACCTCTCTAGCTCGTCCAGATTCCTCTGGGTGACATCCCGTCCCTCTGGCACATTGACTGCACCGCTCAGCTTAGTGTCGTCGGCAAACTTGCTGAGGGTGCACTTGATGCCACTGTCTATGTTATTGATGAAGATGTTGAACAGCACTATTAAGAAGGTAAATAGTAAGTTTCTTATAAGACAGAAAATAAAAGTAATTACTTTCTCATGTTTTTCCCCTGCCTCTTCTTTGGTATATTTTTGAGAATCCCACTTGCATTAACAAACATGTTCCATACACCTCTTTCAGCAATCAGAAATTTAATACAAAGACAAACATAGCAAGACCTAAACCGCTGAATGTCTCAGTACTGAAATTTTGTATACATGAGTTACCAAGAGGAATCTGAAACCCTTTGTTAGATATATGGGGGTTTTGGGGGAATATTTGTTTGTCTAAACTCTCGATTGCATCCAGCCCTGCCTGAAATTGGAGAGGAAGTGCTTGAGGGAGTCACAGATGTAGAGATATGAGTAGGTCATTTTGAATAATACGTTAGTGAACAGATAACTGAAACACAGTATGCCTAGTTTCTTTCACCGAGTACAAAGCTAACTAGGAAAATCTTGTAGTACTGTGAGTTTACAGGGTACTGCTAGGGAATGCACTAAAACTAAACAATGCAGCTTAGTAGATCATGGCAAACACATTTATCAATCTGAACATTTATTTTCAAAATTCATAGATGACTTTGAACTTCTCAAAGCGGCAATTTCTCTATATTTTTGCACTCTTGTTCTAATAGGCTAAGAAAATAGGCTGAGCGCTCCCCTGCCCTTGGTGGGGTTCACTCCCGAGAAATGCTGGGTGCGGGAGCTTCGTGGCAGGTGGCATTTGAGGGCCCCAGAGCTGCAACATGCCTCTGTGCTTGGTCAGTCCCCACAGCACTCCTTCTCCCAGCTGAGGGGTCATAGTTGGTGGGCTGCTTGCACAGGTTGTAGTGCTTCTGCAGGGATCTGCTCCAGACCCTGGCCTTGTTCCTCTGGCAGTGGGGTACATGAGCTGACCACAAACTCCTCATAGTCATCCTCTGCTCTCATTGTTTGCAGCACCTGCTCCAAAGGCTGCCGGGCAGAGTGGGCAGGCACCTCTCCCTCTGGCCCACTACTGGAAGCAGGCAAAGCAGAAGCAGTGAAGGCAGAAGACCGTATAAGTTATGTTTTCAGTGTTGCCCAGGCAGATGGGGCACCAGTTGTCTGCTGCTGCCTCTGACAGCCCACCCTGGAGCAGCTGGTTTGTGCCATCTCTTGCAGCAGAGCCAGTCTCCTCCAGGGCTTCCTTAGCATCCCATGCCATGTCCTTCCAAGAGAGATGTGCAAAGTGCCTGACCTTTTCTGGTGCTAGAAGGGGAAAAGCAAAGAAAGCCAAAGAAAACTGTAGGAGAGGGGGAGGTAAGGGACTCCTGAAGGCTCTCCTTGCAGTCTGGAAAGCAGCAGCAGCAGCTCTGTGGGCCAGCCAGCCCCTGAGGTCTGTCCTGCATGCCTGCCTTTCCCCCTCAGCTCCTCTGGGCAGGCAGTCCTCGCTGGAGGTAGAGATGGTGGGGAAACCTTCTGCCCAGGTGCTGGGGAAGGTGGGTTTAGGCAAAGGGCCCTGGCAGGGGGAGCACTTATGGCTCTGGGTGGGAGAGGCTCCAGCCGGGGCTTGGCAGGAGCTGGCAGAGGGCAAAGAGATGTGGAGTTGGGCCAGGATGTGTATCTATCTGCACCCTTTGGAGGTTGTCTCCAGGGTGGAATGAAGGGAGGGAGAGCAGGAAGGGAAGCCCAGATCTCCTCTGCACCTCCCTAGGGATCAAGCTGGGTCAGGTGAGACAACTGGGGTGGGCTATGATGACCTGTTTTGAGGTCCTGGGGGAAAAGCTAGTGTGCCCAAGCCTCCTGATCCTTGCGCTCTCCCCCAGACATGACCTGGATTAGCACAGGGTACCTGAAGGAGATGGTCAGGGAAGGTGAAGGAACTCACCGTGAATCTTCATCACTGCCAACATCCCCAGCACTCACAGCACCCTGCAGTCAGGCAGAGGGGAAAGGAGCGCTGGAGGTGAGCCTTTGCTCAGTGTCCAGAGCTGCTGATCTCCATCACACTGAAGCTTGAAGACCTTTTCCTCTTTCTGATTATGTCCTTCAGCAGTCTGAACTGGCTGACTGTGAAGCCACGTACCTGCTCTCCCAGGTTGTTGCAACAGTGGCCTGAGGCAACTGGCAATGAACGTTTTGAAGTAGGGTTTCACAGGTCTCTTAGACAAGCCTGGGATATGGTCAGCATGGGCCTTCATGAGGCTTCAATCCTTTCAGAATGCCTTAATTTCACTTCTGAAAATTAATTCAGACAGTCTTGTAATTTGAGATGGAAAAGATAAAATCTCTGGTCAAGATCACATTACAACCTGTCCAACAAGTATATCTGGAACTTTTATCTGTGTTTGTTTTGGTGGTTGATTGTTCCTTTGTTTTAATATGGAGTTGCATTGACATCTTGAAGAATTTCATATACATGGCTCCAAATACTTTTTTTTAGAGTTTAAGTGCATTATTTGTTTTTAATGGAATACATTGATGCCTTGATGTAACCTTCCTGTGGTTTACAATAGAGGTACTTTCATTGCAGTGCAGTTACAGCAGAATTGCTCTGCAAGTTTCCTTTCAATACCTAACTAGGACTATTTAACATTACTGGGTAATTCACTACATAACTGTATTTTTCATTGTCTTTTCTCACTGTAATACTCTTACTGAGTGCATTAGTGTTACAAATTAACTCTGCTGTAATTACACCATAATTAGGCACACAGTAATACAACCAGGGAATTAGTGGTAACTGGTAGTAACAAAAACTGTTACTAATTTACAATTGTGCTTGTAATTACCAAATAACTGTGCTGTAGCTATGTAATTTGAAGGGATGCCAAAAAAGGAATCTTTCCACTTCTATCTAAAAGAGATTTTGTACACACATACACATATCTAAAAAATATAAAAGATATTAATTCCCAAATTTTTAATGCAACAGAAATAAGGCTCAGTTTTTTCCTCACTGTAAATTCATCTGCAATATATTCCTGCTCACTCAAGGACCACCCCCTTATATATGCTACGTTCATGCAAGAAATAATTTCTATTTTCATTGGAAATGTTGGCATACTGTAACTGTTTATGTATTATCCAGTACTGTAACAGTTGTTGTGCTTCTTTGTAGAACACCAACATTTTCAGATACTTGATCTGTTTAAACATTGGCCTGAGGGTTTTTTTTGTGGCATTTCCAAACCAGATTAGTTCATTTCCTGTGTAGATATCATATAAGTGCTGGTGCTGTAAATGAAGAGATATCAAGCATTGGAACAGGCTGCCCAGGGAAGTGATGGAATTGTCATCCCTGGAGGTATTTAAAAGACGGGTAGAAGTAGTGCTTAGTGACATGGTTTGGTGATGGTTTTTGTCAGTGTTAGGTTGATGGTTGGACTCGATGACCTGAAAGGTCCCCTCCAGCCTAGACAGTTCTAGGATTCTATGCCGTAACTAGCACTTGGCAAAACTAGACTCAGTACTGCAAGCCATTTATATGATTCCATGTGATGCCATATCCTACGTAATTAGATGTGCTAACAGCTAACATTCAGTATCCCCTTGGTATGGCTATACTACTTCTGGGACATTTGTTAAAATATTCTCTATCTGACAGCTACACTAGACTCTGGAAGTATGCTACTTTGCTTGGAGCTGATCTGATGAATCCATGTATCTATCTAGATGAGACCAAAACTGCTGCCACAGTCTGACTGGATTCAGAGTGGAAGGAACAGTAGGATTAATTATGACTCCATGAGGCTCAGTTGCTAGATGTATACTCAAGGATGTTAGTTCTGTTCCTGGCTTTGCTGATGTTCCTGGATAGATTCTTGATGTACCACCTTTTCTAAAGCATTTTGAAGCCCATTAGTGGATGTTGCTCATCAATACTTGGATTTTATTGCAGAAATCCTGGGAGTTATACATGAAAGGAGAACACAGCTCAGAGCTCTTCATGCCAGTTTCTGACTCTTTCCCAGATGTGTCCCCAGCATCACAATAATACGGATGAACAGAAAACCAGGTTGGTCTCTGGAGCAGAAGAAATTACATAGAGATGAAGGAAGAGTCATGTCAAGCTCCTTTACAGATTAAGCCCCATGACTTTCATATACCAGGAAGCCTATTGTTTCAGTGGGGATGAGAGTATGATGTTACAAACAGATGCAAGTCTTGTTCTGCTTCCTCTGATGTAACTCTGGTGTAAATTTGTCCCCTGTCAAATTTGGTGGCTTTCTATGGTGGCATTAAAGCACTGGTGGATAAGGGAAGAACAACTGACATCATCTGCCAGGACTCGTGCAAAGCATTTGACACTGTGCCGCACGACATCCTTGTCTCTAAATTTGATTTGAGATTTGGTTTTGGAGATGGTGGGTAAGGAATTGGCTGGATGGCCGTACTCAAAGAGTTGCAGTCAACAGCTCAATGTCCAAGTGGTCAGCAGTGACAAGTGCTGTTCCTCAGGGGTTAGTAGTGGGACTGGTGCTGTTTAACATTGTCAGAGACATGGACAGTGGGATTGAGAGCACCCTCAGCAAGTTTGCCGATAACAGCAAGCTGTGTGGTACAGTCAACACACTGGAGGGAAGGGATGCCATCCAGAGGGATCTGGACAAGCTTGAGAGGCAGGCTCCTGCAAACCTTATGAAGTTCAACCAGGACAAGTGCAAGGTTCTGCACATGGGTCACAGCAATCCCAAACACAAATACAGGCTGGGCAGGGAATGGATTAAGAGCAGCCCTGAGGAGAAGGTCTTGGGAGTGTTGGTTGGCGAGTAGCTCAACATGAGCCAGCAATGTGAGCTCGCAGCCCAGGAGGCCAACCATATCCTGGGCTGCATCAAAAGCAGTGTGGCCAGCCACTTGAGGGAGGTGATTCTGTGCCTCTACTCTGCTCTGGTGAGACCCCACCTGGGATACTGCATCCAGGTCTGGAGCCCCCAACAAAAGAAAGACATGGACCTGTTGGAGCAAGTCCAGGGGAGGACCATGAAGATGATCAGGGGGCTGGTACACCTCTCTTATGAAGACAGGCTGAGAGAGTGGGGGTTGTTCAGCCTGGAGAAGAGAAGGCTCTGGGGGGACCTTATAGGGGTCTTCCAGTGCTACAGGAAAAACGGGGGGGGACTCTTTATGAGGGAATGTAGTGATAGGATGAGGTGTAACAGTTTTAAACTGAAAGAGTGGAAATTTAGATAAGATATTAGGAAGAAATTCTTTACTGTGGGGGTGGTGAGACACTGTAATAGGCTGCTCAGGGAAGTTGGGGACGCTCCATCCCTTGAAGTGTTCAAGGCCAGGTTGGATGGCGCTTTGAGCAACCTGGTCTAGTGGAAGCTGTCCCTGCCCAGGGCAGGGGAGTTAGAATTAGATGATCTTTAAGGTCCCTTCCAACTCTAATCATTCTATGATTCTATGATTCTATGTCTGGGATAATCTGATAATCTGAATGGGATTAAAGAGAGTACTGTCCTAGAAATTAATGAATGGGAAACTAAATTCCATGTGCTTTCTTGTAAGCAGTTAGGTGGAGTTTGTGGGTTAGAGCCTAATTTGGTACAGAAAGGAGCATTTCTTTTACTGATTGGAAAATACTTTTCAGTCTTCACACATCTGCCTATTGAGTCTCATCATTACGCATTTTGAAAAATACACTGAAAAGTACAGAATCGTAGTGCTATATTCTGATTTCCTAGGTTCTGCAACAGCAGTGGTGTTAGTGGAAGAGGGAAACAGTAACTGGTTATATGCATCTTGTCAGAAATTAAAACATGCATATTGATTTAACATAAGACATAGCCAAGGAAATTGAATCACTAACTAAATATTTGACAAATCTAGTATAGGCACAAACCACTTCCCTGCAAAGGACAGACGCAGAATATTTTATTAACATTTTTTTCAAATTAGACATTGCCTCTAGTCAGCTGGAGGACTTGCTTAACTTTTAAATATAGTAACTGTTCCTTTTAGTAGCTGCTATTTTTATTTTTACTAATATATGCATTTTTTTAACCAACACTGAATGCTTGAACAAAGGCAGGTTTTACATAGATAATTTTTTTGTGTGTGTTCTGGTAAGATGACATGAAGACACACAGAATATTTCACTGATAGACTCATATTTATCTATTTTCAGTTGTATTTTAATATCTTGGATGGTATTTATTATCTTTTATTTCTGCAGAATCAAATTTGCATCTTCCATATATTAACACTTTTTATTACATTTCTGCTGTGAAGTACCTGAAAACATCTTTATTCTTCTATTAAAAAGATAATCACTGGATATGTAACTGTAGTCTAGGACAGAGGTTTAAGGGTTTCTTTCTGTCAAACCAAACAACAAGAATCTCAGGCTAAATTTGCCCGGTAACAAAGAACTGCGGCAAGGTCTTCTGACTTTACTTAGAATTCAGCACATATTTGGATAGAATGTAAAGTTAAGTGTCTTCCACTGTTAGTGTGAAATCTACAGTTACTGAGCACAGAAACTATCCAAAGATATTCCCACATAGTTCTGAGCCATAAAGTTCACTAGTTGCAAGGGCAGCCTAGCACGTCATAGGGATGGGTTATATGTGCTCAGAATAAAGTGCTGGATAAGAATAAAGTGCTAGATAAAATACGAAAAATGATCATCCTCTGAAGTTCTCTGAAAATACTGTCAGCTACTCAAGTGTACTTCATAGTTAATGAAGTATTTAGTTTCTGAGCCTTATTTGCCCAGAACACTGCATGGTATGCATAATTTTTTCTTTCTCTATTTATCTGCCAGACCCCAACTGAAACTATACCTTTAGCATTTCATTAAGCCAACAGAATTTCTGTGGCCAGAGCTGCCATATAAAGTAAATTCACAGAGGAAACTCAACTCATGTAAACTACATGTTACTCACCATTTAGTAGTAAAATGCAGGTGGATTGGGATTTTCCAAAAACAGTCAAGTCTGAACCTTGCTAGACAAACACTATGAAAAATATGTTTATTTTATGATACAGCTCAGAACATAGCAAATAATTCTTCTACTGCCATAGGAGGGATACTGAAATGGGAATGTGCTGATAATAAATTGTTGGAAGACATTGAATGATATGGATAGAAATGGACGATCCTGCTGACATGGCTATGGTTTTATAATAAGGATTAATAGTAAGAATTTCTGTACAAACTGAGGTGCTTTTTGAAGAAATGTTAGAGAGAAAGATGAGGGCTTATTTAATATTACAAGATAAGTCTAGGTCAACTAGTGTGATGTGACATGGAAAAAAAGAGAAATGCAGAAGAGGCAAGTGCAGAAAAGAAGGACAAATGCAAAATTGGTATGGCTGAAATCGGGTAAATAGTAATTCTTTTGTAAAAGGTGCTGCTAGATTCATCTAGAATGCTGTGGACAATTCTGTTCATCCATGTTCAAGAACTATGAACTACAAACACAAACAATGGGTATGAGGATTTGGGAAGCAGAGACCTGGTTCAACATGACGATGTTATGTGAGTTTGGCAAAACGAAAGCTGAAAGGAGAGGTTTGTCTTTTAAAGATACATGAAGGCAGATAAAGATTACTGAAGCAGACTTTTTAAAGGACTATTTAAACTAAAGGTCAATGTTAGTGCAAGAAGTGGGTGAAAACTGGCCATGCCCAGAGAGGTGGTGGAGGCCCCATCCCTCGAGACATTCAAGGCCAGGCTTGATGAGGCTCTGAGCAACCTGATCTAGTTAAAGATGTCCCTGCTTACTGCAGGGGGGTTGGACTAGGTGACCTTTAAAGGTCCCTTCCAACTCAACACATTCTATGATTCTATGATTCTGTGATTAAAACCCACATTTGGAATTCAACGAAAGTTTATAACTCTCAGAGGAATTCTGTTTTGAAATAGCCTTTCTGTATTGGGAGAAGGCAGCTGAATTAGACTTCGTACCTTTGTACCTGATGCATTTATGGATGGAACTGCAGTAAGGTGACCTCAGTAACATCAAAGAATGAAATCGAGTGGCTTGGGAAATTGTTCCAGTTCTAAGTCCTCCCCACACAAGCAGTGTCAGTTAACTCTTAGCTTAGATTATCCTGTCTGTCCTGACATACATGGTCAGACACCAAAACACGGTTTGTTCAGTTGCTTGATTTTGATACTTTGACAAATATGCTGTCTAGTAGCTCAGCATCTCATAGAAATTTCCGGTGGGTATTTGATTGTGAGAGTGACTGATGCAAATTTGCAATATTGCCATTGCCAAATGTGTATTAATATAATTTTGATAGATTTCCCAAGGTTAACCAGAAATGGTTTTGAGGTTTGGGACTGATGATGCTGTGACTCATATTAATGACAAATGGCAGTAATACAGTTCTTGCAAGCAATTTTCAGGCCAGGCATGGTGCACAAAAGCCTATCAGAAGATTTGACAGCAGGTGATGAGTTTACATTACAAACTTCAGGTTAAGCTTAATGGTTCAAACATAGGTTGGGGAATAATAATGGAAGTGCAGCCTTGCATTGTGGGGAAGTTCTGCCTTTTGGAGAACCTTGAAGTAGATGAAGACACGGATAAACAGGAAAATCCTGAGATCAAATAAAAAAAAAAGAAAGCCCACAGAAAGTAGAAGCAAGGATGGGCTTCCCAGGAGGAATATAAAGACATTGCTCCAGTGTATTGGAATGGAGTCAAGAAAGTCAAAGTTCAGCTAGCATTGAAACCAGTGACGGATATGAAGGGCTGCAAGATGGACCACTGTAAGAACAGAGGGCATGGAGAAGACTGAGGCACCTGATGCTTTTTTTTGCTTGCTGGTAAGGCCTGCCAGTTCTCTGGGCTGATGCAGAACATGTGGGAATGAAGCATTGCACATTGTGGAGGAAGAAAGACTTAGGGAATACATAAGCTTGTATATTGGGTGTGGGTGCCGGGGCCGGGCGGTCAGGGGGTGCTGCCGGGCAGCCTCTGTGTTGAGCGGCCGGGGCTGCCCCGAGCCGGACACAGCCGGTTCCAGCCGGCTCCAACCCACCCCCTGCAGGGCACGGCTGAGCCCCGCAGCCACCATGGCGGCGCCTCGGGGAAAGCCTCTGCCAGAAAGGGCAGAAAATGCCAGAGAGAGGGAAGAGAGAATAAACAGAGTGAGAAGCAGCACAGGGAACACCAAGATGAGAGAAAAAGGAGGGAGTACTCCATGGGGATGGAGCAGACACTCACTGTGGCCTGTGGAAAACCTGTGCTGGAGGAGAAGGATATTCATTCCTGAAGAAACTGCAGCTCCTGTAGAGACACCACACTGAAGCAGGGAAAAAGTGTGAGAAGAAAGGAGCAGCAGAGAGAAACAGCTTTGTACTGACCGTAACCAATGCCCCACAACTCCCACCCGGCTGCTCCTTGCCTCGCTGAAGGGACCGAGTGTAACCTGTGGTTATAATAAGGTGGGAGGAGAGGACTCTGGAGTGAAGGAATGGAGTAGAGCCTGGGAAAAGGCGGAGGAAACGTGTTTTCCTGAAGTGTGTAAATATTTTCCCTAAGTGTGTGTAAAAGCCAGGTTTCCTTTACAAGGCTGCTAGAACAGGCCCTAACATGTTTGCGATGGAGAAAAGTTCACGAGGGTGGTGCGGGGGTGCATGAACCCACTGCAATATGACCCACAGCTATGGACCTGCCCCAGGAAGCCAACGGAGATAAAAGGGGAAATGTGGTGGCCGTGTCACAGTGGGCAGCTTGTGAGTAGCAGCCATGTCACAATGGGTTCCATGGCACAACTGGCACAGGTATATTAGGCGGCGGAGGTTGGGAAGCACCATTTTTGAGCTGGTGAGGGCAGGGGAAGGCAGGGGAGTGGAGGACAGGGGAAGGCAGGGGAGTGGAGGGCAGGAGAGGATAGAGGAGTGGAGGCCAGGGGAGGCCAGGGGAGGGCAGGATGTGCCGCTGCCCCTTAGGAGGCTGTGCCTGGGTGCTGCTCCAGCCCTGCTGAGCTCAAGGGCTGTCGGTCCCCACTGCCTCCGGCCCTGCTGCCCTGTTGGCTGTGAAGGAGACGTGGGAACCGGCAGCCTCTGCTGAGGACTGGCAGAGCACTGGGCAGGGAGTGTGGAGCTTGCCCAGAACTGCCAAGGGAGAAGCAGGTCTCTGTGCCTTGGGGTCTGGGTCTGCGCTGCTTCTCCCTCAGAGCTGGTAGAGGTGAGTCCGGAGAAGAAGTCCCAGTGCTGCTGTGGCTCACCTTTGACCCATTCTGTTTCAGCCATGAAGTGGAAGGCCTGCAACGTCAGTGAGGTGGGTGAGAGCGAATTGATCCCACAGCTCTGGAAGTGAGGTAAAGGGGTTGTCAGGGCATCTGTGTATGGCCGTATGGAGGGGTAGGCAGGAGCCCCCCAGATGCCTGGTACAGGGCCCATCCTCTCCTCAGCAAGGGGCCTGGGACGAGGAGAGGGAAGGTGCTGCCCAGGGCTGCCTGAGAACAAGGGGGTCCAAGGTGAAGGGGTAAAGTGGGGCAGGAGAGGCGAGGGGAGGAGCGGGAGCCACCAAGGCTGGGGAAAGAACTTGTCTTTCGGTCAGTGTTGGCTGTCTTGGGCAGTGGAACGGGAATGAGCACGCAGAGGGGATTTCAGCAGAAGCAGGATGTGCTGTGGAGCAGGTGGGCCTGGCTGTGAAGGCAGTGCCTGAAGCCAAGGGGGGGAGGTTAGAGACCTCTAAAGGTAAATCTGCACAGCAGAAGGCTGCAGTATGTTAGAGACACACAACCTTCACCCGGTATCTTGTGCTTTCCATCTTGCATGCTTTGCTGTCAGCGTGAAATGTGATGTATGATGATGTGATGTCAGTATTTCTGGACTAGAGCATGATCAGCACCAGCTAGGGAGTATCTACACCGTGCTGTACTGAACAGTAAGGCTTTCCCCCATGCTCAGAGCTGCTCAGTGTTGACTTTGTTCCAGAAAAAAGTGCACTTGTCTTGAAACATATGAGTAGTGTTTTTGAATTCAGTGAGGCTCAGCCTACTCCAGCAAACCATATGATCATATGCATAAAGCTGAAGAACGCAGCATCCTACACATCCTATGGTGTTTTCAAGATGTTCAGTAATCGAAAATTGAGCTATTTTTAAAATTATCAGACTTGTGAACAACCTGATGTTTTGGGTGTAGAACCATATGAGACATACAAGAAAGCCGTTCATTTCTGTATCTGCTAGTGTATTTTTATTTCTTTACTCACTTTACAAGGTCTTTTCTCAATCTTATGGTGGTTCTAATTCACAGCTTTGCTGATGCTGTGGTTTCACCCAGTTTGTTCTGAGCAGAAATTGAGCAAAAGCTCAGTGAAAAACTTACTGGTTTTGAGCTAGGTTGAATAAGAAAAGATTTTTTAAAACAGAGCAACTAAGCTTTATATGTAATATCTGTGGTTTTGACCTTCCTGGGAAAATTATACATTTACATTTGTGAGTTCCACTTTTTGTCACCTTGACAAATGTCAAATGTTTCTACTGGAAAATAGCTTTTTTGCAGTACTGAAGATTTTAATGGATGTGTTAATGGAGAATTTTTCCCTTTTTTGGCTTTGTTTAAAAAGCTGAATTTTATATCAGTGGGCAAAATGAATTTGCTATTCTTTCTACCTCTTTTCAGTCCACTACTGTTGATTATTCTGCACATTGCTGTGGTTTTTTTGCTTCTGTTGGGGAGAGGAGGATTTAGAAAAAGAAAAGCAGGCTTCCTCCAAACAAAGACAACAGTTGTTTTTGGAAAAAAACGTTAGAGGAAAGAAATTTTAAAAAGCTTCCTAAAAGTTTGAGTGAAATGATTTCGGAAAAAAACCCTTGAAAACTATGTATCTTTTACTATATCTTTCTTATGAATAACTGACCTACTTCTGACCAGCGCTGACCTGCCTACCTCCTGCTGAACTTCATTGCGTGTTAGGGGAATTCAGTGTTCTGTGTAGAATTGCACATCAATAAACTGCACCACTTTTCCCTTCTTGACTGTTTTTAGACGAAGATAAACAAAGGCTTTTTTTACAACTGAATAAACTACCAAAAAGGCCATAGCCATTCTGGTCTGGCTGTTGGACAGGTGTGTTGTTTTAGCCTCTGGAGCACAAAACGATATATAGCAAACTTTTGTTTTGACACAACAGCTAAGGTAGCAGCTTACCTTGCCTAGGAAGATTTTTATTGTTTCCATTGCAACATTTTCCTAAAGATTAGGTCCTATTTATGTTCTTTTTTGAGCTATAACATAACATTTTGAGCTATAACTGTAGCATAACCCTTCTGAGTTTTATCATCTGAGAAATACTGGGGAAGTCAGATCTACTATTCTCTGATTTCTTTGTCAGGTTTCTGAATTATCCAATGTTTCTATTGAGGCTGTAATTAAGTGGCAATTATTAAGCTTTCTTTTATATACAAAGCTAGTTACTGGTGTAAGTGGGTGCTAGTTAAAAAGAGAGTAAACAACCCTCCCAACAACCTCCTCTCAGAACTAATCCTCTCTTTCTCACTTTAGTAAAATTCTTATATCTTTACAAATGCTCAGCTTGCATCCTCCTAAAGTCAGTTTTGATAAGAGTTATCTTGGTTGTTTATCCATTTTAATCCTTAGGGTATCAACTTTCACCTTTTCTCTAATACGTGCTTACACGTTTTTTAAATTTATAGGATTTCTTTCTTGATGTGAAAAAAATTGTGTTGCTGTATGATTATTTGCATGGGAAACAAGTATTGGGAATTTGTGGAGCAATGTGGATATATACTAGAAGATTATTGGATATAGAATCATAGAATCATAGGGTCGGAAGGGACCTCTGGAGATCATCTAGTCCAACCCCCCTGTCAGAGCAGGGTCACCTTAGAGCACGTTGCACAGGAACACGTCCAGGCGGGTTTTGAATGTCTCCAGGGATGGAGACTCCACCACCTCCCTGGGCAGCCTGTTCCAGTGCTCTGCCACCCTCAAAGTAAAGAAGTTCCCCTCATGTTTAGGTGGAACTTCCTATGCACAAATTTGTGCACATTACCTCTTGTCCTGTTGCTGGGCACCACTTAAAAGAGCCTGGCCCCATCCTCCTGACACCCACCCTTTAAGTATTTATAAGTGTTGATAAGATCCCCCCTCAGTCGTCTTTTTTCCAGACTGAAGAGACCCAAGTCCTGCAGCCTTTCTTCATAAGAGAGGTGTTCCAGTCCCCTCATCATCTTCATAGGCCTTTGCTGTACCCTCTCCAGCAGTTCCCTGTCCTTCTTGAACTGGGGAGCCCAGAACTGGACACAGTACTCCAG
>VWZL01001670.1:1040963-1074486 GCA_013396915.1 Stercorarius parasiticus
TATCCATCCAGTCATGCCATCATAGAAGGCTATCAGATTAGTCAGACATGATTTCCCCTTGGTGAATCCATGTTGATTACTTCTGATAGCTTTCTTTTCCTCCACGTGCCTTGAGATGACGCCCAGAATGAGCTGTTCCATCATCTTTCCAGGGATGGAGGTGAGGCTGACTGGCCTGTAGTTCCCCGGGTCCTCCTTCTTGCCTTTTTTGAAGACTGGAGTGACATTGGCTTTCCTCCAGTCCTCAGGCACCATGGTCAGCTTCATATATTTCATGGAAATCTCACTTGTACTTTGGAGTGTGGGAAAGGCCTACTAGCTCAAACTGTAATTGCAACTAAGATGTCTGGTAGTTTTTGAGGATAATAGCAGAAACCCCAAATAATTAATTGTGAAAGCATGCATATGCTTATTAGTTCCTTTGATGTCATTGCTATAATTCTCCACTTATCATGGAATTATTACATTTAGTCAGATCCTACATTTCTAAAGCAAAGCATAAGGCAAGCAAAAGATTGAAAAAAAAAAAAAAGGAAAGAACACTTCATCAAAAGTGAAATTTCTCCTCCCCCTTCCCAAAGCCTGAGTGTCTTTTTCCTTTGAAGGTCACATTTAAAATAGCTCACTGGGTTATTGTTATAAAATGCAGCAACTGCATCAGATTTTATTTCAAATATAATTTTTGAGTCTGGTTACATTGCATTTGATCTCCCTTTCTTTGTTACTTTGCTTTCCTTCCTTTTAATGAAAAGAAAAAGTAAAATTAGGAAATAGCTGATGAAGGAAAGACATGCAGTGTTTTATAGACACTGCACAAGGCTGTAGTGTAAATGAAAGCAGCAGATGCTGATTTTTCTATAGTTAAAGGGTAAAGTAATTTCTTTTCCACTTTGTTATCTGATGTTTCAGTCTTACAAATTGGCACAAGTTGCTGGTCTGTAGGCAAGTTCTTTTAGTCAAAACAATCAGCATACTGTATTTTTAGTTTTATTATCTTAGTTATAGAATGGCAAAAAAAAAATCAGAGGTTAGACGTGACTATGAATTCTTTTTTCTGTGTTTTAGGAGCTTTTTGATTCTGATTTTCCCTTCTGTTTTTATCTCTTTCTCCCTTCTACCCTTGGTATTCTAGGTTTTAATCAAATCCTTAATGTTACTTTAGTGCAATTTGTATTTAATAGATTTAGGCTTCAGTTAAATACCTCTGAGTTATCAGAACTCAGTGATTTGGAGAAGGAAGTGCTGTGGCAGAGCTTTTGATACTGAAGGCTTATAGAAAGCTCCAGGGCTCAACAGCCCTGAAATGGTGCTGCTAAGTGTGGAAAATGGCAGCTTGCTTTCCATTAGCAGAAAAATGCCTCCCGAATTTGAATAATTATATGCACTTTGTCTTAAAGCAATTGTGTTTCATGTAAGATAATACTTGGAAAAGGTCAGATCATTACTCTGCCTCAATTGCTCATTTGAACTAGATACTTCCAAAAGGCATTAGGAAGAAAGTTGTGTCTTGGGAGGGAAAGTAGGGACTGAGAAACAACTTGTTCCTTTCCCAGACCTGCTTTGCATCCTCCTCCTTCTCATATTAATAGCACTTGGTTTCATCTGTGTTCAGCTACTACATTTTTTGATAGACCAGGGGACTGTTCCAAAGTTTGCGAAACAAAATGATGGATCACTGACTTAGAAAGCTTGGGATCCATCTTATGATAAGAATTTGTGCTATCTCTTTGGATAAAATATGTTTGTCAGAAATGCAGTCTCAACACTTTATGAGAGTATCAGACACTCTGTGTTGATGCCAGTATACCAACACAGGTGAAGAAGCAATGGTTAGTTATTGTCCATTTGCTGCCAACAGCAAACACCTGGGCACAACACTTCACCCTATCCAACTTTGCAATCCTTTTTAACTGTGCTCCTGGCCTAGAGTCCCAGTAAGTTTTGGTGATGTGGGAGTCTTGGGTCAGCCATAAATGTGCCCAAAGGTTGCAAAGTGTTTGTCAGTAAGAAACCTGGAAACAAAAGAAGCGAGAGAGAATATAAGAGCTAAATTGAGCGTAAAGTAGAAGGTGCAGTGAAGAAAGACTCTACCTGATGATCATCACACATTCAGCTCTTGGTTGGTAGTGCTGCTGAAAGAGTAAGGTTGCCAGAGTGTTTTTGTTATAACTCCTTATTTTCTGCTGCCTAACTTTGCCTATTGATGTGGATGTTTTTCCCCATTGGGTATACACTTAGGCTGAGTATTTTGGGACAATTTCAGAAAGAATATCTCAACCTGTTCAGAGGAATGAAATTAGGGGAAAAACACATTGCTTGCTAACAGTTGTACAGCCCTTTAATTGCAAAGTTCTAGCAGACCTGTGGGCGAAAGTAGAGGTGTCACATTTGGGATGCAAGCTAGTTTCATGACAAAGATGTGCCTCTTCCTATTTTTTCAAAAAAAAAAGCTGTCCCAGTTTGGAGAAATTGTATGTCTTTGGAAAAATATTAGTTTGCCCACGTTCTGTAGAGATGTGGTGGGTACACATGGTGGGTAAATGCTTTAGAATTCATATGCAGACTTCTTCATACCAAACATGATGGAACTGGAAGTCTCCTAGAGAGTTACTTTTCCCTATTTTCAAAGCTGTAGTGTGACTGAACACATAAATACAAAGGAAGGAGATTTTTTGCTTTGTTTTTTTTTTTTCTTTTCTTTCTTTTTTCTCTTTCCATTCAAGATGTAGCCCTGGTATAGAAATATGGACTATTATTGTTCTAGGTTAGAAGAGGAGCCTGTAATATATTAGAGGAAAGAGCAGGAGCCAGTTTGTTCAGGCTTCGTTTGGAAAAATGTGGGAATTGAGTAAAGAAGCTGAGGATGAGACAAGCTTGCTGTGCTGTGAGACTGGAAGTCTGGAGAACCTTGTGATGGTACAGAAAAACTGAGTTTGTATGTACATTTGAGGCCAGAAGGAAGGCGAGGGTTGTTTAAAGCCTTTTGGGAGAAGCTAAGAATTAGAGACGATTTTTTAAGGAAGACTAGGATTCAGATCCCAAAATAAACTAAGAAAGAGTGATGAGATTGAGGATAAAATAAGGGACTGGACAGGCAGACAGAGGAAACTGGTGGATTCAAGTACACACAATTTGGGAATGGGCAGCAAGTGCACTAGGTGCTGTGTGTATGGCAATATGGCTACTTCACAGATTGGAAAGGTGAGGAGAGAAAAAGAAGTGTTATGTTAGGGAGGACAACAAGGTGTGTGTGAGCCCTACAGACAGCTTTGCTGATCTTGTTGATGGAACTGCGAAGAGCGGTACTATTATTTGTTGACTGTGGGAGAGATTTTCCCTCTTTGCTGCCATGTAATTTCTCCTTGCAGCAGCTAGCTTGGATCTTTGAAGTGCTCATGTAGGCAAAATAGGTAAGACAGTGCTGTTACTGTTGTGTCATGTTGGGTGATGTCCTGGATCTAGCCTGATGAGTACGATAAGTTCTGTTTCCTAACTCTGTGCACTAATAAGATCTTATATTGATATTTCATCAACATGGAAATAGAGGTAACACAGCCACTGATTCAGTGAGGTGTTATTAAATTTACAAATTTATTATCCATGGAGCTGGTTTCCACAATTCTGTGAAAAAAAGCAATGCCATTCCCTTCTTCCCCAGAGCTGGATTTATGTTTTTATTGCATACGTTACATTTGGTCTCAACAAATGAGACTAAATCTAGGAAGCCAGCTATACCTGCCTTCACTCCTTGGCTTTTGATCTCTTCTGTGAGCAAAAAGAGGAACAGATGTAATAAATGTTTACCTCAACTGTAGTTAAAACTGCAAATGCTTTGAGTTTTAATTTTAAATATGCTGTCCTATTTTCCAGTAAAGAAAGAAAGAAAGCCTATTGAAGGTAGGGATTTAATGGGTTAGTCAAACTCATCAGTCTTTATCTACGCAGCACTGTCTTTGAAGAAGTTTGCTTAAGTTATTCTCCGTAGCAGAGAGATATAACTACTCTGCTGGCTTGCTATTATCTCCAATTTTGAAAGAAGCAGCTTGATTTCCTGCAATTGTAATTTAAAGCCAGGTGGGAATTTCCTCCCATTGCTCTTTCTTCCTGTTTGAAACTTATTCCCAAACTGCAACATTTTTACATCATTAAAAAAAAAAAAATTCTACTTACGAAGACTTTTCTTTTACACTCTGTGTGCCCTTTAAGAATATTTATGGGGCTGTTCCCCCTTAGGTGCGCATGTAGTTCCTATTAACTTTAATGGGGTTTTAGGTGTGTGCATGAAGGAATGAATATAGAGTTACTATGTTTGGAGGAAAGAGGACCAGTCCCTTATTCAATTGAGATTTCATTAGAATTTCAGATGCCAGTTTTTAAGAGGAGGGTGGTGCTCAGGGGGCCTGCATTTCATAAAGTGCCTAGGGCAAAATAAGTACTTAATCTGGCTGGTGCTATATCTTATTGTTGGTGGTGATGTTCAAAATTGCAGTTGTGCTCTTACTACCCAGTTCATTGAATGTGTCTCTTTTACTTTCTGGTAACTGGGGAAAAAAACCTATTTCATTCTTGGCTTTTTTGTCTGCTAAAGTCATTATAAAATGTAAATGAATACATTGTAAGCCAAATCTGAATTACAAATATTCTGTCTGGAGTTTTGTGTGAATACTATGCAAATTTTGTTCATCTTTAACAGCTATGGGCATGGATAGGATTTTATAATAAGGCAGTTGCTGAAGTCTCTAAGTTTTCTTAAACTGAAAACCTTCCACGGTTCAAATTTGGAAAAGTTCTTTATATACACGTATACATGTGTGTATATATATGTGTGTGTGTATACACGTAGACATCCTATATATCTCTATATGCATGGCAATACTTTCGGATAGCTCTTCTTTTATTCCAAAATCATCCAAGTTTGAGCACTAAACTTATACATTTGTGAGGGTCAAGTTTTTTCTATACACTGTATTATCACAGAATTGGAGGGCACCCAAATGGAGGTTTGCCAAAAGTCTAGCTGAACTCTTGTTGTGATGTTTTTCTAGTAGTTAATAATTTAGTATAGAGTAGCTCATCAGTTTTGTTTGTGTATACATAGACCTTCCTTTTGGGGAAAGACACTTTAAATCTCTATGTCTCTTCCTACTATAACCGTTCTGTGATTCTATATTTGACAAATTTTATGATTCCTAAATTGTGACTATTAACAATTATGAAAAACTCAAGAGTCTGTCCTGCTCTCAACAGAATGGAGGGAAGGTAGCAGAAATATAGATGTTCCTCTTCTTCCCATAGTAGCATTGACTTCAGCTGTGTCAGCCAGTACTTCACTACCTAACAGCTAATCATGTTCTGTGCCAAGGGCTTAAAGCCAAGTGGTGAATATGTTTTGTTAATCACCTTCTTTCACTTAGTTGCTGTTCAGCTTGGACTTGAACAGAAAAAAGAATTGATCAAAACTTGTAGCTCTCAATACTGAAGGGTGATTTATTTTCAGCACCACGGTATCTTGGAGAGGGTGTCAGGAAGCAGATCTGTCAAGTCTCGTGTTGTACTCAGTGAAGCTTGGCGATTCGCAGTCGTCTTAAGATGGTCACGTGACAACTACTTGGCAACTGTGCAATTACAAAAATTGTAGTTATCTGATTACCTCAGCACTGAGCAGCTAGAATAGCTACCTTAGCTCATGAAGGTGGTGGTAGTGAGAGGTTTTTGTTTGTTTTTTTTCTTAAAATCTACTTTGTATCTTGAGTATATTCATTGATGTTTATACAGTCTCCTAATTATAGACTGCTTTGGTAGTGGAAACAATCCTCTAGAATAACTTATACTGCCCTCATGGCTGCTTACAGCAAGCTTGCTGTTGTTATATCCATTGCAGTCCTGGCTAAGGTGACTGAACATCATCATACAGTTTACAGGTACATAAAATGCTGCCTCAGGTACCTTTCCTCCTAGATCCCTCACTAATGAAGTTACAGTCTAATTTCAAGCTTACAGTCAAGTTAACTTGCATTGTGTACAGGGTTTCTACATATTTTGACAAGGACAATCGAGTTTTTCAGGTGTTGCATAATTTAAGAGTTATTTTTCATCTTAACACAGAGCAAAACATAAACATTGATTTAGCAATGATTTCAAGACTGTGTAGGTCATATTATGTGTGTGTTTTGATTGGTTTTTCCCCCCTTCCCTGTGGATTTCATGTGATTACAGAAGTGACAGAAAAAGCAGATTTAGAATATCTGCCATTCTGCTTTCTGGCATAATTATGTTTATATTTTTACAAATGCTAATTTTAATGGGAGATCTAAAAAACAGAAAAGAAGCTCTTAAAACCTCTACTTTGAGAGCCTTTCAGAGATTTCTGAAAAGGAAGCAAAATCTGGCACTTCTATGATGCAGAGGTGCAGATAAATCATCAAAACAGGAATTGATCAACCCAAAGTTGTTAAATAACTAGAATGTTTTGTTTCAAAATTAAACAATAAGGCCATGAATTCTTCCAGTCTTTGAATTACTGTTCTTATTTTTTTTCTTAGAAACCATTGTAACAGATGACTTTGACTTTTGATTGAAGTGCTCTATTGTTCAGCTCCAACACATTCTGACATCTTTTGTAGATCAATTAAAATGCGCCAGTGTGGAAGAAATAAAAATGAAGATGTCATTTTATCCTTAGTTTAGAATAAAAAGAAACGCATTTGAGGAAAAAGATGGAAGAGAAATGAGCTGTGTTTGAATATAGTGAGCATAACTTTTATGTATACGAGAAGTTGCCTGACACTACTCCATGAAGTAAAAATAAATTAACAAGTAGGTAGAAATAACTTATAAAATGAAGGAGGAGGAGCAGAATAATAAGATAATATGTTCACAATCTAAGCCATCAGCCAGAAGGGACCATGAATTTTGTTTAGAAATGAGAAACTGAAAAATACAATCTTAAAAATAAAAAGTGAAGTAAATGGACAAGTTATTGACATTTCTGAAAGAAAAATCTTGCTGGAAAAGAATTGCTGACTCTGAAGATGAAATCCCCAATCCTGCATGTGCACTTAATTATATAATCAACTAAGATCTTGTCAGTGGCTTTCATGAGGATACGGATTCAATGACTGTAAGCAGTCATGGTTAAAAATAGGTATAAAAATCGGAAGGCTTAGTGATTATTGTATGAGCAATTGATGATGAAATATGAAGGTTTTTTACTATGTTCCTTCTGTCAATTTTTTTTAGAATACACAGCTGATGGAAATATTTCTTTATATATTATTTTATTTTCCTTAAAAAACAAAGACCTTTAGAAATTGTAAGTGAATGTGAAGGTTTTTGTAGAAGGTTCAGTAGAAGAGATTGATGTGTTGAATCTTCAGAGGTTCCCCCAGAATGGCAAGTAGTTAACAGATTTAATGTTAGAAAAAACAAATATAAAATTACTGTGTCTGATAGAAGCTGTAGGTTCAGCTGTAAATATTAAGAAAGAAGAACATAGTTCTTTCTCTTCAAGTCTACAAAAAATGTGCGTTCTTTGAAACACTATACATAATCCTATTGCACCCAGTTACATTATCACAAGTCATTCATTAAAGTTGATCATTGGGGAAGTACATTTTTATATTATTAGGTTCCAGGAGACAGGATTTATCTGGGAGCATAGAAAAAAATCTTCATTTTGATTTATATATTTTGTTCTACATTTTTCCCTAATAGAAGATGCAAGTCCTTTGAAAGGTTTTCAATATAGAGAGGGAGTGATTTGGAGGAAGAACCTGAAATTATGTTATATGTCCAGGTGGAGAAACACAAGGAGATGAAATGGGAAAGTCGAGGCACAGCATAATGGACAACTTTAAATCATAGTGGAGACTGAGTCTGCACAGTCAAATAAGTGACCGTTGGACATCAATACAGATAAATCTTGCTCAGTGCTAGTGTAGTCCCTGAGAAGGCTGATATTAAATTCTTGATTTGTCCTCATATTCTACTTGACATGGGTTGTTTCAGTTCCCTCTCCATCAAACTATGATAGCACAGAGAAATTGCAAGCATAGCCTTGTGAGTGCATGTATTTGTTTCTGCTTTTTATTTTTATCACAAGCTGTTTCTTTTCCTGACTCCTATCTATGAAGAATCATACAACTTGGAAGTACTCCCAAACTTGCAGTTTCCAGGCAACTGTGAGTCACTTGGTTTCCATTTTAGCTCTGAGACAGATTACAGGTCTGTGGCTTCTGTAGAGACTTTACAGATGATTTTAATTTCATGCATGTTTGCAAGCTTTGAAATACAAAAACTCTCAAAAAAATGAAATTATTGTTGTCTATCCAGGTCTAGAGGGCTGCAATGTGAGCACAGAAGTAGGAACATTCTTATTTCCAGGCCACAAGTACAACAGGGAGATTACTAGAGCGAGCATGTATAACTTTACGCTCACTGCAAGAAGTTTTCCTGAGACTTCTGATACTTCTTTCCAATTTATTGATTTTAGCTGGACCATGTAGTTTGGGCGATCAGATCCTAAAGACAGAAGCTGAACTAGATTCTGCCCTAATAATGTGACTTCATTATATGGAAGTTAGTAAAAGTTCTTACAGTGAAACCTGTCAAGGTGCATCTGTGTGTATGTATCTCTATGTGTTTGGCTATTTCTCTTATGTGTACACCTTGATTTAGTAGCCTTTCAATACCAAATAGTCTTTTAAGGAGATATATTCAAATGTAGAACTCTTTTTTTGCATGAACATGCAGCCTATACATAATCAAGAAGCAAAAAAGACAGTGAAACCTCTACCTTAAAGCCAAAGTTATATCAATCTCTCCTCCTCCCACCAACAAGCCTCTTAAAGTCCAGTCTTCTCCCCACCCAAAGGTAAAATCATCGAGGCACGTCAAGTTCTTATTTCTTTATATATCCTCTTTATCCTGATTATGTTGAAATAACTGTTATAAAAGTAAGTACAGGAGCTGATTACAGAAGATCCCAATAGCAGAGGAATTGTGATGCCACACAACAATATGCCAGCTCACTTTCTTCTTGCTTTATGATAAGTAGCCTGCAGGATGCCTGCCTAAGCAATAGAGACATTGCTTTTACCATACTTGGCTTGTAGATATTTCCATAGGAGCCTTATAAAACTCTGTGACTTTATTTTTTTTGTAAGGATCATTTTACTTCCCTTCAAAAATAGTAATTCATCATAATTTCAAATGCTTTTCAAAGCCTGTAAGTTTGTTAAAAACAATCATTATGACTATTTAAAATGAAATGGTGATATTGAACACATTACCTAGAACCATTAGGGCCTCAGGTTACAGACCTCAACTTTTTCTGAACAAACGCCAGCTTGATTCTTTTTTTCTTCCTTAAACTGTCCTGATTAAACACAAATTAGTTCATACTAATGGGTGGTGGGATATGATGGTGGGAGGGAAGAGTATTTCCCTAGGACAGCTAGGTCAGCAAAGGGGCTGCTTGCTCTGACCAGCGTCTGCAGAACAGCACAGTGCTGCAGAGTCACTCAGGTGGGATGGTCCTCAAGGATCTCAAGAGGTCACCAGTCTAACCTGCTGTCAAAGCAGGATCAAATCAGGCTGCCTGGGGACTGTGTCCACTTGGGTCTTGAAAACATCAACAGATGGAGATTACACAACCTTGCTGGGCAACTTATTCTTGGGATTTTATTTTAAATTTATATCCAGTCTGACCCTCACTTCTTTAGCTTTAGGCGCTTTGCCTCTTGTTCCCTATCATGCCCTGCTGTGAAGATCCCAGCTCCATTGTCTCGATAACCTGCCTGTAGGTTCAGGTAGATGGCTATTAGGTTTCCCCAAAACCATCTCTTCTGCAGGCTGAAGAAGCCCTTGTCTCTCAGCCTCTTCTTTCAGGGCAAGAGCTCCAGCCCCTGACCAGATTGGTGGCAGTTGGCTGTCTTTGTTGTCAGGGCACGTTCCTGGCTTATGTTCAGCTTTCTGTCAGCCGTTTTGCAGGTTCTTTTCCACAGAGCTGCTCTCCCCATTCAGCTAGTTCCCAGCCTGTACCATTGCCAGGGGCTCTTCCTGTGCAGATGGAGGACCTTCCATTTGTCCTAATCTAGTTTCATGAAGTTCTAGTTGGCCAATTTCTCCGACCTATCTAAGCCCCTCTGAATGGCAGTCCTCCCTATAATGTATGAACCCCCTGGTCTGGGGTCATCTGCAAACTTGCTGTAAGTGCACCCTACCACCTTCTCCAGGCGACTTGATAAAGTTTTTAAACAGGACATGTCCCACGACAGACCCGTGCAGTACACCACTGTGGTCATGTACTGGGAGAAAAAGCGGTGCCTGAATGAACTCTGACAGGTGAGGCAAGAAGTTAAGGCAATGGTTTTTCAGTAGCATCCATCATTGTTAAGAAGTTTTTCCTATTTGGCTATTCTTTTCTTCTTTTTTATTTTTTATTTTTTTATTAACATGTTCACACTAAATCCTAATCTCTGAACTTTGTACCTTAGTTTGTTAGGTAAGACTTGCTGCTGTTGCATCTGCAGTCATACAGATTTTAGTTTATCACCTAGCACTTGTGCAGAATATTGAGTTGTCAAACTATTACCTGTTTCTGACTGATCTCAGCCCTCTGGAGCCAAAAAAGACAGGATAAATATCTGTAAACTTGTTGTAAACAGGTAAAGATCAGACTTATCTAAGTGACTGTTATAATTCTTATATGGATCACGTTTACTGCGTGCAGAGACTCTGCTAGTGGGATATACAAATCTTAAAAGTGTAACACAACTTCCTGATACAGACATAGTAAATAGTAATAACCAATGAGCAACTATGCTAAGCATTAGTATGCTCACCACTCCCAGTCAGGTACCAAAAGTCCCTGCTGACAAGGCAGTTGGGCAGCTTTTAGTCAGGTTGGGGAGGAATAGACTTCTACTGCTCCCTGGAATGAGTTGATCCTTAAGGTTACTAAGTTGCTGTCAGTTCCCTGTTTTTCCCTTTAGGATGGTGTACCTCTCATGTTGATGTTTTTCCCCTTGAATCTTCGAGCTATCTTCATCTCAGCAGTCTTACCTCTGCAATTTTATCTTTCTTACCTTGCACAGCTCCACTACACAGATTTTCTCACATCTCAGGCAATTTCATCAGGAGCTTGGGCTGAGGTCTCACAGCTGGGCTGTATCAGAGCTGGACCCAGGATCATAGGCAGCTGACTCTCTGAGTTGGTGTAACACAGTGAACCTGCCCTTCCCTCCTCCCTCTGTCACTTTTTTTTTTTTCATATTGGCTCTAAGCGGCTCTAAAATCAGCCAAGCGAAGGTCAGTCTCAGTGCTGATGTTCAGGGAGGAGAAAAACTTCTCCTTTTCTTCTGCTCTTAGAATAAGGAACAAACAGGCTGAGACATGCAGAAACAGCTTTTAATAGTGCATGTCTGTTGTAACTCACCTTGTCTTTCATTCCAGTGTTGGAGTAGAAGATGTAAAAGATTTAGTGCTGCACTATAGCAAGTAGAAAAAATTACAGTGCTTTAAGCCAGAGTTCAGGTTCAGGTTTATGTGTAAACTTAGCATGAATGAGCCCATTCTTTATTGGTGACATTATCACTTGTCTTAAACCAAACTGGATTACTTTGGTCATATTGAACCTGAACTGAACACTGCATTTTATGTGCTTGTTTCCATAGCTAATACAAAACCTTTGGCTGTAGGAAGAAAGATTTCAGGAATGGATGTACCAGTAATGAGAAGGCTCTAGGAGAGACAATAATATTAAGAACAAATACAGAAGGAAAACTGTGTTATTCCAGAATAGAAGATGAAGTTGAAAGACTTGATAGGAAAATCAATTTAATAAAATAAACTATGGTGAGAAAGAAGAGAGCAATTGAATGTAGGGTTACAAACTCAGTGGTAATGAAGTATTTTATAATCACACGGTGCCTAGATTTTTAATATGAAGGTGTAGGGTTAACAGATAAAAGAAGACACAACTCTTGCAAACTTATCCACTCCCCCAGCCCTCCAAGTACTATTGACTACTAGTAGAAGCAACAGTCGAAACTCCTGTCTCTACCAATGCAGAATGAAGTTCTGTTTTTTATCGTTATCTGATCATCCCTGTGTTTTTAAGTATGACATTACTGAATAGCCCTTTCCAATCTGTTACTAGGTGATCTGGCATGAAACTAATGCAGGGAAAGAAAGCTGTAAAAATTCTTTTGGTCTGTATAAATGATTTGTACTAAAATCCCATTTTCTTCTCGAGTGAGTGTTTCTAGGTACTGTTATGTTTCTCTTGTACTTTTTCCTCTTATAAAGACATGGCATGTTCCTCTGGAAACTGATAGATGAAGACAGCTGTTAATTAAAAGATGAAGCATATTGTAAATTGGCCTGTGCATGGAATGTAGTGTGCATACTGTGACAAAAATAGCACATACTTATTATATCTTTGGTTGTATGATCATGCATGGAAATTCCTGAGTTAAGCTAGTAAGTGCAATAATGCAGAGTATTTAAAAACACTTTAATTTTTAATTTTTATCTTTTACTCTAAAAATATAGGTTACTACCTCTAAATGAGTGAAATATTTTCTTAGTGGTAAGATCCGGTTTCATCACTGCAATGACGTTGTCTTGAAACGTTTTTTTCCCTGTTGGCAGGGGTCTAGCCTTTTTTGGAAGAACTGAGGTTTATTCTGACTCAGTGGGGGAATGTGTCTTATTGCCTCCAGTGAGGGATAAAGGAGGCTGAATTGGCAAGGGTATAGTATCTTCTACATATTTTAAATTACAGGGGAAATTGGCTGTTGTCAGGATAAATCCTCACTTGTTTTGTTTGTACTTTCCCGAATGTTCTCAGGGATCCAAATTAAGAAGACACCATGTTAAAATACTCACTTTGCTTTTGTTCAAGCTATTTAAGCTAATCATTGACTAGAAGTCTTTTAGCGGGATAGGCACACTTTTCATGATGCTTTCTATTTTGCCTTCTGTTATTCTGGCAAAGGTTTGGAGTAGTATATCTCTGTTAAATAGAGGGTCTGTTGTTCAAAGAGCTGGTCTCTGTAGTTTTGCCATTTTATTGCCTCAGCGGCACAATCCCACCTGATCAGAGGGTGAAGGCGAGAAGCTGTTGTGAAGGGACTTACAGCCCAGCAGGGCTGTAAAAGCGTACGTACTTAAGGCACAAAACCTTTTCCAACCATTTCTGACTAGTTTTCCTCTCCATTGCTGTAAAAAAAAAAATAAATTCCTCCAAAGGAAATACTGGAGTCTTCACATTGAATACTCTGTGTTTATCTGACTGAGTGTGGTGGGTTGACCTCGGCTGAACGCTAGGTGTCCACCAAGGGGCTCTATCACTTCCCTCCTCAGCAGGTGAGGGTGGGGGGGGGAAAATAAGATGGAAAAAAACTTGTGGGTCAAGCTAAAGGCAATTTAATAAAGCAAAAGCCATGCATGGAAACAAAGGAAAACAAAAGATTTATTCTCTACTTCCCATCAGCAGGCAATGTCCAGCCACTTCCTGGGAAGTAGGGCTTCAGTATGTATAGTGATTGCTCAGGAAGATAAATGTTGTAATAATGAATTCTGCCCCCCCCAACACACACACACTTTCTCTTAGCTTATTGTGCTGCCCCCCCAGCCTACTGGGTCGGGGGGGGAATATTGGAGGGACAGCCTTGATGCTGTGCGAGCACTGCTCAGCAGTAGGCAGAACACTGGTGTGTTATCAACATCTATCTACCAATACAAAGCACAGCACTATGAGGGTTGCTCTGGGGAAAATGGACTCCACCTCAGCCAGGCCCAATACACTGACTGAGACTAATCAGCAACTCCAAAACCTAGGAAAAGTCAGGTCTGTACAGATCTCTTTCATCTTGCTGTAAATGAATAGGAACTGTCTTCCCCTTTTTCTTCCCTTTTCCATAACCAAGAGAGACTTCGATACCTTAATTTGCTTTTTAACCTTAAAAAAAGTAGTAATAATATGAACTTCATAATGCTTATTTTTCCTGGAAGATTCTATGGGGTGCCTAATGAGTTTTCCTCGGAGCAGAGCTGAGGTGTCGAACTTTTTCACAGAGAGCTATCATCTTGTCGTTTGTCATGCTTTTGAACTAAATAGCTGTTGTTAGAAGAACAGTTTTGCACAAAGTTTAAATTATTTCTCCCTTTTCACAGATGACACTGTAATTTCACTGTGTGTCTGCCCCATAGGAATGTACCTATTCAAGCCCTGGAGGCCAAATTCCTTTAGTATATATATGCTATATGCCAGGTCTGGGTCCTGGATACTCCAGGGAAGATTGCACAAGCTACTGCATACCAAGACCACTGACCCTTATTGCATCCTCCAGCACACGCTCTGCCTGACAACATGCATTTTTTCAAGGATGCACAGCTGCTCCCACAACATTTCCTAGGGACTGCACGCACAGCATGACTCCTAAAAGTACTCTGTGGAAGAGCTCATTCCTTCAATGGTATCACACTAGAAATAGATGCCTACTGGAAGGGATGACCCTTGTCCCTTGTAGAGGTAACTCTGTCAAACTCTCCCTGAAGGAAGATGAGGACTGAAGTGAGAACATGCTTCACCCCTGCAGCGAAAAGGAGAAATCTGCTAGAGCATCTGCAAGTCTCTGGCTTAATACCTTTCACAGAAAGTCTGGTTGCCCACCTAGGATTCCTGCTCTGATATTCCTGGCTGTGCTCCAAGACCAGGGTTGATAGATGTCCTGAATCTGCATAGCAACCATCTGTTTAGAGCCTGGGAGGCCATCACCAAGCACAGAGGTAGAGTGGTGCAGACCTACTATGCACAGCAGAGACCATTTTGTCCTTCAGCAGCTGCTGTGTACATTAACTGTAATTTCTGTCATCTTGGCCACCCTGTTGCCAACACAAATCATACCTTTCCAAGCTATCTACAGTGCTGATCACAGTCAGGCTATATGAACATGCAAAGAGAAAAAAGAATGGTGTTGACTTAGTGACAAAATGATGTCTAATGAAGACCAGACTGAACAAAACTGCCCTTCCTACCCCTTCCCTGGCAGCCCTGCCTTTGTGTAGCAATGCATAAATAATACTATTTTTGAATAACATGATTCAAAAAAGCTGTTTCACTCTTCCAAAAGAATGATCCCAAGGGATGGGAAGTAATGTAGCCAGGAGAGAACTACTCTTGGTCCACCAAAGCTGTTCCTGAGAAACATTCTTCCTATGTGGAATTGCTGGAACTCAGACAGTGTGAACAATTCTAAACAAACAAATGAAATATTTTTTTGTTGTATTCAGTGTGAATTTACATGAGAGATGGCCTTCGTAGGAAGAGACCATGCACAGCAGAGGACAGGCCCAGGAGTCCCTGGAGTTCAGGTTCTGGACACCTGCTGCAACAGCCCCGAGTGTGCTAGAGGAGACTGGGCATAGCTATTTTGTAAAGCGCTCTCTGCTCAGTAGTTCAGGTGGCATCTAGATACCTGTGCTGAGAACCAATGAGAGCTGTTCTGGAAGGACTAAATCATTCTATGTGAGTGAAGAAAATATCTTTTTTCTGGACAAAAAAGTTATTTTTCATGTCTTGCCAAAATAAGACACGTGGTGCTTGAAAATCTTGTCTCTGACTTCTCAGGGCAGAGAAGCCTGAAGTCCCAGTCATCTCCATATGACCACATGTCAAGAAGAGTTCTGCCTTCTTCCTTTCTCTTTGTGACCTTGAACTTGATCTTAGACCCAGGGGTGGTAATACACCTTAGCCTTGGAGTCTTCTACAGGGGATCACCTTCTCAATATCAGACAGATTACTTTCCCTTTTGTAGTGCAGACAGGCCCTGCGAAAGCTGTGTGAAAAGCTGCGAGGCAGGGGTGGGCGGTAGCAGGAATCGGGGAGAGCAAATCATGTAGCACCATATGGTAGTGTTATGGGATATGGATGGTGCAGATGAACAAAAAGCCAGACTAGAGAGGCATCGTGCCTCAAAGTTACAACTTTTCTCAATGCCAATGGTATATTCTAGCCTGCATACTTTTATTCAGGTAGCTTTTGGGAGAGATCCACAAAAGCAAAGAGGCATAGCTTATTTTTCTGGTCATCTATGAAAAAAAAAATCTCAGAACCAATTTAGGGCTTGATTCACATATAATACATAACCCTATGCAGAGCTCCTGCAGCCTTTAAGTCAGCTTGTTTGTAATATATTGCAGGCGAAGAATCTGACAAGATTCAGTGGAGGAAAACATATGCTTGACTTTACCCTTTGGTAATACCAGCTTTCAGCTGCCTTTCTACATTATAAGATTAAAAAAGAGAGAAGTGGCCATTTATTTTCCACTGAAGTTTATTTGATAGAAAATTCTCTCCTGTTTGGTGGGAGATAGATGTGAAAATGTGAATAAAATTGCTGAGTGAAAAGTAAAAATAAAACTATATAAATACCTACATACATAGAGTTTTTCCATCACAGAACCTTTAGAAAGGCTACTTAAATAGGGAATATACAAATAAGAAATTACTTTCAAGAGAAAATAACTGTGTATTTTTTGATTTCTTTCTTTTTTTTTTTTTTGTTCATTTTGCAGGGGGGAAGTTGGGAGGAAGATTAAAGGGAAATGTTGGAGTATGACCAGAGCAGTGATGGTGTTTTGAATTTGGGCATGTTTTTCTCCCTATAACAGAAAAGGAACCTTTGAAAACTTAATACAAATTATTATTGCTTTTGCCCCAGCTCCCATCCCAGATAGGTCTTTTGCTTGAGAAATCACCCATACAGTAAAGTTGAACTCTAATACATACTATTCAGCTGTTAAAAAAAACTTGGGGTTGTTAAAAAAACTTGGGGTTTCTATGCAGGCGGGGAAACTTCTTTTAGCCTCCACAGAATTTGGAACTGATGTGGTCATCATGCTCTACATTTAGATCTTGACAGTATCATAAATCAATGACAAATCAAATATCCCAACCTTTTGGGTATGTTCAGCAGAAGGCGATCTTTACTGCTTTTTGAAAGCTTGTGATTCTTATATCATGTGTAACTTACACACTCTCAGATTCTTATGCACTCCTCTTAAAAGGAAAGATTTAATGTTGGATTTAGATTCTAATTTAATGATTTTTTTTTTCTTTATTTCATAGTAAGAGTTACTCATCTTTGCTTTCTTCTTTAGAATTGCCTATTGTATTGTGTGGTGAAAAACCATTTGAGAATAAAAATGTACAGGGGAACAGTCACTGTTTCTGCAGTCATGTTTTCACTGGGATACAAAAATGTTGGATTAGTAGTATTTTATAACACCATTGTATTTGGGATTGCAGGAAGAGGAATTCTAGGAATTTGCATCCTTTCTGAATGTTAATATTTCTGCCACTCATGCATTATGGTTCCTGGGATACAGGGTTGAAGAGTTTAAGCCAATATGTCATTTCTCTAATGGCACTGTATTCTAAAATGTTGGACAGTAAACCTCCACTCCTTCCAATGGTAATTTAGGAATGTCACTTTCTTCATGTAAGTAGTTCCAATTAAGTGAAAAGATGCCAATTGTATGCTTGCAAGATCAGGCTAGGGTATCTTGATACACATTCCATTATCTTATTTGTCTTCCGTTTTTCTTGGCAGTGAAGGAAATGAGGCATACTAAATTACTATCTTCATGTCTGCTTTCTCTTTCCCTCAATAACTTCTGATTCTATTGGCCAGTTTGAAAGTGGGAGAAGGTATCAGAGATAATTACTTTTCTACCTGCCTTATGAAAATCAGCAGCTGAATAGATGAGAGATCCAAATTAATGTTCTTGTTGAGGGGAAGACAGGGAAAGAACCGAGCTGTGGGGTATTCTTTAGCTGTAGCAGTCTGGCCACTCATGCCCACAGTTACACACAAGTGCAACATCTGTTTTCTTTTGCAAGGTTTCATATGGCAAGTGACCATATGCTGTGCTTATAAACAGGGAGATGGAAAGCTTAGTGGGCAAAGGGTGTAAAGCTAGGGAAATGCAAAGGGCATAAAGGTATCAATTAATGGAACCACTTGCTTGATTCTTGTATGGGGCTATGTCGTTGCTAATATGTTGACAACAGTAATTTATTATATTAAAAACATCAAAGCAGTAAGGCTTGAAAGCCAATAGGGTTTGGGCATCAAAGACTTGTTAGTAAATCACATTTTTAATCACACTTCTGAAATGATCAGTAATTTTAACACTCTGCATTATTTGGGTGCTTGTTTTTGAGAACGTCTAGCTTTCAGAGGACAAGATGGTACATATTGCTGTGACCTAACCATTTTTCAGTTACACTAACTGGTTACAAATATTTAATGTTTATGGCTAGAATATTACACACACGTACAGAATTGTTATTGTGAAAATTTATTATTGGGTTTCAGCTGACTGACTTTCTGTAGTATTTCCCTCTGGTAGAAACTCCTGTATTCACAGCCTTTTCTTCAGTGCCAGGCGTCACACAGAATGCAAATCATGCACATTCAATATGGCTGGCTTGCATCAAAATCAATGGTGTTGCCAGCACTTGAACAAGCAAAATTAGTACAGGTGTTTCTTGAGGAATTCCGTGTCTGGGTTTTGTTGTGTTCCAGAAAAATGCCTTGTAGTGTCGTGGTTATCTGTGTAGGGTTCTGTTCAGACTGAGTAGCTCCTTGAAGGTTAGTTGGGATATACTTTACCAGATATGGCTTTTCGTTCAAGCTCCACAGTCCATCTCTTCTCGTTGATGCAGAGGGGTGTAATTAGTGTCTTTACAGAGGAAGTGAATGAGACTAGAGGGTTCAGCAGTCCATGGGTACGAGTTTTCATTTTTATTTGGTGTTTTTTGTGTTTTCTGGTCAAGAACAGCTGCTTCTAGAGATAACATACAAATCCTTATTCCATGCTGTGCAACATTATGGTGGTTGAAATAAACATCTTTTTCAACTTTGCTTGGCTCAGAATATCTAGAATATGTATAGAATCATCATCATATATATGACATATGTATGATTCTCTCTCTATATAATCAATAGGATAGCATGAGATTAAAAATATGCAAACAAGTTTTAATTAAGAACAGAATATCTTCTCAGAATAGAGAATGAAAGGAATTGTATCATCTATACTTATGGTAAAATATGTGTACACTAGCTAATACAATTTTTCTTAATGTTAATTTTGATTATGTTTATGGTAGAAATGTTCAAGTGAAAAACAGAAATCTGAGCTTAACTTAGGAAAATCACTGGAAGTGTGTGTTTAGGAAAGAAGAAATTAGTATTCAGATATAAGAAATAATTGTACCTGTTTATTTCACAAATGACAATTAATTTCTGAAGAATCGTGATTTTTCTCTTGGAAATGAGATAATATGGATTTATGTATGATGTGCAGCCGTCTGGTTCAGGATGTCTCCAAAAGATACTGAACTTCCAGTTGCAGTTGTGGAGAGGGCTCTTTCAGCCAAGAACTCTGATTGCAAGTAGAAAAAAAAACATGCATTTTTGATTCTCATGACTAAAACTATTGGTTAATAGCATCATGTGTTCCTATATGCATTACACCCATCACCAGAGGAAGCAGTAGAATGGCAGTTATCCTTGATTAAATCTGAACTGAGAAGCTGAGATGTTCTGAGATTTTTGATAAGATAGTCCCTATACCAACAAGTGCAATAGACAGACACTTTCAACACCTAACAATAAGGCAAAATATGCCATCACAACAGAACGATGGTACTTCAGGAAATTCTTCTGTAGGGAAAGGAAGCTGAAAAAATGTAACTTGTTTGACTGAAGTTTCCAGTTTTAAAATCTAGTTGAGTATTTGAAGTTAGAAATGAACTTCTGTCAATTGTATTAGTGGAAACCGTGTCAGTGTTGACATCAAAAGAAAATATGCTGTATTTCAAGCACCGTAGGCTTCAGAATAGCATTATGATTTCCATAATGCTGTATTCTAATAGCGTTTTCCCCACTTTGTCAAAAAAAGTGCAGTATTTCAATATGCCACGAATACAGTCCTCCTATGCAATTTGTATTATGTTGAAGGAAATACCTCTTTTATTGCTATTGTGTTGACTGGAGCAACATCAATATAAGTGTTTTGACTTTTACCTGTCTACTTTTATTACTAAGCAATACTTTTCTTTGAAAACACCACACCCACTCTACTATTCATCTTCATATTAATTGAAGATTTTCTCCAGAGATTATTGATATATGATAAGCTAAATCGATATGTTTTCCAAAACATTTTAAAAGCTTTTTACCACTGGGTGGATGAAAACTGTAGAAGAGATTTCACTAGTCACTGTCAGTAATTGTTTTATTCTAATACTTTTACTTTCTTCCTGAAACTAGGTGACCACCATGACTTCAGATTTCTATAACGTTGCCCACACTGTAAGGGGAGCACATGTTGTATGGATGTTATCTACTAACCTGTTAAGTTTTGTAGAGCACAAGCTTGTATTAAAAAAAGAGACAGGGAAAGAAAAGGAAGAGAGCAGTACCCAGCCTGTAGACAAAAGCTTCCTTCAAAATATGAGCTGCTGTCAGCACATTTGCAGACAGGCTGAAACTGTAGTTCCAAGAGGTATGAAATGCTCCCTTTAATTAAGAGGATATTAATTCTGAAATGTAATTTTTCAGAATCTGGGTGTAAAACATGCTTTTCTTTATTACGTGATATTTTATTAGAAAAAATGAGAATCTTGGAGATGAACCAGGGAAAGGTGAGGAGTGTACCACTTGTATTTCTTTCTAAAGTGAATTCTAGAGAAAATTTAATTCACTATTATGAATGAAAGTCTCTCTGAGAATACTGCATTTTCAAGCAGAAGGGGTAGTAAAAAGTACTTTTAAAAATATTCACAAATACTCAATCAGTTAAGTGCTGAATTGTGTTCAGTGGTATTCACCATTATTTGATATTCACATCCACGAATTAATAGAGAAATTTATTCAGATAAATTCATTCCCTGAAGTAGCAGTGGAATGCAAAAATCTCTAAAGCCTCCTTGCAGGATCATGTGAGTGCTGATGCAGAAACCATTCACATGGATATTTTGGTCATCCTTGGTACTCATTTAACAAGCAGAAACAATTGGCCCATGAGTCAAAATGTTCAAATGCAGTGAAATACAGAAATGGGAGTCAGGCTGGTAGCTGTGATCAATAGCTTGCATCCACCAGACCCTGTCCTGCAATCAGAGTGCTTGCATGTGCTAATGATACCACAGAGCCCTACTGATTTAACGGAGTACTTTGGTTCATGGGACTGTCACTAGTATTGAATTGCAGGATCAAGGTCTATGGGATGAAATAGTCATTTCTATAAAACTTATTTCAGGAAAAAAAAAGGATTATGACAGTTCAAATAAGCTAGACTTTGCTTCATAGACAATGTATGAACAGAAACAGGTGACAGAAATCTGCATTATCCCTTTTTGATTAGCAGGTATAAGTTAAAGGTTGGGAAGCTGCTAATGCAGTGCATTTAAAATAGATGAAGAGGTGATAAAATGAAGACAGTCTATAATGGTGAGAACTAACTAATATATGGTGTTAGATTGCAGTATATCTATAATGGAAAATGGTTTTTTTGAACTATGGTAGAACAATGTTAATTCTGTCTAAGTTTTTAATTTCTGTGATATGTGAAAAAATGTAAACATAGCTAAAAGCATTTCGGTAGTATGCTGTTTCAGGATTGCTTGCTTTTAGGAGAAGGTCAGTTGTTCAGACTGGTATTCTGAACACCCCAGTTATGCAGTGGATGAAATGACCTCCTGAGCTCACCAACTTCCACTTCTGCATTTAAAGAGAGTGTGTTTGTAGAATAAAAGATGGGGAACTGCTGGCTGTTTCTGCAATAAATATTGAAAGGGTTTCCAGCTTAAACTAATAATATGTAAGAGAAACACCTCTGGCTTAAGTTTTCTTATAAATATTTCAAACCTATATTCTTCCCTCACTGGTGGTAGTAATTTCCTGAGGCACAGAGCTCATTCTCAGCATGCTAGCCTTAGTTAGTGGTAAGTCTTTCCTTCAGAAAATATGCCTTCCAGAAGTGTGCAGAACTAAATTATCACCATTGCTGCAAAGCTTAGAAAAAAAGTTATTGTATAATGTGACAAAGGTAGACCTCAAAACCAATTTCTGTGATGTTTTGCAAGACAGAGCTTTTCATCCTTGGATGACTATTAAATGTAAATGTGGAGTCTTAGTTCTGTTTGTTTGTGCTTTTAAATGGAAACTACTGGATCTAATTCTCTTATATGTTCCACAGTTTTTACATCTGTATTGTGGTATCAAATTCAATAGAGTTTCTTCAGCTTAAGACAGGAGTAAGAACGTAGCATGTTATCTGGCTTTGGCTCACTTTTCTGTCTTGCTGTCAGACTTGATGATCATCTTTTGGTGAATAACATTAACAACTGCTTGACAAAACAGAGCTTTGTTTAGCACTAGATGTTTGTAATACTAATAAGAAAATAACATGCAAGAGTAAGAACGTATGGAGTAAGAGTGGATGTGTGAAAGTGATGGAGAGAAGTTTCACCTGATTGCAGGAAGCTTAACTCTGGTTTCTTTTGCATTTACGGTAAGAAAGTGACTTTAATTATATTAGCCAAAATGAGTATTCAAGGCATTTCTGCTGAAGATAGAGCACTATTGAGTGTTTTTGATCAACAAGGTCTGGCACACAGCCTAGCTGCTGTTTGCAGTAAAAAAGGGCTACAGAGTCCGACAGCAGAAAATCAGAGCTCTAAAGGATCTCGTTGAAAAGTATCTTCGAATACTGTGTTCTTCTCTAGTGAGAATATACTGGTGAAACCAAAGGTGGTATTGCTACTTGTTTTTAGAATCCAAATATATATATGATTGTCTGTCTTTTTATGAACAGGTATCTGGGTATTGAATTGAGATGAGCTAGTGATTTCACCAACAAAGCCTATGCATTATTTAAATGAAGGCTGCCAATCTATCACTGGTTTCTTTCATTGCTTCACTTGAATTTATCTTATTTATCTTTTACTGTTGTCATAAAATCCCTTCCAACACAAAGCTGCAAGCACCACAAGGGGACTGTCTCCTTTCTGTTAACGCTTTTATTATTTTTGCTTTAACTATCATGGTATATAAGAAGGAGGCTTTATGATAAACGGCCTCATGTCTAGAAAAATTATGTCCTCTTGTATTATATATACTACGAGAATTATAGTATTTGTTTATTGTTGTTAGTAAAAGCAAATGATCTGTTCAGTTACATTTAATCAGCTGAAATGAGTTCATTTTCCAATGCATAATGCTGAGATTCTACTTTCAACATATTACAGAGTGGTTTATGTAGGATTTTCTTCTTTTCAAAAAGAATAGAGATTGCCACTCTTACAATGAGTTCTAATGAAGGGCTCATATCTACCTTGCTGTCTCATAAATATGATTCTATTTATGAAGCTTCATATGATGACTGTAGGACCCTATTTAGAATATATAAAGTTTTTTCTTTTGGCAGGTGTTGAATTTATATTAGGAAAATTGCTTACCAAGCAGCTTTTCCTTTCCATAATAGCCTTTCTTTCTTTCATCCAAAATAGCAGACCTAAAAAAGTCTGCTGTAAGATTTGCCTGGTTTTTCTTTTTGGTTTTTTTTTNATGCACTATGAACTTGAATAATGCTATATTTAAAATAGGCTGGAGGGAAAGAATACCACAGCAACATAAAAAAATAGAAAAAAAAGTGGCAGTGATTTAATCAGTTTAATCAGTAAAGGCCTGCTACAATGTTGAAAGGAAATGTAGACATGTTAAATGTATTAATCTAGGGTTTAACTGGGGCTGACAAGCAGCAGTGCCAGGCGATGGACTGCTCTTAGCCCTGTGGGCTGGGGGAGCCATGGCCATAAGAGCAGTGGGTGCTGTGGGCACCAGCAGCCCTGCCATCACCACTGTGGGGGTTGCAGACGTCATCTGGAGGCCCACATGGCCACTGCCAGTCACCAGGCCCTGAGGGGATTTGAACGGACCCATCAGCATGGGATATCCCCTACCAGTCCTGTAACTGACCCCTGCGTGGGGATGGCTGGGGGAGAAGTCCCATAGCACAAGGGACTGGAGGAGGGGGATGAGCCGTGGGGCGAGACCCTGGGGCTCTCAGCCACCTGCGCCTTCTTTCCCACTGCAGGGCAGGGAGGTCTTGTCGTAATTTGAAAAACAGCACTGTCAGGTTGGTCTTAAACTGCGACACCTGTTTGTCTAACTTTCCTCACCCTGATGAATGGTTTAATGTGTCTATTACACCTCTGATGTCCTTCACTCACCTTCCAAGTGTCACATCTGGGTTTTGAGAATAGTGTAAAGAGTAAATTCGAGTTTTGTCTGTTTTAATTGTCAACTGGAAAGATTTTTTTAATACTGGAAATGCAGATAGTAGATGATGTACCAGAGTGTCAGAGTACTGCCTTTCTTACAGTACAAATTAACATTACATCAGTACTTTTTTTTTTCATTTCTTTATAGAAAGCTGATTTGAGGCTATGACACTCCTGTGCCATTTTTATCCAGGTTTCCTAAGGAATTAGACGTGTATGATGATATTCTCTTTTTCTTTTACTGCAAATAGGTTTTGAACAGGTTTCTTAATTGCAAGGATATTTGCCAGACAGGTGAAAGTTTAAAAGTGATCAGGTTATTATGACGATAACGTACTGAGTAAAGGAGGGAGACCTAAATCGGTGCCCTACAAAGTATGATACGACTGCAATATTAAGTACCAGAACATGACAGTAAGTGTCCCTCAATCACGAGAAAAGTTCCAGTAAGGAGAACTGTGTGTTTTGCATGGAATGACCCAAACGTGAGACAAAGACGCAGGAGCTGAGGCTTCATTAGCTCTGCTGTCATAGATCTGTGAATTCTGCTGATAGAGTTCACTACATTTCTTGTCCCTGTTTTGTAAAATGTAGGCCACTTGTATGTACTTTTTATGAATTGGCTCCCTATGATTAACTGTAAAACCTTATGAGAAAGTAATTTTTCCACCAATTTGATTCTTGATGTGGTTGGCCTAATGACTGATAAATAAATGAACTTTCACTGTGGTAATTAATTTGCTGAGAACTCCTAAGCATTTGAAGTTTCTCTTTCAGGGAGAATAGTTCACAATTTGCAATAATTTAAGGTGTCTGATTTGTCAGTTACTTATGTTTCTGGCTTGAATTAGCTCTATCTTTGCCAGTGCTTTGCCTTATCCAGAGCAGTGTTTGCCAGCTCGGTGTTGGTGCTGTCTTATGTGCAAGTCCAGTGTTCTGAGCATTATGGCCTCTTTTTTCAGTCAACACATGGAAAACACATCAAAAACTAATTTTTGTGAACACTGTCAACACAGCCCTTTTCACCATAATGTAGGATGAAAGTGAATGTCAAAATCTTGAATGCTTCCTCAATACCAAATTGTTGTCATCCAAACTACAACACTGAAGTAAGATCTTATTCGGTTCAGCACGGAACAATATTTTCAGGACAAGGAGCAAGCAAAATGTAATGGGAATCTCTCAGTAATTTTGCAGACAACACCAAGTTAGGTGGGAGTGTTGATCTGCTTGAGGGTAGGATGGCTTTGCATAAGGATCTGGACAGACTGGATCAATGAGCTGAAGCCAATGGTTTAAGGTTCAACAAGGCCAAGTGCCGGGTGCTGCACTTGGGTCACAACAACCCCATGCAGCGCTACAGGTTTGGGGATGAGTGGCTGGAGAGCTGCCTGGCAGAAAAGGACCTGGGGTTATTGGTCAACTGCCGGCTGATTATGAGCCAGAAGTGTGCCCAGGTGGCCAAGAAGGCCAACAGCATCCTGGCCTGTATCAGGAATAGTGTGGTCAGCCAGACTAGGGCAGAGAACGTCCCCCTGTGCTTGGCACTGGTGAGGCCCCACCTTGAGTACTGTATCCGGTTTTGGGCTCCTCACTACAAGAAAGATATAAAGGGTCTGGAGCATGTCCAGAGAAGGGCAACAAAGCTGGTGAGGGGTCTGGAGCATGTCTGGAGCACAGGTCTTATGAGGAGCGGCTGAGGGAGCTGGGGTTGTTTAGCCCAGCTAAACAACCTTATCCCTCTCTACAGTTAACTGAGAGGAGGTTGTAGGGAGGTGAGGGGTGGTCTGTTCTCCCAAGTAACAGGTGACAGGACAAGAAGAAATGGGCTCAAGTGCGCCAGGGGAAGTTTTTACACTGAAAGGGTTATTAAGCATTGGAACAGGCTGCTCAGGGAAGTGGTTGCGTCACCATCCCTGGAGGTATTTAAAAGACGGGTAGGTGTAATGCTTAGCGATATGGTTTAGTGATGGGTTTTGTGAGTGTTAGGTTGATGGGTGGACTTGATGATGTGAAAGGTCCCTTCCAACCTAGACAATTCTATGATTCTAATACATCTGCCTTTCCTGTGAAGACTGACTCTAATGTTGTAGTATCCTGTAAAATGTTAACTTTTAAGAGATTAAAACATTTGTCCCCAACGATTTCAATACTCATTTAAAAAAAAGGAAGAATAGAATGATAAGCCTTGTGCCTGTTTTGTCTTTGACCTAAACTCTACATCATAGAAAATTGTGATGTAGTTGTGTATTAGCTCAAGACGAATCCCTGAGGGGAGTAAGAAGAAATGGACATTTACTCAAGTAATGTGTACATCTACAAGATGTTTTTGTTTCAAATTAAATTTTTTCAGATTCTGGTCCTGAATGAGCAGAGGTCGTGGATATATTGCCACTACTGTGAAGGTTGCTGACACTTTTTCTCAATCCACGTTGACCTTGATATTTCAGGTGTGATCACGTTGACAGACAGAGTAGCAAGCTGATAAATATTAACTGTAATATTTGAGTGTTCAGATCAGAAAAAGCAGAGCATTCAGTACTGTGGGAGTTGATGGTTTTCAAATACCATGTGCTTACATGTTAAAAAATGTATGCCACATTATGCCAGCTGGGAGGATATGTGTTACCACACACCAAATGTAAATTCAGGCTGTAAATTAATTAAGCTTCTTATTTTAGTCTAACAGAACAAAACGAAGCCTGCTCTGTTGCCTAAACTGTAACAGTTTTTTCTCAACATATTGTCCATTGACAATTTAATATGAGTGTTACAAATGGTTGTAAAACCAACATGATGGATCTTGTTTCCATAGGGCCTTTCTTTGTCTCCTGATTCTGAAAAGCTAGTATTGCAGTTCTGAAGTAGTCGTCACCTTCATTTCCCTCCATAAAACTTCAATTAGGCTTAGACTGGAAGAAGGGAAGGCAGGGGGGAAGATTCTATTTGGACCATCAGCTTCTCACTTTCTTCATGAAGCTTAGTTGCATAAACTTTCTCCACCCATTTTGAGATCCTTTGCAATCTTCCCGTATAAATTAGTTTATTAAATGAAACAGTGTAAAAACAAAAGGAGAATCAGATGAAAATTGAGTAAACTGAGTATAGAGAAGAAAAATGGACCCACTAAAAAGCTAAGGACATCTTGTGGATGAAAGGCAGAAAGAAAATGGAGCCTAATGTTACCATGCAATTAAATGATCAGAGATAGACCACTTTGATTTCCAATAAGTTTACTGATGGTGATCATAAATTCTATTAGAAAGTAATCATAAATAAGCCCATTACTTTCATCTGAATGCCTGAAAAACCATGTATAATGAAGTGTTATGTCAACACTATTAAAAATGCCTATTTTTCTTGGAACTAGAATTTGAAATGTTTTTAGATATTTTGACGATATGTGCTTCATAGAGGAAGGTGTTCAGAACTTTCTCAAAATCAGGTCCTTTTTTAAGGAGTGTCAAGCAATAACATTATCAGAAGCACCGGTTTTGAGTAACATTAGTTACACTGAAGAAGATGTGAAGTTTTTGGTACGTTCTTTAGCAGAACAGCTGAGTTTCTATATCATCAGTAAGCACTAACTGGAAAGTTCTTTCCCAGGTCCATTTCAAGTTTTGTTCTTGTTTACTTTACTTTGCATTCACCAAAGGATCAGGCCTGTATTGTATGTGGGTACCACAGTGACAAAAATCATTGAGTTCATCCTCAATGTGACGTAAATTTAGTGTTTCATATCCTGTGGATCTTCAGACTTATTCCTAGAATAGTGAAAAAATGTTCTCTTAACAGCTTTGGGAAATAATGATTTGCTAAAATTAATAAGATTTCAGAATTTACCAGTATTTTCATACATTTACATGAATTCATATGAGAATGAACCTCTGAAGTCATAATAAAGTCACTTATGGCTTCTGTTAAGAAATGTGCTTCTATTGCATTTTCTGCTTTTTCATAATTTCAGAGTATTGTTCTGATTTTTTTCAGGCTCATTGACAGATATTTCAGCCAGCCTGACTATTGTTTAGACTGCTGGATCACAAGCAGAGTTTGAACCTGGATCTCTATGGCTAGGCCAAAATTTTCTGCTGCTTAAAACCAGCTTTTTTAATCAGTCAGGGTTTGCTCTGAAAGACTAAACAAAACCTCAGTTTTATGGTTGTTTCCACATACACTGACTTTAAATTGGCATTGCTGCAATTCTAATAATGATCGGCTTGTTTCAGAATGGTGTTACTGGGAATGTCTTTTACAGATAATATTCTCAAAGCCCACCCATAGGTAGCCTAAAATAACTAACATTTCCTAAGACAGTATTTGGAGAAAATTAAATACATGTATCAATGGAGGATTCAGCTGAGGATTTCTCTTGGTTTGTTTTCAGGCATCATAATGTCTTTTTTTTTTTTTCCCCAAGGCAAAAAATTTCATGCTGCCAAAGGCATCAGAAAACGTTCATGTAGTAAAGTCTTACTCATTTTTTGAAGCTCAGTCCCATTTATTTCCTGGTATGAATATTCACAACTCAATTTTTGTTAATTTTTATATATAATCTCTGAAACAAGATATACCTAACAGAGGACTCAGCCATAAATTTATACAAATCCGTGCTGTCATACAGCTTTCCTCCTTGTGTCTCTATTTATGGTGCATTAAAGCTGAGCCACAAGAAAGTCATGGGTTTATGAAGCTTCTTTCATAAACCAGAAAATGTAAAGTTTTATTGCTCTTTAGGCACAGATTATTAATGCTGTAATGACATTAAAGAGTATTAAATGCAAATTTGCAAAGCTCCAAAGAGCTTTATTAGGATAAGCAACATTTTTATTGAGTCACTGCTTTAATGAAAATCTGGCAAAGTAAATCTAAGCGAAGGCCACCACAGATGTTCTGCTATGCTTCATCAAGGAGTAAGCTGCTGAGTGCTTAGGGGTAGAGAAGAAAGCTTGGATGCACCCAGTCTTTATGTACATTTACCCCCATTGATTTATAGTGTGTGCTGCTTATAAAACACAGGGGAGCATTCAGTAATGAAACCGAAAAAGGAAAAGATCAGAATCTGTATAATACTGTAATGGACATGCCAGATAAAGCAAATGAAAGAGATTCTAGTCTGCCAGGTGCTTTACCTGAGTATGGAGGCTTTCTAGGGTGCAGGAAGAAATGGTGCTCTTGATTCTGCAGATGACACTCAATCACTGTGAAATTTAAAAAGAAATAAATCTAATTGTAAAGTAGTTCTGCTCAGTGATAGAATTATGATAGCAATGTGATTACATTGTTCACTAAAAATTACAGGCTTGTACAAGCGGACATGTTGTGCCATGGATCATACTTATGTAATTTTTACTTAGACAAGAATCTAGAACTATCTCACTGTGGTGCCATATGCTATTTTGGAGGTGTGATAAAAATTATTTAATATCACTTTAGAAGCTAGATATAATGTGGAATCCTGGTTTCTGTGTAATTATTTAAGCATCTAATACGTAGAAAATATTGAATTAATTTATAAGCATGGAGGCCATATATTTCTGACAATTACTGCCTGACTGTGTCATATACTGTTAATACATGAAACTTTCATAAGGGCCAGAATTTAATAAAAATTTCTGTTATTGCTCAATCCTGTGTTTTAAGAAAGGGAAAGAAGTAAGGCTGAAGATCATAAGGTGCATTTCTGGTTCTGTTGGGAGCACCTCTGCTAATATTGCCCCCACTCAGGCAGTTTTCATATTGTAAACCCTTTGTCTCAAGTTTTCATACCTTGCTCAGGAAATATGCTTCTTTTTAAAACCTGGGAACTAAGTCATAACACGTGGCCCGTTACCTTTTTGTACATAGGTGAAGAGTGCTTATGCATCTTAATGATGTTGAAAAACTGATGTGAAGCTGTCTGGGATCAAATCCTGCAACATAGACTAGAATCTTGAAGTCCAATGATGAAGTACAATTGTAGTGTAAAAAGGGTTTGCTTGTGGCAGTCCACATGTAGAAAAGGAAACAATCTTCAGACCACTTCTGCAGTGCAAGAAACTAGATGAGAAAGTGATTTACCCCTCTGTTGTATAGTGTCCCTGGATCTCTTGGTTTTTTTCAGGTGGTGGATGGGGTCCCTGAGCTGGTGTTTTTAATCTGCCCGTTGATAAAAGAACCTGTTTTATGTCCTGCTTTTTTTGAGAAGTGAACTGAAGCAAAACTGTAGCTCTTGAATTTTGGTGAAAATAAGAGTGTTTGTGTGTTTTGGTTTGTTTTCTTTTTTTTAAAAATCTTTCACAAGAAGAAAATTTTAAGTGTGGGCCAGTGGTATGTGTGTGGTGCCTTTAAAAGGTTTTATGCAATTCAGTGCAAGCCTTATTCAATTTTCAGTCTTATTTCACAAGACATTTTTTGTGGATTTCAATACACACTAATTAATATATGTTATGGACTAAGATGTACAAGAAAGGCTGATGAAATGGCCTGGGACTATTACCTTACTCTCATCAAAATAATTCTGGATGAGCATTAATTAGATTAAAAGCCATTTATATTTGTGCTTCAAAGTAACCGAAGTGGCTTTTAAAAGCTGAACAGTATCTTTAGAACAGAATAAACCATCTAACGAATCAAATAAAGATCCCATAGTAACAGTCAGATATAATTTGACTGATGATAACATAATAGCTCCATACAATTTGCTAATAGATTCTATCATTTTGAAATGCAACATGTAATTAATACCGGGAAATAGCTGTAGCAACTCAGTCATTCCTATTAGTTTCAGCTGTGGAAGAATCATGCTGTTCCCATTATATATACACATACACTGTATTGTATCAAAGATTACTTCTTTTATTTAGGCTAAAATTATGCCATTGACCTTTATAAGGATCTCTATTTCTCTAGAGTCCAGGGAAAGATGATGGGTCTTGCACTGTTCTCTCAGGCTCAGCATGATAAGCTCTTGCTTTGCAAAAGTTTCCCATGTGAATTTTTAATATGAGACTTACATTTATGCCCTCCTATTATGACGTAGAAAATAGAAACGGTGTTGCTCTATTTCCAGTCTTTAAAAGTTTGAACTTTAATCACCTTGAGTTAGAAGATATCTGGACTGGATACAAGTGATCTTGAATTCACCTCATGCATATTCCCATATGAACAGCCCCTGAGTAACTCCCTTTTGACTGCAAATTCCCTACTGAAATTAGGATGCTCTTGACTTTAAGACTATACAGTGAAAAGTAACATTCATGGCACTAAAAAGCACCTGGATCTTGGAAAAACATTGCCACTTCTTTATGATATGATTGATATGTTTTCGTAACTGTATCTTTATGTTTTATGTAGATCAAAAGTGTGTTTGGGAACCAGATGCATATCAAAGCTGCTATGAGAAGCTAAGACGCGAACATCTGTGAAATCATCAGAATATTCTCAAAAAGAACTGACAAGTCAGAAAAAAAACAAAACCAAAAGGAAAAAAACCAAACCCAACCCAATTATCATTAGACCAGATGAGTTATGGCAGAGAAAATTGTAAGCAATGCTTGCTAAGAGGATTAGATGTTCGCTCAAAAGGTAATTGTGAACCTCAATTGTTTTAGGGTCCATAGCATTCTGTGATGCACCCTTGCTTTATTTTGAAAAGTGGCAAGTTTATATCTGGTTGCCATGGAGAGTACTCGCAATGACTGACTTCAGGTATCTAATTAAGATGGCTTTCCATAAGGAGAATACATAAAATCAGTTGGAAACCCAGAGTGTAGTCAGAATGCCTAAACTGTGTGCACTTTAACTCTGCCTTTGCTATGGAGGCACCATTGGATTCTAACTCCTAAATTAAATTCCCAGGTTTAAGTGTGAGAATTTTCTCTTGTTGATATTCTAAATTATGTACATTTACCAGAAAGAAATGAACCTTTTAGAATTCTGTGTTGGTTTTTTTGTTTGTTTGTTTGTTTTTTTAAGTTCTGTATTCCTGTGAAACTAACATGGCCTCAAAGAATGAACTGGTCTCGTTTTTTTTTTTTTTTTCCCTTCAACAATTCCCAAATGGAAGAGCAATATGATACTCCTATTTAAATAAAATTGGTAATTTGTTGAAGAACTCCTGCTGGAAGCATTAGGTGCTGCTAGAGGAGTGGGTATTATTTCGACCTCAGATGTATTAATACGCATCACACTGGTACAACGCAGCAATGGTACCTGTGAAAAAATAGGCAAAGGATAAATTTAATGGATCTGCATAGTTGAATGTCTGTTTGCCATTCTTCAGTGCTTATTTGCATTTCATGTAAGAAATGGTAATTTCTATCACAGAGTAATGGTGGTTTGTTTGTAAAGACAGAAAGATAGCAGCTATGGGGAAAATACGCTGGAAACCATGGCTTTATTTTTAAAAACAACATTTATGTTTTATTATGTTGTTATTTATGCATATTAACTGAATGTTTATAATGCTAATGAAGATAAATTGATACTAAATTTAACTAGTCAGAATTGTCTGTATCTTTCATTCCTTACCTGAACAGCTTACGGTAGTCTAAGACTATCATTACTTTACTGGCTCTCAGCATTTGCAAATATGCGTGTGTTTATATCTGTCTTTGAAAACATTATTTAAAGAAAATTGACATTACTAGTCCATGTTACATAATTACAGAATGACGGAATTTGAAAGTTGGAAGGGACCTCTAGAGATCATCTAGTCCAACTCCCCTGCTAAAGCAGGATTGCCTAGAGCACATTGCTCAAGACTGCATCCAGGCGGGTCATGAAAGTCTCCAGAGAAGGGGACTCCACAACCTCCCTGGGCAGTCTGTTCCAGTGCTCCGTCACCCGCACTGTAAAGAAGTTTTTCCTCACGTTTGATCGCAACTTCCTATGTTCCAGCTTGTGCCCGTTACCCCTTGTCCTGTTACTGGGAACCACTGAAAAGAGTCTGGCTCCATCCTCCTTAAACCCACCCTTTAGATACTTGTAAACATTAATAAGGTCCATCCTCAGCCTTCTTTTCTCCAGGCTAAAGAGTCCCAGCTCTCTCAGCCTTTCTGCATAAGGGAGATGCTCCAATCCCTCAATCATCTTTGTTGCCCTACGCTGGACTCTCTCCAGTAGGTCCCTGTCTCTCTTGAGCTGGGGAGCCCAGAACTGGACACAGTATTCCAG
>VWZL01001670.1:1075047-1361956 GCA_013396915.1 Stercorarius parasiticus
CATTCAGTAGCTCTGCCTTCTCTGTGTCTTCCACCACTAGGGTGCCCATCTCATTTGTTAGTGGGCCTACATTTTACCCAGTCTTCCTTTTTCTATGGCTATACTGAAAGAACCTCTTCTTGTTGTCTTTAACTGTGGTGGTCAAGACGAGTTCTGCTTGAGCTTTGGACCTTCTAATTTTCGCCCTGCATAGCTTCACTACATCTTGGTATTTTTCATAAGTAGCCAACCCCCTTTTCCAAAGATCATAAACTTTCCTTTTTTTTCCTATTACATCTTATAAATGAACTAAAATTGTTAGAGCTCTGTTATGGTGATAGTTGCAAGAGTAAGATACATGCACTTTTAAAAAACAAACAAGAAGAAACAGATCACTATAGAGCACAAAATTTATTTCTAAACTGAAGAGACCAGCTGCATAGGCAAACAGAATAGCCTAGAAAATTGCCAAAAAAAAAAATGGTCTGGCTTGACCAAAAGTGAGTTGTAACAAACTAGGTTGAAGCAGTCTGAAGACATTTTCCAGATAGTCTTTTCTAAGGTCAAGATAGAAAATCAGGGCAAATACTGAATTTTGACTCTTCACAGTTCATTAATAGCTTATTTACCTATTTACCCCTTAGAAGTCTGTGTTACTCTTCATGCATTTGGATGGAAGGGTAATGGTTGGAACTGGGACCTCCATTTCAGTATTACTTTACTGTATTTCCTATAATCTCTTAATACGCATGATCTGTCACATTGAACAAATCTGGATGTAGTTAAGAGCCTTCAGGACTGGAGCTTGTTTATGCTGATATATAAAAATATTTTTCCCCTCTGTGTCACCTGACCCCGTCCTCTCTCTCATTTTTACTGCTGATATATATTTTCTTTGTTATCAGTTAATGTAAAAACAAACACAGAATGTTGTCCTGTAAAATGTTATAGTGTTTGATCTTTACTTGTTTAGCCTCAGTAGTGAAGCAGCACAGCAAGTGAGGTAATGGAGCATGTTCTGAGAAGTCCTGCTGGTATCAGAAATGCTTGCCACAACACCACAGAGAGAAACGCTTTAGAAAGGGTGACCATTAACAAATGAGAGTTTGCATTTACTGTTGGATCAAGCATGAGTAGAAATATGCATAAATGACTGCAGCTGTCACGTTTTAGTCTGGTCTCTTGTTTTATGGCTAACAGATATGGCAATAAGCACCAAGCAGACAAATATTTTGCACTGTTGAGTAAATGAAAATCTGTGATAATAAGAAAGTATAAAGTAATTATAATTTGAATTCTGGGGATCAGGCACTGTCCTTACTATCTTACTATGCATCATCCCCCAACCTGAGGCATGTTTTCCAAATAATTTCCTGCAATACCAGCTCCCATCCCTGTGGGTCACTGGCTACTTACACTCAAAATGCCCTCACATCTCTCATTGAGTAGCTAAGCACCCTCAAGACTGGCACTTTCTTGAGAATGGAGTGCTTGTGGCTTTGGCAGCTTTCCTTGAAATAATTTTTAATATCTGCCAAACCCCTGAATAAAGTCAACATGAATTTATTATACTAAAATGCAAGGTTTAAGAAAATTACTGTATTCAGAAAGAGGTGTGTGACCATAAATGAAATCTGTGCATAATAACTACTTCTAATTTCACTTAGCACCAGATGACTTTTTCTCTGTTTCACTCAATTAAAAAGCAGGCAGTATGCTTACCTGCGTGAGCCAAGATCTAGTTCTTTCACAACCATTGCCCTCAGGCTTCCCTTCTCTGAAATAAATAATGATCAAGGGCAAACTTGTTGTTAGGTTCTCAGTTTCCTCCTATTCAGACAAGGATTTCCTTTGAAGGGCTTGCTGTAAGTTATAAACATCATACTTAATCAACAGGTCATTTTAAAAACTTCTCCCAGAGAACAGATAATTTGCTGGTAACTCTTGGGACATCTTGCTTCTCTTGGAGTTATCACTTGGCCGGGTTTTGACACTTGACAGGACTATAAACAAATTGTTTATCTCCCTGTAGTCTGGCGGAATTTAAGCTTAGTATGTAACCCTTTGCAAACTACATATTGAAAACTCATATTTTATGGTGAGATTGAGGAATGGAGTTCATGTCAATTTTTGGTGGTTACGATAGAAACCAAATCCCTAAACTTGCAGTGATAGTATCATAGGACTGCTGATTTTGGAGTAGGTTGATATCTATCCCTGGTTGCCTTTGTCTGGGAACACTATTGCAAAGCTTTTTGCTGTTTACCTGCATGAAATTCAGGCTGCTGCCTATATAGAGTTCAGTAAAATGTTTATTGTTGGGCTATTTTTAATACGAGGATTTAAAAATACCAACGCTGTAGTCATTTATTTTGAGTTGAGACTGGTAGTGTTAAGTGGGAAGGAAACATAATCTAAGATAAGTTGTTTTGGTGAAGAAACTTAAATGGGCTGATAAGAGTCATTTATTCATAGGATTCTGCATGACGTTAATATACCTTAAGCAAATTTGAAAATCACTGCAGATGGCTTCCAACAGACAAGTGCTGTGTGATGTTGCAACAGGGAGCATTTATTTTGCAGTAGCCAATGGAGTAATAAGGTTTTAAAAATAACTATAGCGTGCATAATTACTACTGTATAGATATGTAGTAATTTTCAAAAAGCTTCTGTATACTGAATAGGAAATAAAATGTACTAAACCAGACTTCTGACCCTTCAAGTTTCTAGGGTAGCCATATAGAAAGGAGTGTCACTATAATTTTATGGATATAAAATATTTAGTCTGTTTCTGCTTTTGAATGATCTTTTCCTGTCTTGCAGACACTGGCTAAAATGAATCATTTGTGCAAATGATATGAAAATTTATAAAAACAAACAAACAAACAAAAAAAAGAAACAAATTACAACAAACTTGTAATGAAAACCAAAATTTAATACTGCAACTACAAAAATATATAATATAATCACACAGATTCTGTTTCTACTTGTATTAGTGCACATTCACTGTGAAATAGGTAGGCTCATTATAAATTCAAGTTGGTGGAAATTGGACAAGAATCCAACCTAGCAATTCACGTAAAACAATAGTATTAACTAATTATCCTTCTAACCTCTTGAAATTAAATTAAATTATTTAGATTTTGATTGCCCCTAAACACTATCTTTTTGTCCTGTAATTGTAGAGTATCTGGAATGACGAGGTGAGGGTTCATAAATAAGGCTGAAGACAACTGAAAATTGTTATTGTGTCAATCTCTGTGAGAGATAAAACAAAAATGGATGATGATGTTCTATGAACATGAAATATCCCTTTTGCTGAAACATACATACAAAAAAAAATAATATTTTTTTGAAAAGGGATTAATTTTTTTAATATAATTTTTTATACAGAGTTCCTTACATATATATTCTATTATCTATTATCCTAAGTGTTCTGTCTTATGTTCTGATACATCTTAATTTATAATAACTGATCTTATCTCGTATTGAAGCAGATTGAAGTGTCACTCCTTCTATTATTGGAATGATAACGAATATGGAATACTATGACATAGGTGAGAATAATTTTTCTGGTTTTCAAAAAATAAGCACATGAAAAACTTAATTATTTGATTAAGAGAAGTTTGAAATTAACAGTTCAATAATGTATTTAATCATGTCATTAGTTTTAATCATGCTAAGTACTTATCTGTTTAAAGGTTATTTTCTAAGTACCTTGGTGACTATGAACTGTACATCTCTGCAAACTGACATCTACTGACTATCTCCAGATAAATCTTCATTCTTGATTTGCTTCCTGCTTTTAGTGGATATTGTTAACAAAATGAACATTAATGCTTCATGTAATAGCAATCAGTGAAACTCTGAAAGACTGTAACACTACACCATCCAGCATGGATGAAATTTGCAAGAGAGAGGGGTGAATATAGGTGCAGGTTGATTGTAAATCTGTATCTGCAATGAGGAATACCAAAAGGCAATTTCTTAATAATGGTAACTAAGAGTAGTTTTCTATTTGTACTATACTGCCCTGCATAGTTTTTCTCATGAAATGATTTAAAATTTATCGTAGTATTGGATGATAATACTATGATGCAATAATACTATAATTCTACAATATGCTATGCTATGAGTAGTATATATTGAAAAGTTTTAGTGAATATTTTCATACATTCAAGATCTACATGAGATCACCTTTGTGATCTTATTGAAATCACCTTTGTGATCTAATTGAAATTGCATTTTTTAGCAGAGGAAGTAGTATTTAATACTTTTTGAGTGTTATATAAAATGCTTTGTATAGTTTACGTATGTTCCTATAAAAAACTATTGTATCTTGTACAGTAAAAGTGCTGAAATTATTAGGTGGCTGCTACTCTCCTGCATTATTAAAAGCATGCACTGTGCAGTGACATTTTCTGCTTTCCTATGTACTTATAAAATGCATGAGATGATAGGAAGACACAGAGAATTTTCCCACAAGAGACACAACACATGCGATAGAAAGCACTTCTGAAGATGTAGAATTGTCAAAGAATTGAATGTAAAAGAAACCCATGGAGATTTAGGACAACAAATTCACTGGTCCTTTCTTCTACTACAACAACAACTGGTGGGATTGTAAAATTGGATTTTTGAACCAGTGAGTCAAGTCTTGTGCTATGACAGGCAATCACATCATGATTCATAACTGCATCAAGTTTCATCTTAAACTCTATTATTAGACTTTTTTCCTGTTACAGTATAACTTATCAGAAAAAAAAAAAATTGTTGCAGAGACTTATGCTACTAAGAGCTAGAAACCTTAATCTAATTTTTATCCTGTACTTAACATGAACAATTCACATATTTGCTTTTGTGTTCTAATGCTCGCTGTATTCATACATAAAAGCCTTAGTCCCTCTCAAAGTAGGGCCAAATCAAATTACATCATCAAAGTCAGTGCTAGAACATAGATGAGACTAAAGATGGGGCAGTCAGCCAAATAAAGACCTCTTAAAATAAAAGTTTGGCTTTTCATTATGTATTAGACTGCTTGGAAAAGGATCTGGTTTGATCAACTTGTCAGTATTAGAATTAGTTACAGAATAAATCGCTGACATGAACAGGGAGGAAAATATATCACCCTGAGGAAAACTGTGTAATGTGTGCTAGAAGAACAAGGAAGACTTAGAACAAAGTCTTACAATGAATGGACAGGTCCCTTATACAGACATCCAGATATCTCAGGCAGACATAAAAGTAAAATATTTGTTAGTACTGTTTTTCTCTAAAAGACTGTAGAACTAGTAAATACAGAAACTTGAATGGAAAGATCATGGTGGCAGAATGCAATAAGTAAGCATTAATTCTTTAATCTTTTCTTATCTCAGTATTCGCTCATGTAGGCCCAAAGACACCAATATTCTAGCTGTTTGGCAGTGCCTCTTAATTACATTCTATGTCACTCTACCCTCAAAATGTAGTATTTTAAGCTACGTTATGTTCAACCAAAGAAGAAAAGTAGAAGAAGTTTTTCTTTTTAAATGTGTGGAGAGCAAGAATAAGTTTTTGCAAGTTTCAGGGGATATATAAATTCAGCTTGGGTATTTGAAGGACCTTGAATGCCAAGGGTAGGTATAAAATTGTTGTAGACAGTGTACCAAAGAGGAAGAGTTATTTTAAGAGTGTAAATACCTGTCTTGGCAAACTACAGCTGGAAATGTAGCCCATATCTTTTATCTGTCACAGTAAAGGAAGAAACCCATGTTCTTCCTTTAAAAATATACTCAACGACCTATACTTAACTACTCATAGAAATCTGCTAAATCCAACAGTAAAGAAACTTGATAAAAATTCTGCAGGAGGGTAGGAAAAAGAGAGCTGAAATATGGCACCTTCTCTGTTAAACAGAAAATAGTACCTGCATCAATCAGATTTCCATAAGAGTTAGGAGGCTGAATCTTTTGGAAGATCTAGATCACGATTTTTAACAAGCACATATGAAGAGGTGAAAGAGTTAATCAGATCTATACCACTTTGCAGGCAAATGCTAGTTTCTAGGGAAATGTGGTAATATTTCTTAATTGATAATGTGTAGATTTTTAAGGGTAGATGACTGCTTAGATAGCATAACTCTTCAATGTCAACATAATGAGAGGGGTGAATAAACATTTAGTTAACCGCATTTCTTTACATGAAAGTACAGATGATCTGTTTTTACCCTTCAGGAATTTGTTTTGCAAACAATTTAAACCTCAGATAGGCAAGTAAAAGGAGATCTAATCTATAGCTGCCTATGAAGGACCTACTCGAGGATTTGAATTATAGTCCTAATTTAGTTCTCTGCTTGTTCAGACTGGGATTTTTAAATGGTGTAAGGGAGTAGTTATTAGCTCCCACTGAAAGCACAAACCCCTTTGCAAAAGCTGACTTAAATTTGTCTTTATAGTGTTACAGGTACCTATTCCTATGTTTAACACTGGTAGAATATTTTCCACCTTTTAAAGCTATCAAATTTACTATGTCAGATTAATCCTTGGCTTGTAAATATTACAAACTTCATAAAAAAGAGATGAAACTAGTAAAGTTTGCAACCTGATCTTTTTAAGAGCATGGGATGAAATCCTGCTCCCACAGAAGGTAGGAGGAATTTTACAACTGACTGCGGATCAATGGAATCCACAGCTGTTATCCACGCAATAGAGTTATTGACAGAATTCACCTACCTGTTTCTTGGTAGTGATTTAATTCATGACAGCAGTGCTTACAAGATCGATACTTATGGCAATTATAATTGTCAAGCAATTGTCCATAGTAATAATGTCTGCTGAATGCCTGACAAGAATTTGATGATGTTTATATCTGTCAATTGCCTGAAGACATTTATAGAATCTACTAAGTGCTTCACTGTATTTATAATTACCATTAAGTATCTCATAGTATTTTGATGCTCCTGGAAAACCACACAAAACTTCAACATGGTGGAATTTTAAGAAGTTTGGTATTTTTAATTTAAATATAATGAATAGTACTGTTCTAAGATTTTGTTGAAATCTGGCTTAATAATACATGGTGAAGTTTGTAGGCCATGTCAGTTTTGAATTATGGATAAGCTNTCTACTTTCTCAGTCTGTCCCTCTTTCATTCCTATCCTTCCTCAAGGAAAAAGAATCCCATCAGGAACCAAAAAAAAAAAAAAAAGGCAAAATCCTATTCTGATTTGAGATTTATTACAAAACGTTCTTTACCATAAGACATATTTATAAACATTGGAGGCATTAGAGGTGGGCATATCAATTCATTCTGCTAGAAACTGTGTGGCAACTTTGTAGATACCATATTTGTGTTTTGAAAACTTCTTGTTTAAACAAGAGTGATTAAAAATAATCATCAATGAAAATGCTAAGTACAGGGTTGAGACAGCAAAGAGTATGTGTGTGGCTGGTATCACTGGTACATCCTCCTGACTGCCATGTGACTGTGGCACACAGGATAAAGCTCTATGGAAGTGTACTTGGTTGGAAGTTGTTTTTTTTCCCCCACATTAACATGAGCAGAATTTTTCATGGTGCTACTTGCCCTCATGTAGCATCTCCTTTGGGGATATTAAATAGTTATTATATTCTTTATAAAAACTAAATCTGGTTCATGGGGCCTCAAAAAGGAAAAACAATATGAGCAGTGCTTGATAGTAAAACAGTCTTTAAATACTTAAATTTGCACAAAGCACGAATCAGGCAGGGGGAAAAACACTTGAATTATTTAAGCTAATTTATCTAACAGAAAAAAATAACTCCACTGCAGGACTTCCATCTGTCTGCAATGGTAAACAGCTACCACCTGCTTCCTGTAAATGGCGGTATAAGATTATTACTCAGTAAATGTCACAATTTCCATTTCAAAACCCCTTTTCAGCTGTCTGTTTCTGCAGCAACAAAATAATAAATCACCTGCTACCACGGTCAGAATAAAACCCCTATCTCTGTAATAATGACTGAGGGAGAGCGAGCCAGAAAAATGTTCTTTTTTGCTTTTTGCTTTCAGTTATATGGAATTGTACCTAGATGATGATGTGAGAGAGAGATATTCCACTGCATACTTTAGCAAATAGGACATTTTTTAGCCTTAATGCTGTATTAACATAAAAGGGCAAAAGTTACCAGTTTGTATATGCAATGGCATCCATCGGTGACCTCTAAATCCATGCAAATATGTTGTAAGATATTGCTGTTGGTACAAGGCAGAAAAATATGCTTTGGGAAGAAATGTTTCTTTTCTAGAATTGCCTTTCCTATGTTAAATAGTTCCTGAGGTCAAGATACCGTGCCAGCTCTGCATTAACTGTAAGGATGCATATTCACCATGATTTATGTGGAGGGGCTGTAAGTTAACAGTCAAGCTGAAGCGGATGTGGGCAGAATAGTAATATTTTAGTGCCTGGATAGCCAGAGCCTGCAATTTCAAGTCAATGATCTGGGAATGATCAGCAATCGAACAAAGTCGTGTATGATATTACATGCTCTGCTGACATTTTGGTTTCTGACCAAAAGGCAGTGAGCTTTCAGTATCATAAAAGAATCATTCAGTGGTCTATGAGCATACTGTTACTTGTGCAGCTATTGGCACAGGTTAGCACTTCTTGATATATGTCTCAATACAACACATAACTTTATGTATTTTTTGCATTGTTAATAAAATACTCAGTACACTTCAACTTCATTTATAGGGAGCACTTGATACCTGTGGCTTCCCTTTTGTATCTCCTTTCTTTTCAAACTCATCATGGTTACTTTGTGACTCATAAGGGATATGCAGATCATAAGGGAACCTGCTTTTTAAATGACAGCAGTTTCCTACTCTCAGGTTCCAGACTTGGGTGTACCTCTTTGTGTCTTCTCCCTCCTCCTTCCCCTCCAATTCAGAGCCTGTCTAGGGATTTTTCTGGCCCATTTCTGTGCATTTGGTCTCTGTGTCTCAAGAGCACATTTTTCTGCATTCTACCTACTTAGAGAAACTTTTATTTCCATATGTCCACATATGTGTCATCTTCTAATGATGTGGAATACAGGCAACAGATTATTTTGTCTTCTTAATAGAAGCCTGCACTTTTGTTTTCTATGCATCTAAAGGCATATTTACTAAATAAAGAAAGACAAAGAAGCAAAACCAGTTAATTATTTTACTATAGAATTAAGATTTTTCTAAGTCTGCTTTTCTCAGAAAAAAATGTTTTTTTGCAAAGGTGTCTAACTTCAGACGTGCTCACTGTATTTCCCTTCTGTGACAAATATAGGAATTTCTAGAGTGTGAGCCAGATGTTGGTGGATGGATCCCCTTGAGAGATGACTATTCTTTTCTACTGATTGGAGCCGGAGCTGAGAACAGCTTTGCCTTTAGCTTGGGTGCTTCTGTTTGTTCCCTAAATTGAGATAGGATGAACTAGAGTCCTTCCCTCATAGTTCTGTGCTTCTCTGCTCCTAGAAAATTTCCTTTATAGAAGCAAAGTGAACGTTTTATATATAACATGAACAATTACTACAGAATATGATTACAGAAACACATCCGAGAATGAAAACACGGTTTAGGTTTGTGTATCGATCGATGGATCATTCCTAGTGTTCCAAATCATGAGAAGTAGTCACAAATTAAACAATTAATGTTAAATCTCTGCCAAACAATCTGCTGTTAGCAAGCAGTTAAAATCCTCTTTTTGTGCCACCGCCCAGTACAAAGGAGATACTGATGAACGGGTTAGAGTACAGGGGAGGGCCACTCTGGCAGTTAGGTGCCTGGGGCATACATTATACTGGAAAAAGCTGAGAAGAGAGTGCTAGAGGGGGATCTAATAGCAGTCTTCAACTATCTAGTGGAGAAGGCAGAACTTGGCTTTTCTCAGTTGTGGACATTAAAAGGATGAGAGGCAAGAGTCATAGATTGCAACAAGGAAAATTTGAACCAGACCTAAAGAATAATATATTCACAGTGTGAATGGTGAATCGCTGCAAAAGGTTGCCCTAGCAGGTTCCTAGGAGCTGCCTCTTAGGACAAAGCTCTTGGCAACCTGATCTAACAGAGGTAGACTCCATTTTGACCAGGAGGTTGTATTAGATGACATCTAAAAGTCCTTTCCAACCTAATTTTTTCTATGATTCTATCTGCTCTTTCCCCTAAATTTACAGAAAACTTTCTAGTCTGCAGTGAAGAAGGAACTAATGGTATGTATACCCCTGCTCTGGAGAATCCAGTGTCCTCCTGGTAATAATCACATAGCCTATGCTGACTTGTCCCATTAACACCCTTGCGAGCAGCTTGCATGTCTTATAGCTCAAGATTATTTTGCTTTTGTGGGGATGTTATTGGATAATATTAAGGTGTGGGCAGCTGGAGGTGCTCAAAAAGATAGGCTTTGGTCGAGTAAAAGGTTATTGTTCTTTCCCTTTTCCTGTCAAGTGCTGCTGGTACAACTAGCAATGTGAGGGATAGGGTCAGGCCTGATAGTCTGACTAACATGGAATGCTGGGGAACAGGGAATGTTGTAGCCCTGGGCTGGTATTACTGCGTAAGTTTTGCTACATGGAAGTAAACTTAACTATATACCTTCAACTTCACAAATGTTCTTGTGAGAAAAGGTGACACACCTATTTAAAGGACAAATGGGAAGTGAACCTAATGTATACAGGAAGATATTTTCTAGGTCACATATATTTTTGGTTCCTTATTTATAAATAAGAAATTTTTGCAGTTGTTTTTGTACTTTACCATTCTACTTGTATTTGATATGAAGTGTTCTAACTTTTCTGTAGTACTCTGTCATAATTAAAATGAACCCTAGTGGTAACATAATTACGTGATGGTAGAAAACGACTTAATCTATTTCTAAAACTGGCTTTATCAAGTATGTTTGATCATTTTAATTTCATAAGGATAAATCATGAATTTTAATAATTGAAGTACAAACCAAATTAACTAAATGACACAATGTAATTAGGGATGCAATACATGGGGTTATATTACAATCTGATTAAATATGTCTCAGAAGACTCTTTTCTAAAAAACTAATTTATTAAAGATTTGTAATATCATCACCCACAAATTAACTGCTTCGTCTATAGTTTCATTCTGAGGTCATTCGAATTAGTTTCTTTAAAATAAATATGCAAGAAGTAAGTTTGTGTTGCAAAATCTTCATCAATTTTGAGAAAGATGAAAGAGGCAACATTAAAGTGAAAGCTGATGATATTAGAATAGAATTTGACAGAACAATTTCACATTGCAAAATCTGTATTTCTGCAGGAATATGTTAAAAAAGAAAAAGGAGCAGAGCTACCCTATATGGGCCATCACAAACTAAGTTATTGGTGATCTTAGCTTCCTTCAGAAGCTTTCTTGCAGCTAAAGTTGTAAGTGCCAAAATCCTAGGGCTCAAATTAATATTTTTGTTGTTGCTATGATATTCTTAATGTTTTATAACCATTTTCCGTCAGTTTTATAGCCAAATTCCTTCTTAAATGTTTTTTTTTTAAAAAAGCTATAGGGAGCCTTCTCTCTCAGTCCCTTCTCCCCACAACATATTATGTTGAAAATATTTCTCAGTAAAAGATTTACTGAGGAAGAAGAATCCCCTGTTGTCAGTCTGTTAGCATTGTTCACATTTCAGAGTACAGGATCTTGAAGCAAGATAAGGCATCTTAGCCAAGCAGAAGGGCTTAGTTAGGGAGCTCTGTAGTGGCTTTTTGAACTGCTTCCAGATTTGCTATCACATTCACAGATGCTGGCATACATTATTATAGTGGCACTGAAATGAATGGTTCTTTATATTATGTCAGCAGTTAATATTCCGCAGTTGAATTTGTATTGCCTATTTCCTCAGGAACCATCCTGATCACAGTGTTACTGCCTATTGTGGGGTGTGTGACTTAGTGCCTTTTGTTGCTGTGATGATATAGGGACTAGACCCTGCTCTGTGAAAGTAACTTAGCTAACAAGTTAGGAAGGCATCCTTTGTTTTTCCTCAGTCTTGCTCTCAGAATATGTAATATACCATGTAAAGTAAGTATCAACAAGAGAGTTTGGAGTTATATAATAATGTCTGATAGTCTGGCAAAGGTACTCTTTGACAGGATAGAAAATGTTGATATTGACTCTTTCAGGCAGAAGAGAGAAGTGAAAATGAATCCACGTGAATTTACAAATTATTTGCTAGCTTTCCTTCTACCAGAAAGAAATTTTGCAGGTTTTGTAGTGAAAGTCTTTTAAAGTAAAAAATAAAGAGAACTAAGTGGAATTCACAAATGAGTTGTGATGTAAACTACTGTCAGTTTCTAAAAACATTCTAATTGACAACAAGTGCTGAATACTGGTTACTTATATATACATTACAGGTAAGCTATGGCCAGAATGCTTTTATAGGAGAGTTTACCAGCTGTAACAGGCAGCGCTTAAAACCCCAAACATGTTACCCACACGTACAACAGACCCCTTTGTCAATAATGGGGCTGAGGGAACAGGATGAAAATAACTCTCTGTGATGCTTAGATGCAGAGTAATTTTTCAGTTTATTTTGTTTTATGCTCTGTGTTGTACCAGACGTCATTATACAAAAGATGACATGCTCACTGTTCACAGCAGCTGCAATACATTAGCCTAATGGATTGGAATTATAGGTCGCCTTAGGAATTGTCTATTTTGTGCCAAATCCAAATGTAAATCTTACTGTGAAAATTCTTGATGCTATTAAATGTGATAAAATATGATGTCTTTGGAAAGAAAATTGCTCAAAACTTAGAGGAATGGTAGGGAATAATAATAAAGATATGGCTAAAAGTTCAAAACCAGTAGTTGGTCAAATAAAGAAATGTGACCAAATAGAAATTACATATAATTTTTTATTAAACATATGACATTTCTTAAAAGCCTTTTGACCTCATGACTTAATATTCATAAGATAGGAATGCAAAAGTCAGTACTAACTAGATACTGGAAACATATCTCCATATGTTTAAATGGCACTACTTAGCACCAGTTCAAAGACTCAGAATTATCTTTGTACGAACTTGAATGTTAGCAAAACACACTGCAGTGGTGTAGAGAGATACTGAAAGAAATGTTAGAAACTTAACTGATATTGATGAAGCAATTTTTTTTGCTTTGAAACTTTTTTGGTACCAGATTGGAGAATTATCCACACTGCTTTGCACTACATAGTTTGGGTACAGTGGAAAGACTTGGTGCAAAGAAGGTCTTAAAGTACTTGCAAACTGGAGTGCTCTAATTCTGGGCATAAATTATGACCTCAGTGAATTTGCATATGTATGCTGAGCAAATGAATGGCTTTGAAATGTGGATGAAGGAGAGTCATGGATCTCCATTTAGAGAAGAGAAAGAGAATTCCTACCAGTTGTGTGGAGCACTATATCATAATTTGGAAAGGTTAAAGGGTAACTCAAAATTTCCTAATTCACACCCTGCTTTCCAATAAAAATAAAACGTTTAGAATTTCACATATGGTCTTGTTTTCATAAATTGTTGGGCTGCAAGGAAAGAAAAGAACACTAACATTATTCAGTTCAATCTTAACCTATACCTCTACTCAGCAATTCTTACATGGACTCTATTAAAATATCCTATCTTGCTTGAAAGACAAGAAATATTTCAAGTGAAAGATAATCCACTATGTTCCTGGATAGGTAGTATCCTACCTATTCAGTCTTTCCATAATGAATTTTGCTAGCTTCTCTTTCCAGATGCTGAAAAGGATTACAATGTTGTTCAATAGATCAGAGTCCCTTAACGTCTGCTATTGTTCAGTTTTAATATATATGATGAAATCTTGTCTCTGCTGCTGCCAGTAGGAATTTACCTTTTACTTCAGAAGGACAAGGGAGACTGAAATATAATACTAGGATTACACTGATTTGAAAGGGTGTTGTCAGTACCATTACTTGATCTCGTTTAAGTTATGTCCTTACAGCTACTTCACAGGTGGTCATAAGGATTTGCTCATGCATATTTGCCTGGAAGGAAGAGCACTGCATGTTTTGAAGTGAGGCTTGATGTATGTGGGAGACAGGTGGCTCTGGAGCTTCTTTTAATGAGGCAGAAGGACTTCTTTACTTCCCCATTGTAAGGTGTTTTTATGCACTTGATATGTTTTGTAGCTTTTGTTCTGAGCCTGGTCTTGCAGTCAATCTTTTCTGAGTCTTTGTCTCCTGACTGCAGAACTTCATTCTTAATCCACGTCCCAAATAATTTTGATTGTCTTGTAGACATTGTGGAGGTGTTGGATCATGTAATGAACCTCTAAGTATTTAATCTTAAAGTGTTCTGCTTAGAGTTTATATGCTTCAGAAATACCTCTGAATTTGTATGTATTATTCATATCTTTCCAGTTCATATGCCTATACGTTAAAGAAGAAATAATTTCTGAGATGAAGACCATCATTTGGTCATTAAGTTATCGACTTACAATAGCCAATTTTTTTTATGATGGGAAATGCAACTATATATTTACAACGTTGTAAAATAATTTCCATCTAGACTTCTGTGTTAGATTGGAAGTTGCTGTCAGGTTTGTAATTTGGTTAATTCTTGTTTTTCTTTACAGTAATGGAATTGCAGAAGTTTTGATTAGGTGTTTTTTGGTTTAGTAATTTTATTGATGAGCTCCTCATCAGAAACTTTCAACATTTCTATGCTAATTTAATTGTCATTTGCAATTTTCCCATGTTGTAATGTTCCTGCTCTCACCTTTTATTATTTGTGATAGAAGAAAATACGATGTCTGCTTCTTTACATAACTCTTCATTGGGAAGATCAGCTGTAATCAGTTGACCTTCACAAGTAACATCGATGACAAAACAGCAAGAACTCAGCCTCGGAATATGGCAGAACAGATTACTTGGATATTTAGATAAGTTGATATTTTCAAACCCCCAGGATGAAATGAATGCTATGAAATGGAAAGACCTGCCTGATTGAATTGCAGAGACATTACTTGTTGCCTTTCAAAACTTGTGTAGATTTGGTAAGGTAGAAAAAGCACAGAAAAGGATAAATATATGGCTTACCTTCAAAAAAGAAGGACCTAGGGACTTGCAGACTTAACTAAGCTACCAGAAAATTCTGCATTTCTCTATGAAAGTAACTAAGAAAATGATTGAGACAAATAAGACTTAACACAATCTTTCAAAAGCAAATCCCATAAAACAAGTCTTCTGTATGGCAACATGGGGGTGGAGGAAAAGTTTTAGAAGTGAAACATCTTGACCACTGATGTGCTTTAAGGCAACTTAGGAAAGCGGGATATTTTTGAAAATACTACATCAAAACTGGTAGGAAAATCATATATAGAAGGCAAGAAACAATGGCTTGCCATGAAATAGAGAAAAATACTGATTTATGTGTTCTGGGTCAGGCATTATTCACTGTTTTAATGAATGAGAGGGTTGATGTTTATTACATATGCTGATGACAGGACAGAATGTAAACACATTGTACAACATGATGTGAACTCAGTACAATTTTACCTGAAGAAGCAGTCTGAAAAAATAAGATGTTTTTCAAAGGAACAAATGACAGTATTGCTAGTTAGGAAAGACTTAGCTCACAGGATTGAGGAGTCACTTTATGGAACAGTTAGTTCAAAAAACCCTAAAAGAGTTATGGGTTACAGAGAATCATAACTGGGGTAGTAATCATCAGTTCTGTGAACTGCTTTAAGAAGGGTAGACATCTGAAAAATAGAAAGAGTATAGATAGCAAGATGGAAGTAATCCTTCTGCTTTACTGAAACTCATGCAGTACTTGGTCCAGATTCAGCTTTTATGTGGGCCTGTTAGTGTATATGTAAAAGCAGGAGTAGAGGTCTACTGAGCATAACCTATGAAGAACTCTGAACAAACTGAGACTGTTTTTCTTCAGAAAAGATAAGTGAGGGCTATCTTTTTTAAAGTCTTTTACAACCGACTTACAATATATCAAATCATTGCAAACAAGAAAGAATATTATCTTTATGTCACTAATGATAGGTTCAAACTGCAGGCAAGATGACTGAAAATAGGTATTATCTTTCGAATGCTAAAGTTAGACAAGAATAGATAGCCTTTGGAGGCAGTAGAGTGCTAAGGATTGGTAGTGATTAACAGCTGGCTAGAAAAATACCTACAGTGAGATGGATTTAATCATGCCTTGGGCACATGGACTAGATAAGACCTATGATTGATTCCTTGATTTCTAATTCTGGGTATTTAATTAAATTTATTTGTTGAAGTCGAGAGTTTCTTCTGCACAGGCTCTACTTCCCCATCTTGAATAGTAGCATAAAGAATAAAAAAATGTTGCATGGTGATTTTATCTTTTTATTACACTAAGGTAGCTTTTTTTCATACTACTGGGAACTTAGTAAAGTGCTAAAGCAAACTGCTATGAACAATCTGTAGCAATTCTGATATCTAATTATTTTTCTTTTAATGGAAAACATTATTCATTTTCATTTAATGCTAAAATATATTTACAGGATAACTTTATTAATATTGAAAGAACTTAAATAAACTGTAGCTTTCTTTTTTTAATCTGGAAAAAAGTATATTAATTCCTACTAAAATGTTATCTGTACAGAAGACAAATGTGTGACTTTTATCTTATGTAACATCTGCTTTGGAAAACAAATTACAGAAAAAAATAAATAGGACACAGTTTTAGGTGCTCTTTGCTTGATATGAATTTCTTGTTCATTATTTGAGTTACATAAGTACTAAGATTGTATCCGTTTAATTTAGAAAAAATGAAATTTATGTTCCATTGTTTATTCTGCTTTTGATATCATTAAAGAAACTTTTAAACTGCTGGTGAATCAAATAACTAATTGATTAAATGTGCTTTGAATTTATGAATTTGATTAGGCAACATATGTTTTGCATACAAATCACTTTGCACGGCTTGAGTTCATTTAGGGAATCTCAATGTGGCTCATAAATGAACACTGACATTTCAATATTGCAGTACTTTGCTTGAACATTATCTGGTTAACAGCAGAAATAAACAAATGGTCTTAAAAAACCTGCAGTTTAACGTCAAAAACGTAAACTCACTGTGCATTTTGGTTTGCTCTTTACAACAGTGGTTTGCAGTGGCATGAAGAAAGGTGCTTTTCTAGCAGTACAGCAGTGTAATGATGGCCAGGGCGATTGGTTATAGACAGAAACAGAAAACTGATTACCGTCATCCAGAGTGAATGACAGGAATGAATGTCCCTTGAAAGTTAGTTGTAAAAACAGGAGGCAAAAGCGGCTGAAGAATAAGAATTAAGCTGTTGGAAAGGAAGGCAGAGTACAACTGCTGAACTGCACAATTATTCCAGCCAAATTTAATTCAATTCAAACTGCCTCCCTCTTCAAGTCGCTTTCCTTTGCCACCTCCTTTTCAGCTCTTCCATCAACTGCTTTACTGCTGGCCCTGAATACCAGTGCCTGTTCTTTGCAGACAGGAGCAAGAATATATTTCATGTCTTTAAAGCCAGCCTAAATCACAATGGCTTCTTGTGATGTACCGTTCTCTATAAGTCTCAATGGAGATGTGTTTTGCCAGTTTTACATAGGAAATGAGGCAGCAGCAGGAATGTAAAATGCTTGTGTTAACCACACATACCCTCTCACTACCGTCTTCCGGCTGTTTTGTATGATTTTATCATTTTTTATCATATGTAGCACTTCACAGGGTGAAGAAAATTTCTTCCGCTACTATTATTCAGCCTATGCATCTGCATTGTGGAACCTAGTCTAAAGAGAGTCCAAGACACCAAATATTACTTGTAAATTCTGAGGGATGCCAGTTAACAACAAAATACTTAGAGTTGGTGGCTCTTATTTAGGGCTAGATAGCTTGAAAAAACCATGCTGTTCCAAGTGGAAACTGCATTTGACAAACATCAACAGGTAGGAAGTTTGAAACATCAAATAACAGGAAAAAAAGAGTGTAAAATGGGAAAGGGTGGGAAAAAAAAGAAAAAATAAAAAGGGAAACAAAGGGGATTTAAGATTTGAGTTACCACACAGCAGGATGAAATAAGAATGGAATTGTTGACAGACAATGCCAGATCACCAGTTCAAAACAGTTTTGAAGAATGTGTTTGAAGTTCCACCTGAACATGAGGAAAAACTTCTTTACTTTGAGGGTGGCAGAGCACTGGAACAGGCTGCCCAGAGAGGTGGCTGAGTCTCCTTCTCTGGAGACATTCAAAACCCGGCTGGATGCCTTCCTGTCCAGCCTGCTCTAGGTGAACCTGCTTTGGCAAGGGGGTTGGACTAGATGACCTCTAAAGGTCCCTTCCAATTCCTACCATTTTGTGATTCTGTGAAAGTGGTGAATTGACTGCAGTGGTCGGAAGACTAGACAGAAGGGCTACATATGTAGAGGCTGCTACAGCAGAAATGACTGCAGCTGAGGTCCAGGTGACAAATGGGTAGAGGGACACAAAGAAATTAGTGTAATTGCAGAGCTATGCTCTCCTGTCTGCCAGTCATGGTGAGAGGGCCATGCTCAGTAGACCTCAGGTTATTCAAAGTAAGTAGTGACTTCAGTTGAGCGATTAACGAAAAGGATATTTGACAAGCTCGTGGAATTTTCTGAGTTGAGAGTCGACTGTTTGTCTTTCTTTAGAGTATGTATTCCTAACCTACTAATGTCAGAATTTAGAATACACATGAATAAATAATAACACTACTTATTCACACTTGTGTGAACAGAGAGAAATTTGTATTATAGAAGATCATAAGGAAATCACTTGTCCTTTAATTCTTAATTAGAATTTAAATATCTGTCAGTCCTGAAAAGCAGAGTAACTGTGCAACTTTTTTTCCCCAAGAATGGCTAAGAGTATCATCTGAATCTGGAAAGTCTGACTTTCAAACAGCAAACTTTGCCTTCCCTCTACTCTCAACCCCAATTCTTTTTAAAGCAAAAGCAAAGGTAGCAAGTTGAAATATAATAAATAAGAAGTAACAGCAGGAAATACATATGTAAAACAAAATTTTTGAATAATGGAATCTGAAAACCATGGAAATGTCAAATGTACTCTTTGAAAAATGAATCTGAACTGGTCATTGTCTTGCTTTTGAATTTGTCTCCCATTCCAAAAATTGTTAATTTTGCATTAAAGTCTATCTGGGTTTGTAGAAATTGTGCTCCTATCTTCTGGATATATGTAATGTACATTACAAGTGCATTTTCTAGTAGGCAATGAAGCTTGACTTGCAGGAACATTTTCATGGCCTATTCTAGGGCTTATTTTATAGTCCCTGTAAACTGTTTGCCAAGGCAATATAAACTCTGTGTAATACAATCAATAAAACTAACAAGCATTTACATGGTAGGACAAATTGGAAGATGGTTAATTTTAATCTGGTTTACAGTTATGGTTGAGAAGTTATAAAAGACTGGAGAAATGAGCAATACAAAAATATCTTCAATACAGAGAGTTCCACAAAATGAATGGAACGTGAGTGTATCATATTTGGGTTCAATGGAAAGTAAAAGTCTGGTCTGCAAGATTATAAATGACTGCTTTCTCTCCTACTGCCTTTCGTCCTATCTATATACCCTTCCCCTCCAAATTAAAGTGAAGATTCATGTTTCTGAATACCACTCAATGATGTGGTTCAAAATGCAGCCATGTTTTCCAAATATAACAGCATGTAACTGCTAGCTCCTCTTCACATTTTTGTGGGAAAAAAAAATGTTTAGAAAAGTTAAGTGTCTTCTAGACCAAGGAAAAGCTATCACAAATGTATTAGAAGGGTTGGGTTTTTTTTATGAAATTAGAAGTATTCAAAATATTTGTCAGGAGGGTTGTAATGAGACATTAGAAATGAAAGGTGAAATCCTCAAGTGTTAAACATCTCAAAGCTTCATAGATGATTTGGGCCTCTCTAATGCATCAGATGACTTCCCATTAAGTAGGATAGTTTTCTCAATACTTTCCTTATAATGGGCAATAATTAGCTTTTCCTGATCTTTTTGAATGACACTACAAATGAATATCCTAAAAACTAAGGAGGCACTAGTGAATATGCTTACTTCTTTTACTTACTTTCTGCAAAAATAAAAAGTCAGGCTACACACCAATAGTGTAATTTTACCGATTTTATTTAAAGAAAATATTAAAAGGAAAACATAAAGTGTGCTAGGACTGAAAAAAAAAATTAATTGAATTAGGAAAAAACACAGTAGCATTTTATAGATTGGTACAATCTTTAATAGATTATCATTCTTCTTGCCAAGCCAAAATGATGATTGTAAAGCATTCAGCCTTGACAGTATAGATGAAGAGCATCCTCACCAAAACATACTGGTATGGGGAGCAAGGGAAGGTGAAAGCTGACCTAAGCCCAAAAGTTTTGATATAAACAAAGAGAGGAGAGGAGGAAGTTTGCAAATAAAGTGGGAAATACTTATGTTAACGTTTATACAGATAGGCATGATGAACAAGTTTCTCATTAGGAGTTAAAAGCAGCTTGAGCTAGCCTTCGGAATAAAGGGACCTCATTAGTGCCTGAAGGAAATTTTAATGCCAGTTGGTCAATGAAAAAAATTCTGATTCTGCAACCAAGACACTACAGCTAGAGTCCTCTTGACAAATGTGTAATCAGCCTGTCCTGCATGCAGGTGCTTGGGCAAGCAAAGAAATTTTAAACTTCTAAGCACATGGCTTTTCCTATGGATAATGGTTACTGATTTTCACCCGTGGTAAAAATTAGACAGAGAGAGACTGAGGCCTGCTCCCTTTAGAACTGTGCATCCAGCTGAAATGGACAGGGGATGTAAGCTAATAAATAGGCAGCTTTTTGTTGCTTTAACCCTAGCCTCTATATCTTTTGATACTTCTAATGATGATACATTATACCTGCCTTGAAAAAAACCCTCCAAATCTCTCCTCTTCTTGCTTCTCAGAGGTTCCTGAAGAGAGATCTTAATCAGTTGGTACTACCAAATGTCAGGGCCCTGAGTGTATGAATAAGCCTTAATGGCCCTGACCAGCCTCACCTGAGGCCCCCAGACAGACCCATGGCTCAGGGACCTCTATTTAATATCAACCCTGAAGTTTTCAGTCTCTGCTTGGCCTGTGTGGGAGGGGTGTTGTCTTATCAGCTCAACTGCTGCTGCACCCTTGTCTGGCTGTGGGCCCTGTTGAGTTGGACTTCAGCATGTTGTCTGATTTACTGGCTTCAGTACTGCCTCATATGCATGATATTGCTTTACAATCTGGACTCCTGGTTGGACCTATTTACCACGTCCTGCTCACCTTGCTCGGGTACAGTATCATATACCATGCCACCCCTAGGATCCCCCTTGACTCCTACATCACCTTCCTTTGAGGAGCAACCGGACCTTGCTGCACCCTGACACTGTGCACCTATGTTGTCTGAAGCTGTCAGCAGCCCTGAAATGCAGTCAGCAACTCAGGAGTTTGTCACGCACAGCAGTGTGTACAGAAATAATGGGAGCTGCTGCCTCTGGTACTGGCTTCACATAGGATGGTGGTCAATCTGGTATCTTATCTATGGGAGGGGAGCAGTTTCTTGCTTCTTGTTTTCTACGAACTCTGGTACGTACTCTCTCATATTTCTTCATGTACCTACTTTACACTTGTTTGCAATTCTTGGTGAGTTACAAGGTGTGGCAGGCCGCCTCCGTTCCCAATACCAGACAAATTAATTCTACCATCCATGCAGAAACTCAGCAGGAATTGCCACCTTGTTCAGATGTAAGATAGTGCTAATCAGTTTGCTGACAGTAGCCTCCCGTGCTGCTGCATCCTCACCTCTCTACTCTTTCACAACAACTGAAATAATTTAGCAGGAGTTGGCATCTGAATTGTCTGGCTAAGGAAGGGAGAAGTGAGCTAAAGCGAACTGCGTTTTGAGGTAAAATACAGGATAACTACGGAAGTTGAGGCTTATGGAACCCTACGGGGTTCTTCTGTAGGAAGTTGGTTGGCGTTATGGAAAGATTTGATAGCTGAAGCCTGGATGAAGTTGTAGAAAGGGGAAAGATTTTTTTTTTCCTAAGCTGTCCATGTTTGCAGTTTGTGAATTAGCAACATAAACAGTTTAGCAGTGTTGGAAAATACTCTAGCAATGAAGAGGAAGCACAGCAATTTCAAGGTCCTGTCTAAAACCAGTGTGATCTACAGCTTTTAAAGAAAGCAAAGGCAAGTGTCTTAGGAAAGACACCTACAAGAGAACTACGGTACATATTAGAATCTTAACAAAGTTTGTCTTCCCTTTCCCTTCCCCACAGCTATGTATAAATCCCACTTCTCTCACCCTCTTTGCAGGTTCTCAACTACCAGCTAAGATGAGTTTGCTAGACATAAAACATTTATGGCTGCTTTTCCTGCTATTTATTTCACCTTCCTGGGGTACTGCTCAGCAATACACACCTGCTGTAGGACGGTACGTGGAGTCAGTGGTGCCTGTCAAAAATAGCACGGTACCCACCGGGAAGATATCTTCCAATCCTCTGTTTTCCATTTTCCTTTTTTGTCTCATCTGAAGCACTAATAGCTAAAGAGATACATTGCATGTATGTCACCAGAGATGATGGTAAACTTGTGTTTTAATCCATTCGAGTCCAGTTTAAACAGCTTCCAAATTATACTGAGTGATCTGATAGAATATCCCTGCTCACAAATGCTGATGAGATTAGTATATATAGTTCTAGTGTAATAAGGATGTCTAACCTGTGAAGGTAGATTATTTTTTTTGTTTTAACAAAGTAAGGACTTTTTTATTGCTTACTGGTTTCTATAATACAATACTAATACTTGGCAGTGACGTAACTCTTGCTCTCCGTATTTATCAAAGGCAGGTAAGCATTAAACAGTTTCCCCAAGGTGAGGGGGAGCTGGGATGTGAAACAGGAAAAAACCAAGCATCCAAATTAATGGAATGGATTAAGAGAAGAAGTTGGAACAAAGTGGAGACCTGGAAAAGGGCAGCATTTCAGTGTGAGCTGAACTAAATTTGTGGTCTCTGAAAAATCTTCTAAATATTGTCTACAAGCCCCAAACCTTATCTTTTGTATATTTGACCAATTCTGAAAAGAATTGCACTTAAGTTATCACACTGGGGATTTGTTGCATCTGTCCATATCCTTTTGTAGTTAATCTGTTAATCAGACATTACTGAAACAGTTTCCATATGAGACATGAATGTGTCTGTAAATAACAAAATACTTAAAATATATTCTGCTTTCTCATGAAACACCTATATGATGTATCAGCCTATGCACGTCATAAGGGAATGAAAGTACGGATTCTGTGTAGCCCGCTAGAGCTTCAGAAATCGTAAACTCTTATTGTGATAACCTAACAGAAAAAAATATGTAACGCTAGTCTGTGGCTCAGAGATTGGCGAAGGTTTTTGTAAGTACTCTTTTTGCTCTCACTTCTCTGCTTCAGTCTTAAATGTCTTTTCTCAGTAAAACAGAACAGCCCTTTCAGGGTAGGAGTTCTGCTCTCATCAAATGCCATGACAATTCCACATAGAATAGTTTTATTGCTAGAGAAAAAAGTTCTGCATAATAAAAATGTAAACTTTAATTATTTTGTCAGTTTATTCCACAGTTTATTTTTGAAAAACGAAGCTTTTATTTTCCTGAGTGCTCGCTTAGATGTTAAAGGACTCAAGTGTCCTGACTACTATGATGACAAAACAGAAACGGCATCCATTTCATACTATAATTGCAGTCTCGGGTAAAGTGATGTTATTCAGTGAATTATTCCACACAACAAAATGTACTTATATTTCTGAATATGAATCTACAAAAGCTATGTAATCTTCAGTACAGGGTAAACAAAAATAAAACCAATAAAACCACCCCCCAATCTTTTTATGAAACCTAATTATTCTTATACATAAATGGAAATTTAATTTCTGTTATACTGCTTAGTGCAGTCAACTGTTTTGTTATTAATTATAGAACTGCTACTAATGCACAGGAATGATATTTTAACAAGGTTTAATCTTCTTTTTCCACATTCTAGTGTATTTTATAATTATGGTTTTGTCCCTTACTTTGCCTTCGTAGTCATTATTTACAAACTAATTTGATATAGTCACTTAAGTTAGGCATTTATGGTGGGTCTGGAGAAAGAAAAGTTATTCTTTAGATTGATACTGTATGGAAGTTAAGCTAGTTAATACATTCAAAAAAACCCAACCACTTATTCTCTGATCAAGTCTAGAACCTTTCTGAAATGCACCGTTTCTGTGCCAGGCCCCGATTTTACCTGAAATCATCCTTGTAGCTTTTAAAGTATTCTCTTGGGCTCTTAATGTCCCTTGTCTTATGAGAAAAGCAGTTTTAAAGCCATGAGGAAGGACTGCTCAGTTGCTAATGTTCTTTAGATAATCACTGAAGAAAACTGGGATACGACAAATAGTTTGCTTCTTCATCTAAGTTTCTGTTATTATCATTGTAAATTGCTGTGTGGCAATACCTGTATTTACTAGACCTAAATGTTTTAAAAGAAGTTACAGCCAAAGCCACAGTCTGAAGACTTACTTCAATATGAACAGAAACTAGCAAAATATCAATGAAAAAAACAGTAATCTGTAACAACTTTTCAAACACTGTAGTTTAGCTGCTGCTGCACGTTGGGGCAGTACACTGCTCTTGGGTCAGTACAAACAAGGAGAGGAATCTTGAGTCAGAGATGACAAGTTGCTTCCCAAGCTTTCTCTGTACTTAAAAGAATCTGTATCTTGTTTATTTGGAGTAACCTATGTCTGAACTTGCATAGATTTGCAGGCTGGTGCAGTGAGATAGCAGATTTAATTCCATGGCAAAGCTAGTGACGTCTTTCCAGAAGCTGTTTTCTGCATTAAGGGTATAGGCAGCAAGGGGATACTTTATGCTTTCTTAGGTCCGTGTTAAAACAAACATCAAAATGGCCTTTACGTGGATTATGCCTAGATTTATGGATTTTCTGCTATGAATATTTAAGGCTTTTATTTTAAGCCCTGTCATTTATTGATGTCTTTCCCTTTAAATATCCAGTCAAAAGGAAGATCTAGTCACAGAAAAATGTGTTGCTGCTATCAGCTAATGCCCCACCAGAAAAGGGAGGAAAAGTAATTGTCTACTTTTGTCTCGGATCCTTTGTGTAGTCATTAGGTAACAAAAGAATCCCAGGAGAAGGTAACTGGGGTAGGTTTTAACCCACTCAAGTTTTTATCTGTTAATAGTTTTTATAATGAGATCTAGGATTTGAGATTCTGTGTACCAGCCTCTTCAAGTTTGCTTTCAAAGTCTTGTGTTTTATCTTGCTCTGTTTGGAAGCTGACACAGGAACTGGGCTGGAAACCACCAGTTATTCTAACTGCGGTAAAAGAGAAGAACAAGGGCACTCTTGTACGGCCAGGCAAATGTTGTAAGGAACCGAACCTGATTTCTGCCTGTATGTTATGGCTGCCTGGAGAACAGGAGGGACTGCAAGGAAGTCACTGACCCCACTCTCCCTGTTACCCATGGGCCACTGCTGAGCAGACTGCAGACTCTTGCCTGTGCAGGTGCTGCTGGTGGCAGCTGCTGCAAGGGGACAGATGGTGGGAACTGATTATGCTGCCATTTGCCAAACACTAACAATCTCTTATCCACATTCAGGCAGCAGATGATAGTAATTTTAATTTTGGCATTACATAATGCTGTTTGCAGAACCCTGAAAATCTTTGACATGATCAACACTTAAGCTGCACTATACCATGATTTTGTCGTATCTTCATTCATGCTGAATTAATTAGAAAAAAAATGAACGTAAAAGGTCTGAGGAATTTGGAATTTCCCATTCAGGGAACAGGAACGTGGAGTTGGAAACGCAGAGAGTAACATTTTGCGAACAGGAAGGACTAGCAGCTGGTAGGAACTCTGTGACCAATACACGGTCTCAGGGTACTTCTTAGTGGATGGATGTTGTGTTTGTTAAATGTGCATATCTACAATTAGCAGATATGTTGGTAGTCTAGTGGAATAGTCAGGGAATACTTATGTAGGTAGGAGATCAATCCAGATTATTAATGGTTTTATTCACTAATAATGTAGAATTTGCTGAGCTGAACTTAGTTGAAGCACGTTGACAAAAAAAGCACACAGACTTGATACTGCCACTGATGTTGCAAGGATTGCTTTGTGCAGAGAATAAGGACTTAATTCTTCATTGCTACTAAATCAATGTAATGCAAAGAAGAAGGTAAAAGCTTAAGCGTAACACAGATAGCAGCTGACACTAGAAAAAATCAGACTTCAGAAATTCCATTTGAAAAAATTAAGGAATTGTCAATATGTCCTCTACAGGATATAAATAATACTTTTAAAATAGGAGTAAAAGCAATTATTTAATGCCTTGTAACTCTAAGGTTCATAATTTTGTTAGTAAACATCTCTAGTTGTTTAATTTATTGGTCTCAGGCTTTCCTTCTCTATGGCCCTGTTCCCCTGGTACAGATTTATCTTCCATAACAAGAAAAATACTGTTAAAAAATTCAGTCATAGGAGAATAAATGGAAAGTAATTTGAACTTCCGACAATACTCCACAGGTTACGTTCTGACTTTTAGGAATAGTTACAATAGGAAAGGCAATTCTCCTAGATTCTTCCATGTGTATATTTTGTATATTAATTTGGGAGTTTTCTTTATTTTGGATGGGATTTTATTTTTGTTCACAGATCAAATCCACTTCAGTGACATGGCTAATTTGCCTGGGATACTGAAGCTGATGTGTTATTAAAAGGGGAAATATTTCCTCTTCTTTCTTTTAACGCTTTGGTGTTTTAGGCTTCCTTATGCTACAACTGTGGCTACAGACTTGTGGTCCCTCTGCCACAGTGGAGACAGCAGAGGTGATTGCTGTCATCATGGCACCTGGTTTTGATCCCAGTCAGCACAAGATGAGTCTTTTTTCGTCCTGCCTTAGCTATAGCTCCAATCATCTGAATCTTTTTCCTGTATAAGCAGACATGCATAGTGAGTGGGCTTTCTTTCCTTAAGGACATGAGCTGAAGGGAATTGCAAGGGAATTGTACGCTCCAGTGCATGAGGGAGAGCCAGTGTCTCACTCTATAGCTCTCCAGAAAATGTATGAATGTACATTGTGAGGAAAACCAAGTGAATTTAAGAGTATTATCTTGCCTCACCTGCTTCTTGCTTGATATAAAGTCATAAATCACAAGCAAAAGTTGCTGTTTCCAGCCTTTGTAAGATCACCAGTTTGTGAATGCTGGTGCTTACTGTTAGGAAAGTGTGTGTGTTCTTGTCTTTAGTTGCTTAAGCCCTTAAAGTACACTCTGAGTATGGGTGGTAACTATGTTGCTGGTCAGCAATGGACTCATAGGGGAGGTTTCCAGATTGTCTGTATCTGCTATTAATCAAGTCCAGAGACAGTTTATAAATTTTCTGGATCGAAAGAGTAGATTAATCTTAGGCAGAGAAACTTAATGTGCATTTTATGTTCCTGTAGCAGCTCTCATGACAGTGTCAGTTCTTGTCAGCCGCACTAAAAATGTCAAACATAATCCAGCTGTCAATAAGCAAGTTCCAGCTGCTCGATCACAAATTATATTTTCCTTTGAAATACTTCCTCTGAAACCCAAAGCCATTTTCATTATCCAAACACACTTGGGTATTAGTGGGGGGAATAAAATATGATTTCATAATGTAATACCATCAAAGTTGACTTGACAAAGTAGTAGCTTTTTTAATTCCATAGATATTTTAAAAATTAAACAAAAAACATGTTAATCCTGCTTGTACAAACTCCAAGTAGGTTAGATATTTTCATTATTTATACATAGCATCTTACAAAAATGACTAAGCTTACTGGTTATGAAACTAAAATTTTGTTTCAGAGAAGGATTATAATTTAATTCAAATATAAAGAGGGGAAGTGAAAAAAAAATCCTTAAGGAAAACTTGGCCATTGAAACCATGTAACTTTGAATTAGAATATGGGTGTGACGTCTTTTAATATGGGAGCACTGGAGAACATAACAAAAGAAATACTTCACATCTTGATGTCTTCAGTCAAGACAGGGTTCTTTTCGGACTAGCAATAGTAGTCTTGGATATTTCTTGGCAATCACAGGGTATTTTTTTCAGTTCACAGACAAATTGTAAATAAAGTAATGAACTGTCATTTGCAGGCGACCATGATTTAACTGTCTGTTTCAATCTCAAAATTCTATAGATACATGTAAAAAAAAAAGGGGGGGGGGAAGAATTGCTCTTTATCTAGAATTTTCTATAAAAGGAATGAGCTTTTTTATTCTTACATCAATAATTTGTGGCAGTTAGGTGTATAGAAATACCTAAGTTTCCTTGTGCCTGACGGAGAAATTAAATTTATAATTTTTTCCTTGATAATACAAAACTTGGTCATCTTTAACTATGAAGGTTAATAAAAACTGTACAAATAATTTTCATTATATAGCTGTGGTGTTCAAAATGTCCATTGGATTTTTCATTAAGCAATCAAAAGTAGTTAAATTAAAATATGCATTATATGTATACATGGTGATGATTGAATCACTGAAAGCAGGATTCTAAATGAGCCTGACAAATTGTGCATTAAATATGCAGTTTAAGCTCTTTCATGACAATTTACTCTTAATGAAAGTGTTTTTATGTTTATAACATAGTGCGACAATGAAAGCCATGTACAGTAATGAAATGGCAATACCAGGGAGTCTTGAAGGGACTGAACTGTTGGAATATTTACTCTACTCGGGTGTATAACTATTTAACACTGGATATTAACTTTTAATATGGTCTTCCTTGATTAGTGAGAGTATAGTATTATCTCTTATTTGTGCATTTCTTTTGAGACCAGATCTGCAATAAATTCTGAATATGTTATAGAGCATTCATCAGAAGCTGATTCAGGAAATGGAGACAAAAATGGGATCGGTATCCTTCAAGGAGGGGAAAAATTCTAACTAAAAGTAATAGGTTGAGCTATTTGGATGTCTTATCAAGATCCTAGACGAGGAGGCCACGCTCTTGACTCCTTACAATAATCCTGTGTAAAAATTCAAAGAAAGAGTACTGACTCAGCCTATTAATATGACTAGTTTGAAAATCTTTCCTAATGTGAGGATGTGCTTTTCCAGGCTTGTGGTAGAGAGATCTTATAAAAAGGATGAAGTTTAACGCAAAATAGTTGACTTTATTGTGGCTTTATTGACTTTATTGTGGATATCTTGTGTGGTGCATTTTAAGAGGAGAATTAGTAGAATTAGATAAAAACTGTATTTGTTTTCTTAGTGATAGTCCTAATTTTTCAAAAACAAGTCAATGATACTTATTTATCACTAATCTTGCCATGACTTATGCAGACCCCTTCAAGGAACATGTGTCTTATGCCATTTACAAACTTAAATCCTCTTTTTTTTCTCACAGCAAAACCAATACAGTTTCCATATTTTTGGAGGTGGCAAAAAGACTGAGGGTCTTGTTTCTGCTCTGCTTCATTTGACTGTGTTACAGGTTGAAAAATTTTGGGGTCTGCAACACTGTTGCTGTTGCAGCTGGTAAACTATTACCTTCCTCATTCTGCATAATGAGAATCGGAGGAACAAATTTTGATGCAGGTGTCAGCCATTAGGATTCTTAAAGATCTGTGTCTTGGCAGTATCTCCCCAGACAGCACACAGTTTGCTGCTGCCTGTTCTGATGTTTCTCTAGAAAGTGGCTGGATAAAAGATTTGGATTGTAGAAGTGTTATCTGATCATTTTTAAACAAATCCATATTGTAATTCAGTTCTGAATTGGGATTTCTCCTTCCCTGTTCCATGTAATGGAAATTTGAGGAGTTGATGGCAAACATATTCAAATTTAGAAGGAAGAATTTTACTGAAACATAAATTTCAGATTTCATCAGGGAGCTTTACTCCTAGTCAATGACACAGTATTGTCAAAATTCAAAAAAGTCATCAAGGCATTGCTAAATACTAGGTCTGCTATTAATAAACTTATTGATCACATATATAAATAAGGCTGCTGGTTAAAGTGAACTAGTTATTTTTTGGTTTTTCTTTGTTTTGCTTTGGTTTTTTTTTTTTTTTTTTACTTTGGCCACTACATATTTTGATATTTACTAGAAATTAATAGTTTGAAATTAGATTTTAGTTTCAAGAGGCTATTATTTACTGGAAGAAAGAGGTATTTCACTATAAAAAAGAAGGCTGCAGATCCTTTCACAGGTCACTAGTTAGGATATATTTGACAGTAACTTTTAAAAACATTTTACTTTTGTAAATAATATAGATGCCATAGAGTCTCAACGTGACGGTGGTCACTGAAAAAGGATATGGGAGTTTGATGTCCATCTTAGACTTTAAGTGAAATGGAAATGCTTTATTTATTTCAAGTACATTACACATATTCACTACAATGTGTAAGTCCTGACAAAGAATGCCAAACCATATAACTCTCACTCCTGCCTAATTCCTGTCACCAGTATTTTTAAATTATCACAACGCAGCTCACATTTGCAAAGTTTTCATGTGTGTACAAGTCTCTTAGGAGATATTTGTAATGAATATATGAGACATTAATATATACCAAAAATTTTTACTAACATTGATTTCACAAAGAAATTGCACTGCTTTGTTAGTGGTCAATCAACACCTTTAGTCTTCTTGGAGTATTGGAATTGTAACACTTAAACATCTAGAGTGTTTTACTGGTTATAACAAGTAATATGTCATGACTTTTGTCAGAACTGGGAAGTAAGCAGAGAGGATAGTTGAACATGAACACACGAACCATCAATGGAACATTTAACTGGGGAAAAACCAGAAATGAATGTAACAATTTTAAGTGTGGAATATCTAAAAAAGTAACAATAAAATGGATATTTTGAGCTGTCAGAATAAAAATAAATTAGTTCTTTATTTAAGAAGTGCAACATGGAACAACTGAGTTTCTATGCAATTCCAGAAGGAGTTCAAGAGCATAAAGAAAAAAATAAAATTCAAGCTTGCAATTTGAATGTGTAAATATTCACAAGTGTGTCTCAATAGTAATCCAAAGGTATACTTTTGTGCTGCATTTTGTTGCCATTTTTTGTTGTTGCATGATAACGCAATCCTGTATTAGTGCAGAAATTCCAGCAACCCTGGAGATTTTTCCTCTTAAAGTAAAAAAAAAATAATGTTTTTTTCCCTGAACATAAATATGCGTAAACATGTTTGTTATAGTGGTTGTTCCAAAAAAAGGAGATAGAAGGTACTATATGTAGATTATATACTCTGAACTTTTGTTCTTGCTTTTGAAGCCATGCTCTTTTCCTTTCATTGTGGATGGTACAAGCAAACTCCACAGTGCTTGGTAATCTTGGCTGTCATTCCGTTGGCCTCATTAAAATCCAGGCTGTCTACAGAAATGATGCTTTTCTCTAAGCCTTGGTTGCCTCACTTGTTAGCTAATCAAAATCCCAAACCATTGCTCTTTGTGCCTGCAAACACAGACCGTCAAGTTTGTTCAAAATCCTGCCTTTATTAAACATCATCTTGGTTCATCCTGACTTTCTTAGATTGCACTCAGCACTCATTGCTTTCAGAGGCAATAGAGTAACAGGAGAGGAGACACAATGGTCTGCTGTATGTACTTCATAGTCTCTGTGAATACCCAAATCAATGGATTTATAATAAGATTGCCCCAGGTTTTCTTTGAAGGAGAGGCATAGCCCGTCTCAGCAATGATCAGCATATCCTTGAGAGGTCTCTCATTTGGCAGAATTTTTTCCAAGACAGGAGACAGTCTGAACCTGTGTATTGAATATTTCTACCTTTTAAGCATATTTGAGGACAGAACATCTCTGTGCTTTTTCATATTTTATTTAGTTTTTCTAGATAAAAAACTATTGGTCTGAAATTAATTAAAAAACCTTAGAGAAAAAGGTAGGTGAACTGCAGTGTAAATCCCCATTCAAACAATTACAAGTCAGCTAGTCATATTATGTTTGTAGGGATTCCCCCTTTGAGAAGAAACACAGTGATATTGTTGTCCAGCATTAGTTGCTGATATAAGAGTGAAACAATTATTGTACAACAAACAAGAGCACTGATTTCACCTGTGTTCTACCCAAGTGAAAGACCAAGGGTTGCATGTTTTTAAATATTATGTAGTGGTTTATCACCTTTCGCTGACCTCATTGTGGTTTGCTGCTCTGCAAATAGAGAAATTCAGGGTAAAGGCTGACAAAAGAGATTTCATTGTCTGACTTCTCTACAAATCCCTGGTTGCTTCTAGCAAAAGACTTGAAGCTTACAAAATTTGGAGACTTTTTTGCTAAACTTCGTTAGTACTCTGAGTTTTTTAATAAAATGACATAAAACATTATACAGTGGATTCTACATTCATGCAGTACTGCCTATCCAAAATAATCATAAATTAGACTATTTATTCTCTGATGCAATTGCATAACAGTGATTTAACTCTGCGTCTAAATACAGATCATGTAATGACTGAACTCTCATTAGTTGAAGGTTTAACTTCATTATCCATTGAATGTTTGCAGGAGCTTTTGCTCTGAGGTTGTCGCTTCTCTAACACTTGTTATGGTTTTGTCTTCCCAGTACATTGACAGGAGGAAATTAAAAAAGGGTTTTTCTAAAGGTTAGTTAATTACAGATAATAAATTTTGTTTTGCAGATGTAGACTCCCAGATGATTTAATTTTCCAACAAAGCGTATTGAGCCAGTAAATTAAGCTTACCTTTTATTTGTAGTGTTAAATTTCCAATCGAATTAAAGGTGACAGAATAAGAAGGCGGCCCTTTGCATTTCTCAGTGTGCTTCATCTTGCGTGACAATTTATAGGAGATCAGTAGCACATTTACCATTTAACTTATACTACACAGTCATTTGAATAGCATTAAATAGTATTGGGAAGTAAACATATCTCAATTAGACAAGGTAGTAAAATTAAGAGAATCTAACATCTGTTTTTGTCTTGGCTGCAGTCTGTTTTCAGGCCTTGAGCCTGTCACTTTACCTTTCTAGAACTCTGTTTCCTCAATAGGTGAAGTTCAGATAATGACTATCTTGGGAAGGGCTATGAGATCCAACGATGAACACAGGAACTGTAGAAGTGAAGAATTTTAGTTAAGAAGTCTCCATTCTACTTCATTAAAAAACTGCTTTAGCACTGCTGGAGTGGAATACATAATGACAGAAGAATTAGTCCTGCTGAAGCATTACAGTAGAGCTCTTGCATTGAGTGATTTTCTTAAAATCAAGCAAAAGTTCTGAATCATTTGAGTATGGGAAAAGTTTGTAAATACTTGTGAAAATTCCTGCAAGTTCTTTTGGAGTTCCAAATACACACAGATTTTTTTTTTTTCCTCATAACTGATGGAGAGGCAAGTGTTATTTTCTCTTTATTCTTTGAGTATGTCTTTTCCTAGACTCAATTAATGTCTTGCTCAATCCATGACAAAGCATAATTTGTTCCACCTAACCTCAGACACTTACCCACTGAAGATGCCTACCACCTTCTGCTGCCCATGGAAAGGTCCTGGGGCAACTAGGTTTCTAGCTTACGGGAGAAGCTGGGAACAGATCTCACTCCTGAGCCCCCAGCTTGATTGCTTATTTTTCTAATTGGCTGCACTATTCAAAAATGTTACTTGGTGAGACTTGCTGACCAAGTGAATCTGAGACTGTAGCATTCAAACTCATGAGCTACTTCTGTGTTGGCTGACAACGATGTGAACAAGGATGTGAACACTCTGGTAGCATCTCTAGGCTTGGCGCTGAGAGCTGTTGTCTCTGGACTTACATATACTTATGTAAATTAAAGGCTTACATGTAATTTTGAGTGTCTGAATCATAGCTGTATCATTCCAGGCTTTAGTAATGAGCTTCAGTTCCTGGCAACAGTACAGTTAATTTGTGATAAAATTCATGTCATTAAATACTAAAGAAAACAAATAGTAAATTACAAATAATTTGTAGTTACTTCTGGTGATACAGATAGTACAACACACTTCTACTTCTTACTGTCCTCTTCAAATAGGACAAAATGGAGTCGTCTGTAGATGCTAGGCTATCTGTATAGCAAAAATAGCATTTGGAAACTTTTTTTTTTACACCCACTTTTTATTAGATTCAGTGAAAAGCATTCTAGGCGTGTGCTATCTTTATAACATTTCCTCTTGCATCTGACTTACCTAATTTATACGGTGTCATGGCCTCAATTTTCTGTCTCTAAACATTTTTCTTTATTGGGGATAGGCAATAAATTTAGACTATAAAAGGAATGCATCATGGTTAACGATGAAAAATTGGATTTATTAAAAGCTTAATTAGATTTAAATGACACAATATTTTCCCTGTAATTCTCATCTTTTTTTTAACAATGTCTGCCAAGTAAGTATGACGGATTCTTGTAATGTCAGGAAACAAAGTATCATTCAATATTTTGTTACAATGCTTGGTGGCTGTTTTCACATCGCTGAATAGTTTAATAGGAATCGAGGTGCTGCCTTTATTAATACGTATAGGCAATTTTCTTAGAAAAAGGGTGGAAATGACTCAAACTGATGCTGGGTGAGTGTTTGTACTTGCTCTGACACGTTTTACGCTCTGTTTTCTTTCTATTCCTTCAAAAGGATAAAAGCACAAGGAATCTGGCAGGGAAGCCTGTTAGTGCTTGCGCTGCCTGTCTGTTTTCAAACAGATCATGCTTCACAGCTGAGTGAAAGCTAGAGGCTAGAACCAGGTTAATCAGACCTTCTGAAACCATGTCATTATCCTGAGAGTTCAGACAAGGGAAGCCTAAGGAGGTGACGGTAGTACATATAGAAGGGACAGTGACACAGACAGGAGATGCTGTATGGCCAGTGCAGGATTTTGGTTTGCCTCTGTTGAGGAGTAGCATGAGAAGGGCATGACAGTGAAAGGCATTCGGGAAAGGGTGAGGAGAGAGTGAGGGAATTATGTACTAGAGGCAGTTCTGGGAAGCAGCTTTTTGATGTTGTGTCTGTTACACCTTGGCATGTGAGGGCATTGGCTTGCTTTGACACAAGTGGGTACATGACTCAGTGAATCAGTTGCAGTTTGTGGTACCAGTATTGTTACAAGAAAAGCCTGCGAATCAAACTGATTTGTGTAGTGCCTATTGTGGTGCGAACAAGTGAGGGTTGAGATGGAATTCTAAAACAGCTCTTGCATTTGAGTCTAAAATAGGATTTCAGTGTGTGTTTCCAGAGATGAAAATAGTGTTCCCACTGCAACAGCTCAGGAAAACAAACAAAAGAGAGTGCTCATACTTGCTAATAAAACTGTCAAATGAAAGAAAAAGTAAAAGCATTCTGCAAAGTACAACAGTAGATTTGCATACTTCATTAAAAGATAAGAACTTCCTTGCTGAAATAATAATAAAAATTAGGAATTTCAAATAGGAATGTTGTAGTTCTTAGCAGTAAAGTGCCCTTGCATAATATCTATGACCATATCTACCCCAGGGGACTATGTGGATAAATGCTAAAATAAAGCGGCTGATACAGCTTTTCCACCACTACCTGTAGTGTACTTAATTGTTTTGATGTAGCGACACATTAAAAGAGAAAAGCATGTTGATGTAAAAAAGGTGGTGTCAATTTTAAAACTTGGAAGACATAAATTTTAAATTACTGAATAATAAATTACTCCCATTTTTAATGTGAAGTATTGACTTCAGGCTGGATTTGGCTCTGAGACTGTGAAGGCTCATCAGTACATAGTTTGCAGTTTTTGTGTGTGTGAATAGCTTTTGTCTCTGCTTTAAAGATTGGAAGGTAACAAAGCTGCTGTCAACCTTACTAAAGAATTCACATTCGTCACCCTTCCCCCTCTTAGTGTTATATTTGTTACCCTTAAAGTTATAATATTTTACTTGTATATATGTGTATGTATATTCCCCATTAATATTTTATTAGCTCAGTCACATCCATTTACTTGTTTTTTCTGCTTTTCTTATATACTTTGAATCACGTAGGAATACAGTAGAAATGAAAGGGGGTTGCCTTTCTGAGAAATTACTTGTTTTTTTCTAGCTATGTCGTAGGATATCTGTGATAAAATAAAATATTACGTCTCCCTATAAACTGTATCAGTTTTCAGTCTCCCACAGCTATAACAACTCTTATTGCCATGAATGTATTAATCAACAGTTAGACAACTGGATGGTCTACGAACACCTTACAGTTTTGTCATTCCCTTAATTCATAAGGAGTCGGCATGTATGTCTATTATTTTCCATCAGCTAGTTTGTGGTCTTTCGTATGTAACTACTATTTGGGATGATATAATGTGTAACTTAAACACTTAAGTACTTAAGAGATAACAAGTGCTGACAAAGGCAGCTTATCGTAATGCCTGAAAAGATGAACAGATATGCAATGATTGTATTTTTTCATCTGAAATTTCTGCTTTCAAAACAGTGATTTTGCTAAAAAAGTGATGATGGAAGAAACTGCAGTTCCCAGTCCAGGCTCTAGGGAAAGGGGAGAATCTCATGAGTGGGAGGGTTTAGTCACTGGACACAAGTACAAACTCTCATTTAGGTGCTTGTGATTCAAATTGCAGAATGGACCTATCTGGTCCTAGAGACTTGTGCAAAAGAGTAAGTATATAAATCGTTGGGGGATTGTCTGCTATGGGGATGAAAACCTGGGTTTCAGACACTAATTTTGTTTGATATTTGACCTGAAATTTTAATGGATAAACAGCATTTAAGTATGCATAGCTGCCCTTGCTCACATGCTTGCAAAAACAATGAAAGGGTATATCACAGTGGTCCAGTTCTGTAGGATCTCCTTTTTTAAGATGCAGCTTATCTGAAGGCAAATTTTCAGTCCTCATTAGACACTGCATGGCTGTAAGAGAAGGATGTGATTATTGCTGATAGCAGCTCTGCACTTCCATTGATGCAGCCTGCAGAACACTGCAATAATTGGGACTCTTTGGCCTCTTGCTTTCCCCAAGGCATAGCCTTAAGTTAAACCTACCTAAGCTAGGTCAGGATGCCTACCTCAGACTTACTGTAAGCGCAGATACCATTAATATCTACACTTCTGCGGTTCCCAAAAGAGGATATGTGAGTTGTTAATTCCATCCCTCCGTTTGCTCCTCTGGACTTTGTGAAATACTAGGTTGCTGAGATGTTGCTTTCCCTGCTGTATGTAACCCTATGCTGACCCCAAACACTACCTAGAAAATAGGTAGGCTGACACCAGGTGAAAATGTTACCTTTCTGATGCTTGCTTCTGATGTTGGAGCTTTCCAGTTCAGCTTTTTCCTCATGCTAGCTTGAAACCTTCCCTGGAGAAGGAAGAAGATGATAATCCTGCTGTGCTAAAGGAAAGCATTCGGAAGTGGAGCTGGCCAAGGCCAGGTCAAAGTGGTGCCCAGGAAACTTGCAAGTTCCTGCCATGTGCTCGGCTGAATAGGTTGGTCTATGTAAAGTTGACTTGTCTGAGGAGTAGGTTTCAAAGAAATTGTTTCTGCAGAGTGTGGAGCACAGGGCCTTTTTGCACCTCTACTCACATCTGTGCCCTCTGCCAGTAGTTAAGCATGACCTGGTATTTGGATAGCTTGCCTTGCCTGCTGAAGATTAAACAGTGAAGACTGGGAAGATACCACAGGGAGCAAGTTGCTGCCAAAACAACTCTTGCACTGTGGGGACCTGAGCAAGCTCCCAGGTTGGCAGGCACTGCCTGTGCAGGCTGCAGCAGGAGCTGCTACTTGCAGGGCTGGGGGGAGAGAGAGTCCTGCTGAGAAAGGACTGCCATTCTGAAAAGGGCTGTGGAGTGGGAGGCCGTGAGAGGGTTTTTAGGTGTTCTGGCTGGACTACCCCTCCCAAGCCCAGGCCTGGCTCTGTGACTGGAGAGGCTTCCCTTGCAGGCTAAAGGATTCTACTTTAAGATCCATTATCTGAAAACGTTCTTAACCCTTCTGTGTAGGCGCCACGATGCAGGTTCTGTTCATGGAGCATAAAGTGCTGAAACAACCACTGCTTGCGCTGGGGAGAGATGAGCAAGGTGCAGGGCAGGCACATGCTTTTTTATGGTGTGCTGTATTCAGGGGTCTGAAATGGGAGCTTGTAAGGAGAATGGCACAAAGGCTGGCATCCCTCTCTGCCAGGGTGAACCATGTTTGGCACAGTGGTCAGGATGCCTACCTTACGTGTAAAAGTGACTCTGCCCAAAAGTCCCCCAGCGACACTGCTGACAAAGTGCGGGGCAATTCACTCTGCTCAGCTGCCTTAGTGTCTTCTCACAGAGAGTAAGGAGCTAGCCACTCCATTATTTGTACCAGGAGTACAAATGTGCAGGAGTACAGGGCAGATGGTTCCTGGGAGGACTGCGGCTGAAATTGTTGTGGGAGGACTGGTGGGGAAGTGTCCTACATTGGAGGGATGTGTCTGTTGAAAGGGGCTTGGTTTTCTGTTTTTAATTGAAAGTTAAGGAAGGACAGAGTCTCACTTTACAGAGTTCTGAGAACTAAATGAGAGGTTGACATTTGTAATGCCCTAGCAATGACTCCTTTTACAGAGCCCTGAATGCTTATATGAATCCCAGTCATGGCATAGTTTATGTTGGGAGGGACCTCTGGAGTTTGCTGTATCTAACTACCCCAAAGTGTAGGGTTATACATGTGGTTTTGCTAGAGTAAGGAGAAATGGAGATCAGACAGTCTGATTATTGGAAATCTGTGGTTATTGTGGTTATTTGAAAGCTCCCTAGAATCTCAAGTTTGAAATAAGTAGAATCCCATTTGTAACTGAATTTTGGGAGCTGTTTAGTTTAAATACAACTAATGGCAGGGTTACTTTTTGGATTAGGAATAATACACACTGCAGAAACTAAAGAGAGTGTTTATGGCAGAATTTTCTTTAATTCTCTGATGTTGGTTTCACTAGGAAGGGGAACTTACCTGAAAGGTTAAGAGTGGTTCAAGAGAGGCAATTTCTGAAACCTGTTTTCATTTTTTCTTTATAGGACTTAATTGCTCTGAATTTCTCTACCATAAAAGACAAAAGTATTGCATATACCTAACTAAACTGCCTTTTTTTGTTTAAAAGGTTTGCGTTCTTTTGGGTGGTCATGCTAAGAGAAGGACTAAGGAGATCCATGTCAAACCTTTCACTATGGCCCTGTCACAAGCTCTTCAATTTGTTGAAATTGAGTATGACTGATATAGAGCAATACCCTAAAGCTTATATGTTCTTTGTGAAAGGAAATAGAACTTTGGCCCTCAAGGACTTGAACTGGGCCATATAGAAAAGCAAGTACTAGAAATCTGTGGTACCTAGGAGTGCAACAGGAGATTGGGTGGGCAAACTGGAAAAATTCAAGTCACTTGTCAAAGTATGCCTGTCCATATGGAATATTTAAGGATTTTCTGAACCCTAGCAGTCTCTACCAAACACGAATATTTTTGTGTATTAGCAATATTGGAAAAAATATTTAATTTCTCCTTTTTTATCTGATACTGGTATGTAATTTGTGAGATTTATAGGCATCGGCAGATGTAATCATCTCATTATTTTGACACTTACAGCAATTAGTTTTGATCATGTTTCTCTACTAGTAGTTATATTGTTCTTGAGTCTAACCCTTTATTAATGTCCCTGCTGAAGAGCACATCTATTTGCTAATTGGATGCTGCAAAATATTTCAAGTCATTTTCTAATGGGATATTGAGAGTGAGATCTGATCAATAAAATAGAAGCACAGACAATTTATTTTATCACTGAAAAGCTGACTTTCTGAGTGACAAGAATTATAGATTTTTTTTGTAGGCAGGAAGAAATCTGTTATAAAAAGGTGAAAAGCAATGATTATTAGACACTAGAATTTAATGAAGTTGGAAAACAATGTAGTCATATGGCACAACAAAGAATTACTTTTAAAAAGGTATTGTTATTTCAGTATACAAAGATTCAAATGTTTGGTCTTGATTAATATAAGAACTAGAATAAGTATTTTTTCTTTTTTACTAGCAGTCAGGATTCAGGAGAATACTTTTATCTGTATTTAGTGATTCAGAATGAGAATTACTGTTAAATTATATAATGATGTTTGTCCCTTGAGGCCAAATTAAATCCACAACCGGGAAAGCAAAATACAGATTTGAGGTTCTGCAAGGAAAATTGCTTTAGAACAACAGAAGAGAGAAAGAATTTATTTGCTTTGTAAGGCAAAGCAAAACAACAGCAAACCAAATAGAGCTGCACATTTAGTGGGACTGTCTACTTGCATATAATCTGTCATTATATTTTTCATTAACATCAATAATAAAGACATATAATTTCCTCCTGTGTTAAACTTGTTTGAAACAGAACAGTAATTGTCAGAATGATTGTGTTGCATCGTAAATGGACAAATGCAACTGAAAAACAAGAGTTACTGCATGTAAAACTTCTGTAACTTACTAAGTAATGAAATGACAGATGCAAGTATTTAGTTTGTTTTCTAGACCTGTTCAGTGTTTAGAATTTCTCTATTTCTTAAATCATGGACAAGATGTTTTTTGAAAGATGTGTTTAAGCACAGTGTGTATGTTAAATTAACTTGCTTTGCTGGACTTGCTTATTAGTTCCTGTGCTAAGCAGCACAGCAGATGAGGTGTTTCAGTTGAATTTGCGATTTCTTTAACTGTAGAGAATGTGATTTCATATAAAGACTTATGCATATCTGCTTATTTTTACAGAAATCAATATAATCAGTCATAGTTATTGTATGCAGTGCTTTTGATCTGTTTATTTTAGAGGATTTTATAAAAGTAGTATCATAATCCATGTCATATAGATAGGGAGACAGTGTTGTAGACTGTCCCAAAGGATTAATGAGCCTGTGCAGCTCTGTGGTGACACAGATACATGGTCCTATATCTGACCTGGCTTTCAGTTGCCTGGCAGCATAGTTCTTTGAATCACAATGTCTGAAGAATGGGATATTTCATACAGAGGAAGATCTGCTAAAAGGATATACACTAGAGATCTCATTGTGTTATATCCTGTCCTATATGCTATAGAAATTGAAAGTTAAGTTATGCCATTTTTGACTGAAAGATGACGGTCCCTCTCTTACTCTCCAGGCCTATACAAATATCTCAGTTGAAGCTGTACTTTACCTGATTTAGGTGAAAAGTTAGGCAAGTTTTTTCTAAATTGCAAAAAAAATGAACAGAAGCGGACATTTTCCTTAGAGTAAATCTTTAGCACAGACCCTGATTTTCATGGGGAATATTAACCTTCCTGATTAGAAGGGCAACACAGTAGAACACAAACAGCCAAGGATGTTTTTGAGGAGTGCCAGGGGTACTTGGTAGAGGTACTGCATGGGCCAAACAGGCGATGCACAGCTGGATCTCATAATCACTAACAAGATAGTGATTTGGGGTGGTGGTAATCAACTGCAGCCTTGACTGTTGGTTACCATGAAATAGTGGAGTTGAAGATGCTGAGGGAAGCGAAGGAGATGAGGAGAGCAGCACTGACCCTGGGTTTCAGGAGAGCAGACTGTGGATTATTTGGGGAACTGGCAGAAGGGATCCTATGTGAGGCAGCTCTGAAGGGCAAAGGAGCTCAAGAAAACTGGCAGATCTTAAAGAACAACCTCCTCCAATTGCATGAACCTTCCATCTTGATATTTAGGAAATTAGGCAGATGTTACAGAAGATCAGCTTGGCTAAATAGGGAACGTGTGACTGAACTCCAATATAAAAAAAGAAATATACATGAGGAGAAAGCAGGAACAGGCCTCAAAGTATTAATTCAGAAAAGCTACTTGTATATACAGGATGGTAGGAAAGCTAAAGCTCATCTAGAGTTGATGCTTGCAAGGAACTTGAATGGCAACAAGAACTTATACTGCTGTGTTATTAGTAAGGTATTGAACAAGAAAAAGGTGGGCCTAGGATACTGCTGGCTGTCTTTACCACCTAGGCACGCTGTAGGCTTATGTTCTGTTTGCTGTCTGCCCAGACCCCCATGTCCTTTTCAGCAGATCTGCTTCCCAGCCAGCCAGTTCTAGTCTGTATTATTGCAAGATAGTCTATCCATCTGAGGTACAGGACTTTGCATTTGACATGGTTGGACTTCAGGAAGTTCCTGTCAGCCCATTTCTCCAGCCTGTCTAAGTCTTACTGGATGGCAACTTTGCTATCTGGTCACAGAATCACAGGATCACAGAATGGTTCCGGTTGGAAGGGACCTTAAAGATCATCTAGTTCCAACCCCCCTGTCATGGGCAGGGACACCTCCCACTAGACCAGGCTTCTCAAAGCCCCAGTCCTGGCCTTCAACACTTCTAGGGATGGGACATTGTCAACTTCCCTGGGCAACCTGTCCCAGTGCCTCACTACCCTCATAGTAAAGAATTTCTTCCTGATATCCAATCTAAATCTACCCTCTCTCAACTTGAGGCCATTACCCCATGTCCTATCATAACACTCTCTGATCAAGAGTCCCTCCCCATCCTTCCTGTAGGCCCCCTGTAGGTACTGGAAGGCTGCTATAAGGTCTCCCTGGAGCCTTCTCTTCTCCAGGCTGAACAACCCCGACTCTCTCAGCCTGACCTCATAGCATAGGTGCTCCAGCCCTCTGATCATCTTCGTGGCCCTCCGCTGGACCGGCTCCAACAAGTCCATGTCCTTCTTGTGCTGAGGACTCCAGAGCTGGAAGCGGTACTCCAGGTGGGGTCTCACCAGAGCAGAGTAGAGGGTCAGTTTTGGGTCATCTATGAACCTCATGAACAAGCCTTTTGTCCAGGTCATTGATAAAGATGCTAAACAGGACTTGTTTCAAGATATACCATTGCAGTATTCCTTCTTGCTGGCCTCCAGGAGAGGATGACCTGATGATAACTGCTTTGAACCCAACTATCCAGCCATTTTTTTACTATTTAGTTGTGTTCCTACCTAGAACATAACATCTAAGCTTGGGTATGGATGACTGGGAGTCTTGCTAGAATACATGTAAATGACACCCACTGCTCTTTTCCACAACTCCATCTATTTCATCTTAGAAGGCAGTCAGGCTGGTCAAGTATGATTTACCATGCTGAATGTTAGCCATAATCCTCTGTATTTGCCTGTAAATGTGCTCCAAGAGCTACTCACTCCATAATTAATTGCATCTTAACCAGCACTCTGGCCTAGCTGATTTTATCCATGATTAGTGTTGCTGTTCTTTTGATACAGCCTTAGTAATATGACCTACTTCCTGTTTTTTTCTGTGATTCAAGTCAATGGAGAGCTCTGCTTTTAGCTGGGCCAATCTCCCACTGCGTTCACTCCCCTTCTGCATTGGGGTAGTTATGAGTGTTGGTGTGAGTTCTCAGATATTCTGCTAGGTTACTGTAATTCCTTCTCCCTTTCCTTGATTACCAGGAAGTCTTATTTATCTGTCTCTGAGCATGGAGAAGACTTTTTCCTTAAATTTACTTTTTTCTCATGCCAATTTCTCTTCTCTTCACTAGGATTACGAAAGCTTCACATCACTCTCACCGAAGTTACCTTTCACATACCGAACCATTTTTCCCTCAGTGTGATGTTATGTGATACAGCTAAAGGGATAAACTGTAGGAAACAGGTCCAGTGATGCCTGTTTGGACTTCCTGAATGCATTTTTACTCTTCAAAATAAATGTGCTACAATGGTAAAATGTAAACCAAGCCACTTTCTATAAAAATGATACAATTTCATGTTTTTACCCTTTTTCCTATTTCTGTGCTTGAGTATTAAGATTCTCCTTGATACCATCTATACATATGAACTCCTTAAGCTTTTGCCTTTCATGTTGAACTGCCTTTCTTACAGCAAGCAAATGTATGACTAAATATTAGATTATTTGCTTTCCAAATACTCTCCTTAAAAAAGTATTTAGGGAAAATGTAGTAATTCATGTCTGCCAGTCCCACATAATTCTGTACAGTTTAAGAAACCCCTTTGTGTACAGTACAAATGAAAAATCAAATTCCAAAAAACATTATTTCAGTACATTATTCGCAAAAAGTTTTGCTTGTGGAATTGGAATGATTTTCTGTTGCTTGATCCATACACAGGATTTTTTCCCATGTCCCTTTAGCTAAACCAATGCCTCCTACACACTTATTTTCAAGTTCAGTCTGTTAATCAGGCAGCTTCTGAGTTGCACAATTTTTAAATGTCTGACATAGCAATTTTAGCTATTTAATGTCTTTGTGTAATGTTCATGCTACAGTTATATGGTGACCACAACTTTCTGGGGACCCAATTTGATATCAGGATAGCATATTTTTTAGGCAGTAATCTGCTATAGGTGAGATTAATCAGGGCAATACACTTAGTTTGTAACTTTGGGCTGTAGCCCAGATCTGATACTGATTTAAAAGCAGCTGTGTCTGAAATCTCTATCCCCTGATCAACATGGCTCAAACCACCTTAAAGTAATTTTAAAAATATGGATCTACCCAGTGACTATTTGTCAGTTAATGACCAAGTCTTTGTTATCTTAACTTCACAGAAACACAATCTTTGCTATAGCTTCATTTTTATTGAACTTGGAGCAACTTCTATAAGGTTAGCACTGAAAGTTAACTTGCAGCATGCATAATATTTGCGAAAACTGCTATATGTAACCCCCTATTTGCCACAGATGTATACATCTGTATAACAAATACAGGAAATGAAAGGAAACAAATATACGGAAAACAATTTAAGAAAAAAAAATTAAAGGTACTTTAAAAATTAGTGTCGTGCATGATCTCACAGCATAACAAATCAGAACAGTTTTTACAAATCCTCGAGGGATAAAACTCCTTAATTAAAATTTCAATTAAAGGAATAAGACATTGTAACAGTCAACTTGAAAGACTCCTTTTGCACTTTGCTGCACGCTGTAATGTATTTGTCAGGATGTGTTATTTGGCTTTCTAAATGTTAGTGATTTTCATGATTGTCGGAGATGTTTGAAAGTTATGGTTAAATACAGAAATTCAGAAGTATTGCCTTATGAAGATGCCTTTTACTTTGAGGGAAATCGAAGTGTTTTCTACCCATCAACATTTTCTTCCAATGCAAAGAACTTCAAAACAATGATTGTAATTTGATTGTTACATCTGGGCCATTACACATTTTACAAATTGGGTTGGTCATAATTTCATATAACTGTTTGCTTCCTTATAAAAATGGTTCTTCTCTGTTCTGAGAAGTGCCTTCCAAATATTCATATTATAGCCTTTCAACATTTCTTTATTATTTTTTTTACTCCTTGAACATCTGATTTATAACTGCTAAGTGACTAAGAATTTCTTGTCTGTTATGCTTGTTAGGTAGCCTGGAAAGTGAGAATCTATGTCTTAGAATTTTCTCTGCTAAAATACTTTTTTCTCAAATTTCAAACCTATACAAAACCAGATCATTGTTTATATTCATATTAGACACTCAAAATTGTTCTCCTTTGCCTTGCTGAACAGGAAACCGTACAAAGTGAGTGTTGTGTGATCATTGTTATTTGGTTAGAAATGTGATATTCTTTTTTTGACCTTATCCACCCCAACTTCCTTGTAATTTTATTTCCTTTTGGTTTCCTTTATTTGAGCTTACATTTTTTGGATTTCTTTTGATTTGCATATGCACAGAAAAAAAATAACTGATCATGCATTCTTACAAACAACTCCCTCTTGCTTCTCTAGCCTTTCAACATTGGTCAGCTCTGTTCTTCATACTTATATTGTCTTAATCTTTGGTATTCTGCTGTTTAAATGATATTATAAATGCCTACTAGTGGGATCTCATTTTCAGAGTACAGACCTCTGTTCACCTTCTGCGCAAAATATTTGCATGCTGCATCTATAAAAATATTTTGATTAATGGATTTGACCAGTGCGGTTCTATAGTAGTAACCAGACCTATACTAATTACTGATTGTTGTTGCAGCTATTTTTGTTTGGACAGTAGACTAAAAAAATTGAAGAGATCTTCCATTGTCAGATATTTTTATTTTTTTTTTATTAAATTAAAAATCTATATTTGAGCAACTTTAACAATTATCAGAATACTTTCAGGAAAAAAACAACCACCAAATCACTTTTATATTTTTCATTTCCTCGACAAATTCTGTCAAGTAATTTGACAAATTGTCTCTGGTTATACCTGGATGTGGAACTCCACATACGTGGTTTGGCAATCAAATACTGAAAAAATTTCCTTGTTATATAAGTAACATACTGACACACAGTGAATCATAGAATAATACAGGTTGCAAGGGACCTCAAATGATCATATCGTCCAACCTTTTGTGGGAAAGGGAGCCTAGATGAGATGATTATCTAGCAGCCTGTCCAATTGCATCTTGAAAACCTCCCTCCTGGGGGAGATTGTTTCAGTGAATGTTTGTTGTCACTGTAAAAAAAACCTTCGTTCTTAAAGCCAGATAAAACCTCTCATGGTGCAACTTGTACCCATTACCCCTTTGCCCCTCGTCTTGGAGTCCTTGTAAAGAGATCCTCATGCACAGAAGGTGCACATTCTTCCAGTGGAGCAGCTAAGGAAATGAAGTTAGATGTGTACCATCTGCCACCTTTCAAAAAGTGTTTTCTATTACTTGTACAATTGAAAATATAATCATGTGAAAGATGTAAATGCTGCCAATTCTCAGCTTTAATGCATTTCTCAATGCTTCTGCACAACTGTGTGAAAATTACACTTGTAGCTCTTGTGATTGAAAATCTGAAAAATAGTTCACAGAACCAGAAAGGATATAAAACGGTCCTTAAATTCACCATTTAAAAATGTCCTGAGTTTAAAAAAGTCATGTGAATTTTTTCTTTCTGAATGGTTGAGTCCACAGGTAGTTTTTTGGTTGTGATCACGTACAGAAGTACTTCATGTTATCTAATGGACTGTGACAGGAACAATTTGACCTATTTTACCTCGGGAAACCGTAACAGGTTTATTTCAGATTTTATAAAGTACTGAAGTCTAAAGAAAAAAGTACACATCTTAATTATTTCTACTCCTGAGAGTGGATCCTTTGAAACTTAAATAAAAGAGCAGATCATTTGGGTGAATCTCAGCTGGTGACAAATTTCTGTAATTAGCAGCATAGAGTATACAAGTTTAAAACAACTGAAGATGTCCTTCTATATGATTCTATTAACACTGCTGGGCGACTCTTCAAAAAGAGAGAACCATCACCTGAGTTTCCAGCAATAATTTCTCATAGTAAAGCCCTTTAAAATTGTACACGTAGATGAAGTTATACGTTATTGATAAAGAGCAGTTTGAGTTTCAAAACAGTTTGTGTTCAAATTAGATTACTTAGTTTGGCTACTTTGCCCTAATCAGTCCCTCATGTGCTATACTTCAGTGACAAATAGAATGATCTATACAGATGATCTGCTTATATGCAAAGAACCGATTATCTGAACTCAATAATTCTTGTGAAGTAAAGAATAGCTAGGTTTTCAATAATGCCAACATTAATGTATTTGTAAATTTCCAAACTAACTTCAAGCCTAAGCTTTCAAAACCACTACTATTTCTGCATGCACTTAACTTCAAGAATGTGAACAGTTCCACTAAAAATAATGGAAGCATTCCTGAGCTTAAAATTCATTGAATTCACATTTAAAAGATAATTGCTGGAATGCTCCATCTGGCAAAATCTTTTTCTTGGAAGCTGCTTTCACACAGAAAACTGAATTCTTAATATTTTTTTTTGGGGTGGGTGGGAGGTGATCAGTGGAAAGTGATGCTGCTATCAACTGGTTGTTGTGATGCTACATCCATTTTCTGATACTCTTTCCTATTAAAACAAACAAACAAAAAAAGTAATAATCTTAGTTCTTTAAGAATTAAAAAAGATTTTTCATACTCAATTAGCATGTGGTTCAGTTTGTGGTAATTGTTTCCTATGATATATTTACCTGTGAATAAACTTTTTTATTTTTTTCATTTTTCTCACTACACTTAGTCATAAAAACTCAATTCCTTCATTCAGCAGAAACTGGAAAATAAAAATATAGACCAACTTAATTTTTAAACTTTGATCAGGATGGTGAGCAACTTTGATCTCTGAGTTTTAAAGCTTTATTTCATTAAAGTCACATGTGGGGAACTCACATTATTGTTTGCAATGAAGGTTTTTTAGCTTACCTCTGTTATTTTCAAACAGCTCTTAAGGTTCTTATTCAATTTTTCAGTAGCAATTTTGCCTGTGAAATTCACATTTATTTTTGTCAAACTGTAGTCCCTGGTACAGAGAAAGAGGATTATATTTGTGTGTTTTTTTAAGTGCAAATAACTAGCTGAATAGATGTAGGGACATGTTTAAATAAAAGCTTTATGAGGTGAAAAATATATTTTCAATAGAACTATGAATATTTAGGGCTCTTCATTCTAAAACAGATAAGCAGCTTTCCAGTGAGTGCTTAAAGGGAGCACAAAAAGGACCAGAGGAGATAGGTGGTGGTGAAATTTTACTCTTTGTGCTCAAAAAACCATGTGCTTTTCCAGGATGTTATATTTTGGAGGTAGAATCATGGTACTTCTATCTCCACTTGCCATGCTGGAGGTAGGGAAGTAGAGGTTGGTCAAATTCCATAGACACCTGTAATTCATTATCCCCATTTTATAGAGGAAAATAAAGCACAGAGAGAGGAATAACACGCTTAGTCAGGTGGCTAATGCTAGAGGTGGGAACAGAGACTAAATCTCCTCATGTCTAACCTAGCAATTTAAACACTGTTTGCAGCTCGCTCTTTTTGACAGAAGCAGTTATTTCAGTCAATACCAGAAAGTAATAATTTCCAGGTTTAAGGGCATTTGCCTGATTTAATTTTGAGAGATATTACAATAGGAAATGCCTTCCAATATTTAAAAAAATACAAAAATGATAGAATTTTTTTTTAAAGCAATGAAAGTGACTTCATGTTTTTTATTTAAAGTGATGAGATTTTTTTTTTAAAAATGTTCTTAGAGCCTGCAAATAGCAAATTCTTTTCCTTTAACATGTACTTTATTTTTAAGGATTTTCTATTGCAACTACTGATCTCTTTCAAAAGTTTGTGCGTTTTCAGGTCTTGGAGGAAGCTGTCATTTGATAGCTGTTCACAATGTATTCGGTTGTGAATATTATGAGAATATTGATGGGCCTGTGTGGGGCATGTTATTTGTCAAGTGGTAGTGGCTGATCAATAGTTCTATCTGAAATATGAGTGATGCCTATTTGTAAGATTTCTTTGAGAACTGCCAACTCCATTTCTACTTACCTCTGTTGCAAATAAATGGAATAACACTTCAGAGCCTGAAGAAACAGGGTGATTTCAGGAAGGGACTCTGTTTAAAAAAAGAAAAAAAAAAAAAGTATGCCTAAACCTGTCCTTTGGAAGGGCTACCTCAAAGCTGCTGAGAGCTCTCAGGAGAAGCCATATCACAGGAACAAATGTGGTAGAAGGTGTCATGGGAAGTGCAATGGCAGTCCCAGGGGTGCACTACTTCTGTGCTAGAAAAACAAAACCAGCCAGCCAACACAGCCCCTGCTTGAAGACCAGTATAACTGGAGAGGTCTGACCAATTGACAGTGTTCTACCAGCCTAGGCCAACTGTAAACTAAAGCACATTCTGGAAATGAAGGAAAATTAATGTATTGATCAAAGCAAAGGCTGTGAAAGAATAGTACAGAAATAAAGCCTCCCTGCTCCATTTAAATATTAATTTATAATAGAGTAAGCATGCTGCAAGTGTGATGAACTGTAGTGAAGATGTCTTGTTAGCATAATTCACTCTTGACATTAACCTTGATCTGATTTTGTTTTTTAAGGTTGTTAATCTAATAGACACTTAGACATTAAAGGAAACACAGTGTTCATACCACATAAAGAATAGTCTCATTATTTTTCAGGAACTTAAACAGGTTTTGTAATGTGATAAGGCATACCAAGTTTCAGGAGGACTCTGCTGACATAAACAAAAAGTTTTGGTACAACCTGAAGAATACACAAAATACAAGAAAGCTGCAAGCTGAAGGACTGGATATTTGAGGAATTTTTGTGGTTTTATATGAAGGAGAATGAGTCTTAAGTGGGGATGGCAGGAAAAATAATATGGCAGGAAAAACTCAAACTTGTCAAACTCTTTGTCTTACAATACTCCTCACTCAACTTGCCACAAACAGTGGCCTATTTAATATCAGTGTAGTCTCCAAGGGGGACTATTTGATTTGTGTTAGATGAGTCATGATTTACTCATCTGGGTGATAGTTAAGGCACTTCTGTTGTTAAATTTTGTATCATATATGGCATGATAAAGCAGTATAACAGATCACTGGGGTTTTTTTCCGATTGTTGTAGTCTATGATGTGTTATTTAAATATCAAAGACCTTGTTAGCTGAGATGGAACAGAAGCCCAGAACGATCCAATGCACAAAATCCCAAATTGCGTAAAACATAGTAGGCGTGCTGTAGCCATAGGTAACATAAGAATCTTTTGAGTGATAGTAGGCTGTTGAAATAGGAACTATGAACTATGTGACTTCTTCATTTTTTATTAAATTTAAACCTGGCCTAGATGGATTATAAAACTTCAATTTACACATATGTAACGTGTATATTAAAAATAGATGGCAGAAGAAGTGAGAAAATATATTAATTCAGCTTGACAAAGAAAAGCAGGAGTTTATTCCTAAATTTGATTTAATGGTGGATCATTCCTCAATTTTAGCATTTCTTTCAACCTATACAAGCCTGCCAAATTCTAACAGCTAGGACAAAACTAATCTTTGGGTTCTTTGTGGCCTGCTATCTTCCTTTGAAGTCATGGATGGATAAATTATAGTCACAATATCCTATCAACTGAGGTATTGCTCTCACGAAAATTTCCACTGGATATTTATAGTAACTCACAATGTCTTGGAGATAATTTACAGATGAGTTTTATACAATATTTTGTTGCAAGAAACAGCTACTTCGAAATAGTTTAGTGAATTATCACATAATGTTAATTTTGTTTAATGAAGGACTTGCAAAATGTCAAATGTCATTTAGTGTATTGCTTTGATACATGAACATACTGGCATTTAAAAATTCCATCAGAATTAAATTACCTACCTTGTCTTAAACAAGAAATAAGAAGTAATTCACATTCAACATTATAGGTCATCATCAAATGGTAAAACCAGAAGCTCTCTCTGTTAGAGATTACTCTGTGTTTATAGAACCAACGAAAGCAAAAGGCCTAAGTTAAACCTCTGGAACTGAAAGCATTTTACCAAAACCTCATATCATGCTTCTTACTTTTCTTGAGAAGATAATGCTCTTTTCTTTTCTTGTGCTAACAAGGCAACTATTCTGCCTGACATATTGATACAGAAAAAGTACAAATACAAGCCAATCAGTTCTAAAAGCTAGAGATAAGAAGAAGAAAGGACTAGAATTATGTGACACCTTTCTAGCTCAGAGTCCATTGCAACTGTCTTCCATGTATTTGTAAGAAAATGCTCGGTTTCCTAGTTCTGCAATTTATTCTTACGTTAACTAGTTTTGCAAAACAAATTTCTTCTATGTTTTCCCTCACGTTTTCATTTGTTAGCATATCCCCACCAAATATCTATATGTAAATGAATCATGTTAAATAGCTTGCTTAGTGCTTTTGCATAGTATCCCTTTAATATTTGTTCTGTTCTCTGTGTTTGCTCTTAAAAGAACAAAACAGCACCCCTAAATTTTCTGGTAAGAACTTTTTGATCTGCTCTTCTTTAGAGTTGGGTGTTTAATTGTCAAGCTAGCCTACAACTACAGAAGCACAGGAATCATCCTTACGATGTAGGTTATGTGCTGCTGCATCAGCAAAAGTCCTTCATACAGGTGCAGAGGGTTTGCTACCATGCAGTTGCTTCGAGTTTGAAAGCAAATTTATGGTCAAGGATGTTCAGGCTACTAGAGATCAGAGACACAGAACTGATGTTGTAGCTCTACAGAATAAAACAAGTTAATGAAGTTTAGCTCTAGGCAAGTTAAACTGTTTTAGGACAATATTTTGTCCATGAAAGGGTAACCTCAAACACTTCGCAATTTGCAAGTCATTGGGTACCTTTAACTGGAAAATGTTTTTGAGCTATAATTATGAACCAGAAGTGACTAAAGAGATCATAATCATCTTTTTTTTTGATAAATGAGTAAGATAAGAGAGACATTTGCATGCCTCCTTTTCAGTTGGAGACATGAGCCACTGCTGCTCTAGGGCAAATAATCTGTCTCACTTCCCAGGAGAATATCCTAATCATTGGGATATGCATATGGGGTACGCTGCCATGCTGGCTGCACCATTCCCCTGAGTGGCACAGCTGTTGAATCTCATGCAGCTAAATGAGTTTAAAGCCATTTCTCCCACCTTCCAAGCGATTTCCTTCCTCAGTGGTGGGTCACTGTGTAAAACAGGCCACTGACTTCTATTTCTCTTCTTTCTAGTTAAAATGTTAGGAAACTACATAAAAATGTTCTTTCTTTCAATTTAAAAAAAAAAAAAAGAAACAGAAGTCAAGATTGTGGTGTGAAAGCAGACTTACAGGTACCTTTTAGTAAGAAAAAATAAAGAAGATTGATTGTGTTTGGATTTTTTTGGAAGGGATGATTTTGTTGTTTCTGAGTCGCTGAGTTATCCATACAACCCAAGTTACTATTAGAGAAGTGAGTCTTATTCCAGATTTACTTACCTTTATGGTAGGTGGTTGGTTTCAGTGACAGGCATTAATAAGGGATCTCTATGCTATTAGTGATGCATGCAGTCGTTTCCACCATGTTCCACATACCTGTAAATGACTTCAGCCTTCTGCATTTGTCTCTTTCTATCTATAGCATCCCTCCTCTCCTGCCTACAATAACCTCCATCTGTCTGCTTTGAAGAGATTAAATTAAAAGAATAAGTAGTTTTCTGCATCTGGGAATTCTAGTTTCAGATTTTCATCAGCAGTTGCAAACCTTTGTTGGGCCAATGTGACTGTCATGAAGTATAATTACAAAATCTTCCTATTCAGAGATGAATTTCCATGAAAGCATTAAAGTTGATGGTGAAAAAGATTATTCAGGAACATTTTTTTTTTTTTACTTTTTTTCTTATGTCTACATTTAATTATCTTTTGGATTTGGCAGACTTGCACAACACAGTTTGTAAAATAAAACATTTGTAGGAACTTCATAATGTTTACTGATTGTTCATTCTGTGATGATGCCTTCCAGGAGCTGAACGGGCCCCACTCCTTTGTTTTGCCAAATCCAATAGAAAAATAGTCTCATATTTGGAACACCTATAGCATCAAATCCAAATAGAAGAATAACTTAATTAAAAGAATCATGCTCCTAATATGTGAAAACAGATTTTCTTGTATTGGATAAAACACAAGAGAAACAAAGTTTAACTTTGTCTAAGCCTTCTGTAATGCTTTAGATTGTCATCCCTCATTCCTCTCAGTGGACTAAGAGAAGTGGGAATTGAAAAGGTTTCTTATATTTTCTTTGCTCAGAGATTCATTACACCTGAGCCTTCTTACAAAGAAGTGGCATCCTTTAAAGTTAATCCTCAAAATAATGTTGTTATGCATTGTCTACATCAATCCTTCCTATTTTCTTCTATTTGTTTTTTTTTTTTGTATTTTTTTTTCCCCCCATTCTTCTTTCTCCTACCAGTCAAATCAAATAGAAATAAGAGATGTCCCTTCCACATGCAGCACTTCATTTTCTCCAAACGAGTATCTCTACATTGTTGTATGGGACTGAGAGATTTAGGTCACATTTCAGGATATGGGAGTGTATCTGCCCTTGAGTGCAAATGCATATCTGTATTAAGTGTGCTGTAAGAAGCTGAAAAGGCATTAATTTTAAGTGGAATAAAGATCTTGTTTAAATTAATAAATACCCACTGGTGGGTTCGCTGACATAGCTGAACTAGAGCAGGTCTAAATGTTTGTGTCTAAACTGCTATTTATGAAAATAAAATGAGAACATTGTGTGCATGAAAAGTATGTAACAACACTGGTAAATCAAAGGATTTCTGGATATGGACAAAGTGAAAATTTGAAAAAGAAAAAAAAGTTTTAGTTTTCAGATGAAAAATCACAAAAATATAGATTTAAAATACCTTTGCAGTACTTACAGGAAATACCAAGTCCCTATTATCCCTCTGGGACAGGTTCATCATCATATCTAGTGATACATATGGCCAGAAACCTCTACTTGGCAAGGGAAAAGATGTTCACTACAAGTGATATTAGCAAATCAAGAATCCTGACTTCAGGAATCATACAGCACCAGCAGGGTATTTCTGCATTATGAAATTAAATTATAGGTACTGACATATTTTATAATTTTACTCTTATCAAAAATCCCACAGTTTCCACGGGAGAGAAATATTTTCAAGAGTAGTATTTTTTTAAGACGCAAAAGAAACTTTTAATTGGAAAATTGAAATAGCTCCTGTCCTTGTAAAAATACTTCTGGGTTCATTACAAACTATTTGTTCTGTAACGACATTCAGGCAATAGAAATTCAGAGGATTTGAGATGGATTTTCATACTAATTCTAGGTAATCATAGATTTACGCGTTCCATTGATAGTTTAGTAAAGGTCCGTTTAATTGAATAGCTTAGAGTTTTAAGTATGATAGCTTTGTATATAAACCTTGCATTTGTGGTCTTTTAATTACTTTGATATAAAAACGTGATAATTCAAAGGGATAAAGAAAAGATCATAGGTAGCAATTGAAGGTTTCAGCATTTAGAAGAGATACAGCCAAATGGCTATGCAATTATTTGCATATGTGACTAATAGGTATGGTTGAAAAAATGTTTATGGTTGAAAAATATGTTTACATCTTTTTGTGTTTATATGCAACACACCCTATCTTGTTTTTGTAATTTTTATTTCCATACCTTGATTCCTCAGTCCTTCTAGATTTTAATTCGAAGTGTAAATGCAAAAACTATGAGTATGAAAGAGAAAAAGTATTAAAATCTGTTTTCCAGGGTGCATAGTCCTGCAATGAATTAAGTTTCTTTAGCTTAAAAACAGGGATGTGTATCTTTCTGTGAAGTCGGAACAATCAGCATTCTTGACATTTTATGTGAGTCAGTAATGATGCACATTTCATTTTGTTAATTGCCATAACCTTTTCAAAAAAACCAGTCAGCTGTGTCTCTGGCAGGCTGATCTTTAGATTTCAGGCAAGAAGTTAAGATCATGTCTGAAGTCACGTTTTCCTCATGGTAGTAAAGCATTCATTATGAAAAAGAGAATTTTACCACCGCTACATATACTGTCCAGGCTACTGCCTCTAACTCACTAACAGTACTGCTGTGGCCTGACAGTAATATTACTGCACACAGTATAGCCACTGACTCAGCAGGTTAACTTTGATAACAAAATCTAGTAAAATGTTGACAAAAGCCAAAGGAGAAAAAAATCTTACATATGCCTAAACAAGACTCCATGAAGTTAAAAATTGCTGATTCAGCTTTACTTTACTTATCTCATATAATGACTGTATATAATCTAATGCTAAAATGGAGTTTGTCTTTTCTTTAGTTTTGAGACTCTTGGGGAGTAAGGCTGAAGCATTTGTATGCTACCACTTGTCTTTGGTAACTGAAAGGCAAGCACTATGAAAACTGTTCCTGAAGTAGCTCATAAACAATGCCAGTCACAGGTTTTTGTGACAACTTGTGGCTAGCAGCATCAGGAGTTATACATTTGGGGTGTCTTCTCTGGGAAAGAAAGGCTAAAGGGAAACATCCTGCAGGCTGGATGTGTGCTGTGAGGTGCCAGCTGCTCTAAAACAGTGCATTTAAAAGAGTTTGTATAGTTGCAATCCAAGGCTGGAGAAAAAGGAGAAAAAATTTATTTACGTTCCAAAGCAAACTCCTCTAACTCTGAAGGGAAATTCTTTCTCCGCATTTCTATGCTGAGCTAAATCATTGGCCCTTACTGTCAGGATTCAGTTTTTAAATGCCCAAGTGGAAATCCAGGGAAAATCAGATGTCATTAGAAAATTTGTTTTGTGAGATCTTAAAACCTAAAAAACCCTAACACTACCACCCCCCACCCCTCAAACTAACCAACCAACGAAAACAAAATAACGCCAGAGGATGCTTCTGGGAAAAAGAAACACAAGCTTTAAATGAGATTTCATTTTTTTTCTTCTTTCTATGAAATGAAGAAGTATTAAATGAAACAGTATGCTTCCATACTCTGAAGGATCTCCTGGCAAATAATCTTTTTTCAGCTTCCTAATCTTTACTTCCGAAGGTTTTATTGATAAAGGACCACAAATTTAAAACTGCTTCAAAAGAACCAACAACTCAGCTGTTGATCTGGAAAAGGAGGAAGTGGAGTTTTGGAATACCTGCAGTTAGTTCATAATATTCTGGGTGACAGTTAGATGGAGTTAACTGCTCCTATTTTGGTTTTAAAAATTCTCTTTTATATGCCATAACCCCTATATTGACCGTCTATGACTAATGCTATATTGACCATCATTTCTCATTATTGTCTTTATGATTGAGCTCATAAGCCACCATGGCCACTATTTCACCACAGCATTTTCAGTTAAAAGAGAGGTTGAATTTGATGCAGCAATTGTGTTGCATCTTTTATTGCTTTTGTTAATATTGAAATTGCCTTTTGGGAAAGATGCTGGCTACTTAGTCATAGACTCGGGCATATATGAGCACATTCCCTTACCTGCGCACGGCCCAGTCCCCCAGGGCCATCAGCCCCTGCCCCAGCGATGCCACAGCAGGGCCGGTCTCCGGTTCCCCACAGCCCTGCCCTGCCCTGCCCAGCCATGGGTCCCACTGAATCCCAGCCAGGCCTTGGCCCCATCCCTGTCCCCAAGGAGGTGTCCAATGCCCGGAGCTGGGGCTGCCCTGGTGCCCCCAGCGGCCCGGCTCCTGGCTCTGACTCTAGCAGCTCATAAATTTAATTTGGAAAATATGTGCTGGCTTGTAAAAGCATTTAGGATTGTGGACAACCTGATAACTCTACCCCTAGATTGCTATTTACATCCTTTCTGGGCACACGACAGGTGGGTAACTGAGTATGTCTCTAGCCAATAATCATAACCTTAAAGTGCTGAAAACCAGCCAATTATTTACTAGGGATATTTGTTTCAGTTTTCTCTATTGCCTTACAAATCATGTTGTAGGAAAATAAAATATTTTGAAATGTAATTAATAACATTTTAATGCTAATAGATTCAAAGATGAGCTATTGCAGCATTGGTGGCATTGAGTCATTTACATTTTGTAAAGCTGCCCTGGTTATTTTTCCATAAGTATACGTTGGTAATGTACAAGTCAGTTTATCTTTCAAATGTTCCTTAATAAGCTCAGAGCTTTCCCTTCCTCTTCAGACATAGTGTAAGCAGCCTGTGCTTGGAAATGAAAAGGCTGCGGTCGCATATGCTGTGTGACATGCCTTCTGATGGTTCCCATGGCGAAACTTCAAGGGTCACCACTCAGTAAGACCGTGAGTCTCTCCCTAGTGATACTCTGGGGTCATAAAGAAGTAATTGCTATTCCTGCTTCTTCCTGTTTCCATATGCATTAAACAATAATCATAAGGTACATAAGCAATTTACAGCAGGAGCCCACAGGCTGCTGCAATAGGGATCATTGTGGCACAGATGCAGGAATGCGCGTTGAATCTGAGGGCCATGACTGGCTCAATGCTGCTGCTGCCAAGCCAACACACTTGAGCCAACAAGTTCTAGCATCAGTTTAATTTGGAAGCAAGGATGTAAAGATTGTCCCCGGTACCTTACGGGATTAGGTCTGAGCTGCAGCATTGTATCTGCCCTCCTTTACTTCTCTCAGTCATATGAATTAAAGTAGAGCTTAGTCACAGTCTTTTGTGGGAATTTTATCATGATACTGGTGAAACATAAATGAGCTTGGTGAACAAGTTGCGGTTATGGAGTGGACAGACCTTATAGCCTGCTTTTTCTCTTCTTTCTGCCTCGCAGGCGTGTCATCCTGTTTCTGATCGTTTGTGGGAATGGTAACCACAAGGTCCAATCAGTCTTGCATTATGGCTATGGGTTTCTGCTTCTCTCATGCTAGCTCTGTTAATGTGACACATCCAACTGGTTGGTTGGTTGTTTTCCTCTGAAGACCTGCTAAACTGGTTAAAGTGACTTAAAACAGTTTATTCAAAGCAAAACAGCATTTGATTGCCAAGACAGTAGCTAGGAATAGGTTAACATAAAAAACCCCACAACACAACCCCCAAACTCTTTCTTCACCTACAATACTCTTTCTGCCTATGCCTACATTATTTTCCCATCTGTAGTGGAAGAACTGTTTTTTTTTGTTCTGGTCACTTGCTCTCCATGACTATATCATACAGTACATCAAACCTGGAGCCAGCAAGCATTCCATGGCACTATATTGTGCTCAGACCTTGACACTTGCAATTTAGAGAAGTTCCTGGCATGGTTTTAGCCCAGGACTACTGGTAATTCCACTCTGATTTTAGGGATTGGGAGAATTTAAGAGTACGAATGCAGTCTTTTCTGTGCCAGACAGTCTTAGAGCCAGCAAATGGTCTCAGGCACTTTTATAGTATAGAGATAGCTTTCAGGTCACGGTGTGTTTGTGTCTCTGCCAGGTTTCTGACAAGCACCATTACTTCTCCTCTTTCTAAGGTGGTTATTTTAGACTATTAGAATTAAAGTTGTGCAGACTTTTGGCTTTTAAAAGTTAAAATCAGTCCAAAAAATTAATTCTTTTCCTTATCATTAAAAAAAAAGAAAAGTCAAGTGTGACATTAAAATGGGGTCATAAAATGAAGGAACATGCTTAAGTAAGCCATAAACATCTCAATATTTTTCTCAAAAATAATTTTAATGTTTTTTTCTGCCAAAGCTGTTGATCAAGCTTGACCAAAACAGTGAATTTTTTTTTTGGTCATTTACTTGGAACTATTTTGTATATTTGCTGAAATACTAGTGAATGTCTTACCTTAGCACCCTCTCTTCCCCCTTCACTATAACCCCAACCAAAAAACCCCCAACTTGTCCAGATCTATGTAGGACTTGCTGTAAGCTCACATTCTGGTTCTAGAAGAATAAACCATTCTAGTATGGATATGGACAGATGGACAGGTATTTGTGAATTGATAGCCATTGTTAGCTTAACTCTTCCAAATATTTTAGTGAACAAGCCCTATCTTTGTTGCTGTTTCATTTTCTGTTTTTCTTTTTCCCTCCACACAACAGCCTGGTTTACATCATAGAAGTCTAACAGGTTCATATCACGTTTATAACCTGATGGGAATATGATAGTTGTAACAAATAGCCCCTCATTTTCAACATGACATGACTAGATGACATCCTCCCTATTGCCAACATCACTTTCTAGATCCTGTCTATTGCTGACTTTTTTTATATGCAAGCACTTTGTTGATACCAATTTCAACTATTCAACAGCTGCAAAATGAAATGAAAAAGGCCCAAAGCCAGGCTTGAAAGTTTTTCTACAGGCAACAATGACAGAGAAATTAAGTAACTTGTACAAAGTCAGTGAACCTGGTTTCCTTTTCCTTCTTGCAAGTATGTAAATCAATGTTAAGTCCTGATATTGTAAAATCTCCATCAATGAGTACAGAATCAAGCCCAACCAGGCTAAAATAAATCACAACAAAGAAATAGTATGCACTAAAATGTAATTTGTAGCTGTTAGACCTACTGAGCTCTGCTGAGAGGTCTCATTTTGTATTTCTTATTTTTGTTGTTAAGGCATGAGATCAGTGCAACACCTTCAAAATCAGTTTTTAGACAGGAAAGCAGATATTTATCCAGGGAATTAATGTTTTCTAAGAGCAAAGGAAACTGCAAAGAATAAATAGCAACACCAATTTCATTTTCCCCAGCCATCATAATGATGGTTCCCATGTAAGAATATTCTTTAGGCCCAGTGATGAATGGGCTGACATTAAACATGTGTTTACATACTGTGCTCCATGGAAACTGATGATATAAAATTACTAGAACTATGTTGAGTGTTAAGTTGTTTTGGTGATAATTAATACCTTGATGAAGTATACCTGCTATTACCAAGCAGGAACCATCCTTTTGTTCTGACTCAGAATTTCTTTTTCAGGCATTGCCATGACATAAGTGATCAACAGTAATTTGAGTCAAATGTGTAGGACTTACCGAGTTGCATCAAGAGAAAACATGTAGGCAATCCTATACAACAGAATATGAACACCTAAGAGATTTGAAATGGTTACTTACAAAAAGGAACTTCCAAGAGTTTGTTATTCCATGGCACAAATCCACAAAAAACTCAACCTCAGTTTTCCCTGTAAATACATAAGAATATCCATATTTTATAGTGCCTTTTCCAAGCAAGAAATAAAATGACTATTTAAATTGTATGCATGCAGTATGCTTGCAGTTGTTCCCACTGTTTAATTATGTCAATAGTATTAAGCAGGATTTAGAGATTAAATCAAGAGTAAATTTTCTTCCTGAGTAGTTTGACAATAAACTGCATGCATTTTCTTTTGTATCTAGCTTTTACATACTGAATAATAATAATAATAATTTAATGATAGTATTAATAGTCTGTAGTTTTATACAGAAAATTATCATTCAGTGAAAACAAATAATTTCAACCTTTGATATTCTCTAAATTCTCCACAGATGAGGTAGAAGACAAACTCTAAAAGGCTGTATTCTGAAGATCAAGAAGTACAAACATGACAGATAAATCGTGTACTTTAATGGAAGTATTTAACATAATCACCTTAGTTCTTAGGTCCAAATTTGAACACAAACTCAAGTATCCTGATTCTTTTCAGTTTCTAGGTACCCACAGAGGTACCCCAAAGGAAATAAAGGATCAACTATATAAAATAAGAAACTTTCAAAGCTAGATCACTAAGCACAGAGATGAATATCAACTGCTACGTATCTTTTGCTTTGGTCAAATAATTACTACTTTTTTTTTTTTCCCCAAATAATTGAAATCAAGTGGATGGAATCACACTTCTTTATTTGTTTATCGGCTCACTTCTTTAACTAATAGAGCTTCAGTTTTAAATCATTAATGAGGCTGCTATTTTTAAAGCTAAAAGGTAAATAAGCTTTTAATCATGGTTAACTAAAAGCAATTAATTATAAAATAAAGACTGGTTAGAAAGTTTCAGTCTATCAGCTTTTCACTGGAAAATTTAATTTTCTTAAAATTACATGTTTCACAGAACATACTGACTTTGATGATACTTTCATTATCAATAGTATTTAGTGAACAGTTCTTTAATAAATAGTTTCAACTTTCTCTTCTTTCCTTTTGCTATAGCAAAACATTATTCTGACAGTTTTTTTTTTAATTTGGATTTTAAATCTTAATGCAATTTTATATTTATGAATACTATGTTTATAGGGTACAAATTGAAATTTTTTATATTTTCAGAGGAAAAAAGTACTAAGCTTTCAAACGCTTACAGAAGTCAGGGAGCAATGACTTTTTATCTAATTGCTCCTGATCTAAATACCTCTGATCTACAAGGAAAGCATAACATCAAAATCCCAAAATTTCTCATGGAGTGAGAAATTCTCCCTAGCCTTCAGTGGAAAAGGAACATATCAGGAATACTGAAAGCCAAGAGAGGTTGGGAGGAAGCTGTAGGTTGAATCACTCCTCTATCTCCACCTAAGCATTAGAATTAGGACCCCTCTGCTTCTTCCCTGGGTTTTACTGGGCTGAAGGTGGCTTCTAATAGAAGGTCTTAACTCCATAGTGAAGGATGAAGCCAGTGGAAACTAAAACATTAGAAATTTGTGATAAGTTCTCTTTCATTTGACTGAAGCATGAAGCCAGGAAACCACTGGTGTTCAGATTTAAAGCAAGGATAGTTTGATGAAATAACAAATACAGTAACCACAGAGAAACTTTAACTGTTACAAAAAGTATTACTAGTAGCATGGTGGTCTAAAATTTCCTTTTCCCATTCTGTAGGTTTCTAGAGTGCAACAACAAGAGTTGTCTTTCTTCTGCTATGTCATTAGTGAGACAATCCTTTGTCAAAAGTAGACATTGGAATATTTGCAGTTTTGAATTTACATTTACATCTGAGCTGTCTGGTAAAAATCAGCAAAATAGTATCAGTTCAGTGAAGTCTAATAGGTTATTTCTGTTCAGCTCTAGTGTTACGTAGTTTTATCACCATTAGCTGCCCTAAAATAGCTATGTATCTGTAATGTCAACGCTTTACTGGTTTCATCCTATTTTAAACATAGCTATAATGATTAGACTTCATTCCCAAGTGTGTGCCTTCAGGATACACGTTGTTCCAAACACACAGATATTAAGAACTTGTCTTTGGTTGCTTACAAGTATTTTTGAAGCATTAGTGTTGTTCTCTTGAGGTCAGACTTCTTTGTCTGGAAAGACAGGTATCAGGAAATATCTACATCTTTCTTTATCTTATATGGGACCATTGTGTCATCGTTGCATTTTAAACTGTTGTCTAACACACAATTTACCAGCCAAGCAAATAAAATCTTTGTCTGACATAGGGTCTTTGGGCAGGAATTACTTCCATTTCAATGAAAGCCAAGACCCCTGTTTTTTAAAATTTTCTTTCCTTTTCCTTTATCTTTTCAGTTATCTATGGTCAGTAAGAAGACATTAGCAAATAAAGCAAATGTCAAGTGTTTATTTCAATTATTTTAAAATCCTGTGTTATATATTTTTGCACCCTTTGCTACATTGTATTGAATGTGAAATTTTCTCACAGTCATCATTGGTACAGTTGCACACAGAATGCATAGTTTAGGGGAAATATTCCTCACTTTTCTAGCTAGAAACCACAAGCCATAAATGCTATTTTTTTCCTCTCCTTTTTTTTNAGAATCTGGCAGTCATGTTAAGAGCCACACAGACCTGTAATGAAAAAACCTGCTCCTAAAAAATTAAAAGTTTTGGTTGTTTCCCTGAAGGCAGCTTGAAGTTGTAAGGTTAATAGAAAAGAACAACTGTCATTTTTCAAGACTTTGGGGATGTTCGTGTGCAAAATTACACATGCAAAGTGGAAAGGTATCCTTTCTTAAGTTAAGCAGAGTGTGTGTATTTCACATATTAAATATTGGAATAAATACAGAAATATAGCTAGCAGCTTTTCTGTGGAAAAGGCAAATGATGCTAGAAAGCATTTTAGTCTTATTGAAGCTCAGAGCAATGAAATCATGTGTATTAATACTGGTCTAAGATAAGAGTGAATCAGACTGCATTAAGAACTGAAATATTAAAATACAACATATATTTATTTTCTTCTTCCTTTCTTTTTGCCACATACTGGTAACTCAGGATCTGTCCTGCATTGTACTTCAGTCTTGCGTTGTACTCTGTTTTTCCTTCTAGCATTTAAGTTCTTGATGCACAGTTTGTTTCAGTTATCTACCCCCTTTGCCCATAATGTGTCTCTTGGTTCTCTGTCCTGTTTCTAGCCACAGAGTGCTTTCTTAAGCAGATTGTAACATCTCACCCAGCAGATATCTTGTCATGGGGAATGGATATATATTCCATGTTTATTCCCATGGTCTGATTAGTCATGATAAATCCACCCTGCTCACTGCTACATCTGTGGCTTTCTCTTTGGTAGTCTGTTTTTCTGCTCATTTTCCTTCTGGCACATTCCTGTCAACTGACTGAAAGTATTCATCTATAAAATGTTCTGTCATCCATCTTCATGTGGCAGCCCTGGAAGGTCAGAACTCTATGACTGAGGAAACATCCACCATCAGTTTGGCTTTGCAGTTTTTTATTGGTTGTATCCAACAGATCGGTTTGTTGATCTCCTGTCTATGTACTTTTACTTATGTATAGTTGCATATTTATACTTAGCTCTGTCTATTTCCTCTCATAGTAGAGCAGAAAAATGCTTGGAGGTCCTTTCATTCTGTCTGATGCCAGTGATAATTTTGGGGTTATATATGCAGTCTTTAAGTAATAGGCTGTGTAACAAAATCTCACTACTACATTTTATAGCATGTACAGAGATTGCTATACCCATATGAAATTCACAGAGCCAAAGAAACTTGAAGTGCCACCCTCAGTCATAGCCTGAGGCTTCAGTTTTCCAGTAACATTAAGAGAAGCTGGCTTCCTTGGGGATCACTAAAGCTTTCATGCCATTCTTCATATGTTGTATTTCTTAGCAGAAAGTGACACAATGAAGCAGTTCCAATGATCATACAATTAACTCCCTTTGGAAAGCTCTTGAAAAATACAGGTCTACTTTTATCTTGTGTTAGCAAATAAGAGATTCTGGTAAATTTGGAGTTATCTGTGAAATGATCTGAAGCTGCGGCAGGGGAGGTTTAGATTAGATATTAGTAAGAATTACTTTACTTGAAAGAGTGGTCAGGCACTGGAACAGCCTGCCCAGGGAGGTGGTTGAGTCACCATCCCTAGAGGTATTTAAGAAACATGTACATTTGGCACTTCAGGGCATGCTCTAGTGACAGAGATTGTAGGGGTTTTTTTTGTGTGTGTGTATGGTTGGACTCGATGATCTCAAAGGTCCCTTTCAACCATGAAGATTCTATGATTTGTTCTATGATTTCTAAACAGTGAGTGCAATTGGAAGGAGACTAGCAGTTTAGAAGTTTTACAGTTAGATTTCCAGATGTTGTCTGTGTCTAACCCAGTGTCTTTCTGATCTCTGTCCCTGACTTCCCCTTGAATGGATTTTGTCAATTGGGTAGCAAAAAATATAATTCTTAGGAGCTTCTAACAGCAAGATATGGACTTATGGTTTTGCCTTTCCTGAAGAAACATTGAAATTTTCCCTTTGCAACATGGATTTTTCAAATGAAAATGATTTTTTTTCCAATAGAAATTAATTCTGATTGGAAAGACCAAACACCTGTACATACATATTTGGTAAAAGAAGCATCTGTCCCTAAACAAACAACAATAAGGAAATTTTTTTAGTAAAGAAGTATTGGAGTATAAAGTTTATGTCCCTTAATACACAGTGGTGCACATTTGTAACCTTGAAAAGTGAATATATTCTGCTTGAGCTACTGCTAATGTCTTAAGATGCTTGCAGCAATTAGAAATACAGACATGTTTGTTGTACAAATGGCAAAGGCTCTTGTAAGTTCTTTTTTGCAATGTGTTCCTATCTTTCATTAGTATGTATATAATAAAGAATTCTAGGTAGAAATTCTATCTGTACAGAGGTGGCACAGCATCATCTTATTTATATCACTTTATGTTATTCACTTTTGAAAAATATTCTTCAAATAAAAGGGGCGAATGGCTTAGCTGACAGATTTCTTGTTCAGTTTTTTCAAGAAGAGAAAGAGTTGTCCTTGGATAGTGTCATTGTTTCGAGAAGAGAACAAAGTGTAAATTAAAAATACTGCATGAAGGAATTCAAGACTTCAAAGGAAAAAATAAAGTATATGTCTTCTTGCACTTGCAAGAGAGAGCCATCGTTTTATAATTCTGCACATCATGTCATCATTTCCTATAATATCCCATAATAACCAGCTGGCATACTGAAATAATGAAATGTTGACTCTGCTGAATATTTAAAGAGAGTTATTATTATTATGGGTTATGAAGGCTATTATTAGTTCATATAGAAGCTCTTCCCACTGAAATGAAGATGCAAATCATTGTTACTTTTTTACACCCTGGTTTAGGATGAAGAAATTAAAAGTTATATAGTACAGCTTTGTAGTTAGACCAGGAAGCTTCTGAGACAAAACCAAAAAAAATTAATTGAATCAGGTCTTTAACTTATCTTGACAAGACACTTGTGATTGGTCCACTTTATGATATGAAATATAAATCTTGACTACACAAAACCATGATCGTTCTCTAAAAAGAAGCGAAATTCAGTAGAAGATTGGGTACTGATATTTTCCTTCAAAAAAAAAAGTTGGTTTGTTGTTTTTTTTAATGTAGCTACAACTGAGTGTTAATAAATACTTCTAGGAATAAACACTGTAAAGTGATGCTTAGAATAAAATAGCACTGTTTATTTTTTAAAATGCATTGTATGATAAATTATGCTATTAAGACTGGGAGTAACCCAAAACATGGTTTGTTTCACCTTTAAAGGCAAAGAGTATATCCCTCTCTCACCTATCGTTCCACACTATGGGGATCAAAGAAAACAATACAGGTACTTCAAAGCTCTTAATTTTTAAATCCTGGTTTGTACACAGAGTTATTAATGTGAAGCTACGGATTTATCCATATTCATGAAATTAAAAAAATGCTTTAGGCTTTGTTGGCATGGAATGCATAAATTAATATTTACTACCAGAAATGTAAACTGGATGAGGTTTCTAGAGAAAACCAGCTGGGTTTTTTTAACTAAACTGTCTTCCTGTCCTATGAATATTCCCTCCTAATAATTTTGGACATCACATCTAGAAACAATATTACAGCTTTTTAGAAGATACAACACAATACAAACAAACCTACAAATCATGTCACAATCACAGAAGAATTAAGTATGCTTCATTTGTTCATACTTTCATACTTTCTGAACACCTCAGGGCTACTTTCATGCAAATTCCTCAGATTGCTATTTTGGGTAAAGTTAGAAAATGAACTTTGCTAGTAATTATTGCTCTCAAGTATTTGGGGTTAAAAAAGGACTGGTGACCAACACAGTAACTCCTTTTTTCTGTGCTGTGGACTGTCAGCTGTCTGAAAAGTAGTTGTTTTGTTCTTGTGCAGAAAGAATTAACAGCTAAGAGAGAGAGAGCATGAGGTGGGAGCAGAATGATGTGGGGATAGAACTAGCAGTGAAGCTGGATGAAGAGACAGGGAGCAGGGGAGAATTTGTGGGAGAAGATGGTGGGAAACTAGGTCAATTTAGGATCTGGGGAAATTGAAACAGCTATGCAGAGCCAAGAATGGATCCTGGGTAGGTCTGTGGCACTGGATGAGCAAGAATATGATTGGAATTAGGAAAAAAGGGCTGGAAAGAACAATTGACACTGGCTGGGTGAATGGGACCAGGTTTGACAGAGCAGGGAGCAGGGCAGAGAGTTTGTGCCCAGAGACTGTGCCCTGTTAGAGCTTATTTGGAAGTCCAGATCCATAAATCTTAACAAACAGCTGAGCAGTCTTGATGCAGTGAAGGTTTCAATCAAGAGCAGAGCTAAGGGAATCCGATTTTTTACAGACTTACAACCCCTATCTGCTATGTCCGTTCTCTACCATGCCTCTTTTTGACTAGCACAGTCCCTAAACTCCATCACAATGCCACCTGCTTCCTTCCAAGTTTTATTCCTGTTTGGCTGGACAATGGCAATTGTATTATGGTTGATTTAGAATTGCCTGTGTGTAAATGGGCCAGTTGGCTCATGTCTCTTGAAAAGGCTAATTTAAGGGTGTGGGTTTTTAACATGCTGTACTGCCACCTGTGTTCAGGAGAACCGTAGATGCTAAAAATCACTAAGATTTTCACCTCTTTTAAATTTGGATTAAGTTTGTCAATACCTTCATAAGGGACTGAAAGAGCGACTAGACCATTTCCTGTAGCAATTACAAAGGCTTTATTTCTAGAAGAAACTATACGAAGAAGCAGGGAACAGTATATCATCCTGAAATTAAACTCTATTATAATGTATATCATATTGTCATTGAATATTGCAGTAACAGCCTTAATTTTGACATTTCATAACCTCTACATACTTGTTTTATTACCCTCTACAATATTTTTTTAACGTATGTTTTGGGTGTCATTTCTTTTAATTCTTTGCACTTGGAATTATTGAATGTAGTCATGCCCAGCCTTCTCTCCTTGTTTTCCCCATCCCCTTCGCAATCTAAAAACCAGAAAATTCTGGGATTGCACCACTCTAAAATCTATGTGTACATTTAACAACTATATCTTGTTCATTTAATGGACTTTGTAAATGAAGTTTTGCTGAGGATCACTTAGGACATCTTTGGCAGAATTGAGAGGGAATAAGTGCTTCACTATTTTAATTGATGTGTTGATTTGTCCCTTTCTCTAATGTGACAAATAGGTCCCTACTTCCATGTCTATTTTATTTCTTCAACAACTCTTATCTTCAGTGATTATACCTTTTAAGACAGTGGAGTGTGAGCCCCAGTATATGGTGAACTCATGGTGTTTAGAGATGTTTAATTTCTTCACTTCAGTTCACAACTGCTCCAGGGAATTCCTTAGAATAACCAGTTCCTGCTTAAGCAGAGTGAAACTCAGAAATCTGCAGCAAACTGCCACTGCTAAAATGGCTGGTGGCCATAAGAATTAGAGTATGATCTACTGAGAGCAGCAGGCACCACTTCCATTAGCCTTAGAAAAGTATTTCATAAATATATAGTGCTCTATAGTTGATGGAATCTTCACAAAACTACTGGTGGTTTTAATGCAGATTAAGATTTCATTAGCTCAATGGTTATGATCTGATTTTTTTCCCATTGTAAATGTGTTTTTCTTCTACTTTCTGCTTTTCTGAAAATAAATGAATGTATTCACACACTTCTTTAATGCCTGAAATTAGCAGAACACCATGCTTTCTCCATTACCATATTGAATGTTTGTAACTTTCTAGGTTGGTACAGTTCATGCAGTTTATAAAAGCAAGGACACAAACTCAGAAATATTCTGCATGTTCCAGCCTCTGCGTCCATGGCACACAAGTGAAGACTAAAAATGATGTTAAGAAGGCTAAATGGTGACTAAACTGCCAAGCGTTTCTACAAAGCAAAATATGAAAGTGAACTTCAGAGCATTAAAAATATGTAAGTCTTCGAAGGACATTGATAAATAATTAACACACTCTTCAATAGCTGACAATGGTCCTATGCTTACTCTTCTGAAAAAAAAGAGGTGAGTACATCTTTCTCACAATTAATTCCAAGGCAGTGCCCTAAATACGATTGCTTGAAAAAGCTTTCAGTGTTGCTAAGCACTCAAAGGGTGTAATGCGTTATATTGTGTGTGCAAAAACTCACAGTGATTTCACATCCAACTTTGCAACCTGAATCTTATAACTTAGTCTTGTAATTTGAGTCTATACTGCTCTGTTTTCCTGCAGTGACATGGACAGAAGATGGCACTGTTTATTCATTGTTCTAAAAATGAAAAGCTGTTTTCCTGCTCTTTCAAGGAAAAATAAATATTAGTATACAGGGAAAACAGGAAAGAAAATGGAGGTGATAATGATTTTGGAGAAATAGGTACTTTCTGCTGAGTCAGGACATATGCCTGTAAAAGCTGCAGTGTTGATGAGGCTCAGACAAGAGCTACCTTTTGTCATGACAGCTGTACAGTTCAAAGCCTCTGTGAAACGGGGGCCTGAAATACAACATACTGAGATCAAATATCAGAGGAGGAGGATACGACAAGTATTAAAGTTGTTTATACACTGAAAAAATACTGTAAGAACATAAATATACAGAAGATGCAGTTGATAACTGGCTTGCTAATACAGAGTATCATCTAAGACAGGGATTTTTGGGGAAAAACAATGACGGTACCTTCCCTAGGGAAGCCTTGGAATTCACAAAGATCCTGATCTTATGAGCACCGATGTACTCGCTTCTTTTTAAGTCGTGTTTGTAATAGAACTTATATATGCCCAGTAAGTTGTTTTTGCAAAATCAGTCTTTATCTACAAAACATCTGATACTTGGAAAGGAATGAAAATAATTAATTTAAACAGGAGCTATATTAATATTATACTGCAAAAAGGTAGTCATTAATATATTGCTACATTCTTTCGATTAATGAAAATTACTTGTCATCTAGTCTGAAAGTTCATTTTGAGTAAACAGTAGACTCTTCATAGATAAGCCTACACTATTACATTTAAATTATCAGCTGTAACTACAGATAAACTATGTCAGAGCTACTCTCCAAGACTCCTGACTAGTGCACTCCCTGGTACGCCATTTGTTAGCTTGAAATTAGCTCCAGTACTTCCTTTACAAGTGGCTAATGGTAAAGAAAAGAAGACTGTCCCTGGGAAAGTAGGAGTTTTAGCTCCCATTTGCAAAGTTTTGTTGTTAATTTTGCTTGTGCTTATTTGCTTTCTTGATATAAACTCTAAGCCTTGAGGACTGGCCCTTTTGAATATTACTATGATTTTATGTTCAGTTGTTACACTTATCAAATAGCTTCTCTTGTGTGACTAGAGCTGTTGATCCAAACAAGGCAAAGAAGGATTTGTCCCAGCATGAAAATAAACTTCAGGATGTGAATAATACCAGTAAGCAGGATTTTTCTTCTGGGAAGGCTATAAATTATTTTTTTCAAACAAACACAGAAAGAACAGTTCTACAAAAGCAATGCTATAAAAATGTTTGCCAAATTAAATGGGGTTCTATGCCATTTTGGTTAATGCTTATGGTATTACGTAAGATACCCTGTTTTGCTTTGGAGGGTTTTCAATTGTTCATTAGAAAAGCAGCACGAACTGTTCGTGATAGTCTTTGAAAATGCTTGTAATTCACTCCCTTTTCAGTCCGTGGTAAATCTGAAATACTTTATATTAGTGAAAAAGCAATAAGCTGAGCAATATTTTTTTCCGGTTTTTGGATGCCGCTGAAAAAATTAGTTCAGAGTTTGGAGACCATATGTGATTTCAGAAATGAAGTATGGGCTTCGATGTGTTGTATGTCTCAAGGATCCCAAAATTACATTCTAAACTGTGTTGACTTTTTACAATTCTGCTTCATTTCTTCTCTGTAGAATTCTTCTTAACTGGAAGGGTGGTGCTATTTATAAAAGGTGTTATGCAAAGAAAATAATTTATGGGAAACCAAACAAGCAAAAACTCACTTTGTAAATGCAAGCTGAGAAAGATGTTCCTGTTAGGAGTATTACCCATAAATCTGTATGGCAGAAGAGAGCTTTAACCTTGTCACAAATTGCTGCTTATACTTGAAAGTCTTTCTGCTTTCTGTTTAATTATAACCTTAGATCTGTATTTTGGGTTTCTAAAGTCTGGAAGAAATTGTGTATTAAGCAGGTCAACATTGCTTTTATTGGTAAGTTTTCAAAAAGATAGGTGGTTGAATTTTAAGTAAGAAAACTGCAGTATACATAATTATATTACATAGACCTTATATTTTGTAATTTGAAATCAATATTGCAAGAGTGGGGTTTTGAAGGAACATTTGACATACAAACATCGCTTTCTTTTGAAATTATAGGGTCCAGCTGCCAGACCAAAATGGTAATGTGCTGCTCGGCCTAATTTATGCCATATTCTGCTGGAAAAAATGAAATGTCTTCCATTTCTTCTCTCCTATAATCATTAGAAAATTGAACTTTGAATGTCATGACCTATTTTAATGGAGCAGATTGCTTGACACAGAACTGGAGTAAACTGTATCATGTACTTGTGAGATATGCTACTTGGGAAAGGCATAAATATGTGAATCAATGTGCTTTACGGATTGCCTGTCCAATTTCAGAATATATTATAATATTCTCCCTGTAACAAAAGGCTATTAGTGAAATTGCTCAGGTCATTCCAGTGTGCTGGGCACCAATGCCTTTGCTCTACCAAAAATATTAGAGAAGTTCCTCCATTTCCCTGCACTTCGCTATTAGCACGTTATGGCTAATACCTAGGGTTTTGAAATAAAAACCTCTAGAAGTAAATGAATGATCTGTTTCTTCTTGAGTGCGAGATCTTTTTACTCTAACAGGATAGTATAATTTTGGGATTCTTGCCACCTTTATCCTTGAAAGGCATGCTTGCCAGTGGGTTACATATATTTACATGCATGGGCTAAGACCTATGGCTGGCCTAACTTGGCTTTACTTGGTTCCAAACTCCTGAGTTACAAGATATTGCAATGTGCAGGTCCTAATGGAAATATTTCCTTTAGAGATACATTCTTTTTTTTCCCCTTCTTTGCACAGAGATGACTTGGTTAATCCGGACACTCACTGTATCTATCCTATGGCAGAAGTTGCCTTTGCACTGCTCCCCATGAGTTTTGAAGGTCCTGGTCCTTTCAGAATAGGAGGTTCCATTATGAAACATGATAAAAACAATGATGAATTTGCCAGCAGGTCCTGTAGGGATTTGAGCATCTCTCAGCATCAGCTTTTAGCTCTTCTCACCTCTTAATTCATCTGGAGCTTAGAAGAACTATGGTATCTAGGATTTTTACTGTTTAAGCTGAGTGAAAATCCAGCATTGTGTATCCAGGCCACTTGGAATTATTTGCTCATATTTTTAAGAGGCAGAAAAATATGCCCAAATGAGATCTAAAGATGTATTTTATTTAAAATGCACTAACTGAAAACATGACAATGATCTTGATAAATGCAATGTAAACTTCAAAACCCTCCTGTATTATCATTTATGCTGTGTAATTGTAAGGTTTGTTTTTACTGCACCTTTACACTCTGATGCACAACAAAATTAATTTCCCAGTCAGAAAGGAAATTTTGGCACTTAGCTTGCTTAAAGCCATCGTGACTCTGCTTGCTTAAAGCCCTCTCCAGGGGTTTCTGCCAGAGGGGCTGAGAGCCGCAATGAAGGGGCTACTTAACCTGAGAACTTGCACAAAGTAATGTTGACCTCCATCTGCCCAAGCAACATATTTACTAAATAAATAAATTGGAAGGAATGCACTTTTATTCCAGGGTCAGGTCGGGTGAAGAATGATACTATATAGGCTTTTTCCCTACAGAAATAAATCCAAAGTCATGATGCAGCTACATGGAGTTCTCACACATAGCATTCATTCAGTAATTACATGAAAATGACCATTTCTCTGCTTTCTTTCTGTTGAGTAGTGCTTTTTTTTTATAAAAAACAAATCAAAAGCAGATGGTGTGTTGAAAAAACCACTGCCATATCCAGGCCTGTACAGTAGAATGCATAATGAAAGAACAACCAGTAATCCCAGCTCTAGAAAGAATGAAATCGGGGTGGAGGGGGGGGTGAGGTTCAAACTTTACCTTGCTGCTAAAGTGGCTCAAATTGCTCTTGCTTGCAAAGGCTGTCTCATATAGTTCAGAATTACAGGCACAGCTGTGTGATCCTTTCTTCCACCTCAGCCAAGCCTGGTAATGTCAGTGAGTTAAGGGGCTTGAATATGGAGTGGAGTTTGCACCTTACTGACTAACATGCTTTGTGCTTTAGTGACCCTAATAACTACTACAAACTTATTTGAACTTCATTTCTAAACAAGTTATTAGCCAGACATACAAGTTTTGAAATAACAGGCCACCACCATCACCTCCCCCCGCATTCTGTTACCTGTTCCTTGATACATGCAGTCTCCCAGCATAATACTTTAAAGGAAAAAAAATTCCCTGCCAACTCTGACTGAAAATTCACGTTACATTAAAAGCACCATAAAGGATTAGAGCACTAAAAAGAACTTACAAGCTGAACAAACCCTTATAGTCTGTAGGTTTAAAAAGAAATCTATCTTTTTCTTTTTTACTTGCTTCAAAGATGAAAGCCTCTGTGTTAGGATTAAGAAAGCCCTACCTTCAAAAAAAAAAAAAAGAAAAAGGAAAAAAAAAGAGCTGGAGCTGACTCTTCTGTATAGAAAATTAAAATAGGCAGACAAATAATTCAAGTAAAAGGAGTAAGATGCATGGTTCTGAATTCTGCGTGTGACAGACAATAGGCTTGTACACCTTGCATAGAATACGGTAGAGTAACCAGAAGCTAGACTTGATAAAGGGGTGGGGTTATATAGTACCATTACGAACACTAGGCTTCTAATTTTAAAGCTTTTATAACAAAGAGTGTCTTCCTTTTACAGAGTTGATCAATAACAAAAGAACATATCCTACATTTTCCTGTAAAAAAGCAGGTTAGCTTACTGTCTTGTGGCCTTTCTCTATTGGTAAAAATGTCTGAGAAATTACGTAAGGTCCATTATTTGGAACATCCACTGGGAAACTGATAACAAGGCTGAGTTAATAATGAATAATGTCATAATGCCTAAAATTAGGAGGCAGAAATTATGTCATGTGGTCAAGAGACTACCTGCCTTCTATAAATACACAGTCTGGGTATGTTTTAAGTAGCTGCATGAAGCAAAATTTAAGGGCAGAAATTTTTCCTGGCTCTCTCTATTCCAAAGCAGAACCAGGACTTCTTGTTGTCTTTGGCTTTTTATCTACCCTTTTCAGAACGAGTAGAGTCTTCTCCAGATTTTGGGTTTTCTTTTTTCCTTGTGTAATTGTGTCAAGGCACTAGGATACCTTATGAAGTGAAAGACAAAGCCCTCTAAAATTTGCTCTTTTAGAATTCATCTACAGTTAAAGCTTGCTGTACTCTCCATCCCAGAGGCTCAGGGCCTCTTTGTATATTCTGTGCAAAATAATTAATACTGCAGTTTGAAGGAGCCAAGAGTCAGGCTAAGTGATGATCAGCAACAGAATCCATGACCAGGGCTCTCTGAAAAGAGGCAAGGCTTTGGCTGTACCCATGACAAAGGGTAATCAAAGTGCCAGCAGAAGCAAAACTTCTCAGAGCAAAAAGAGTATGCTACTAATTTCAGCACAACCACTTTCTATGGAAACTTTTATTCTGCATACAGCCATGCTATAAATCTTAATTAGTATCATGCTGTTTTTTCCTTCACAGTAGGTAATAGACTAAATATCAAGTTTATTACTTTATTAGAAAACTGTTATAACCTTTGAACACACAATATGACGTTTGAAGCAAAAGTGCTGATGAATATTCACTGGGAACCTGATTTTTTTTTCTTCTCTCTACATGCACTAGATTTAGCAATAAAACAGTAGCTACTTCTTATTTGCCTGAAGGTGATGAAAGAATGAAACGTAGCACAGGTCAGTAGAGCTAATGTAGAATTAGATTGAATGAATAGGGAACCTGATTTGCAGTGTGGTCCTGAGTCGGTATTTTCATTGTTCTTATACTGATATCACTTCTGATTTCAAGTTGTTTTACATTGATATTGCTCAGGTAGGCAACAGCTCCACAGAAAATGGCCCCTGAGGTCCTGGTGGATGGCAAATTGCAGAGGGCCCTTGAGGTGATGAAGGCCAACAGCATATTGACTTGCATTAGCAGGAGCATAGGCAGCAGATTAAGGGAAGTGACTATTCCGCTTGCTCAACAACGGTGAGGCTTCATCTGAAGGAATATGTCCATCTTGGGCACAATGGCACAAGAGAGGTGGTGTCAGTCTGGGAAAGGGTTGCTAAATTAGCAGGAGGGTTGGGGTGTACTTCCCATAAGGAGAGGCTGAGGGAACTGCATTTGCTTAGCCTGCAAAGAAGGCAAAAAAGGTGTTGGTAATGTTGTTGTGAAATTTTTAATGGGGGCTACAGGGGAGATGGCACCAGACTTCTTAGAACTAAACAGTAAAAAGACAACAGGCAGTTGTCACAGATTGCGACAGACGAAATACTGCTGGAAAACAGGGAAAAAATTCTTCACAACAAAAGCATCGAAGCACAGGCACTGGTTGTGCAGGGGGAATGAATAATCTCTGCCCTTAGCAATACTCAGAACTTGCCTGGACCAGGATCTGAGAGGACTGCTCAATCTCAGAAGCTTGCCCTACTTTAAGCAGAAAGTTAAACTGGGTGATCCACAGAGTACGCCTTCCAACTCAAGTTTTCTAGGATTTTTTGATCCTGCACACGAGTTGCTGACTGTAAAAAATGGTACTGTCTGGCATATACACAGCAAAGCTTTAGCCTACCTATCTGTGGTGTGACTGTTTGCTAGGCAAATTTGTGTGTTGCCTGCAAAATCCGGTGTCAGACAGTTCTTCTGGATAATTTCTGGTGCTGGGCAGAGAGCATACTTCAGATATATATGACAACTAGGGAGCAGGGGTGTTTGCTGAATCTGTAGGAACTATCGTCCCCCATGTATTAATGGGGTCATCAGTTTGTGAGAAGTCCTCTGAACAGGACTTGAGCATGCCTGTAGTTTCCTTACTATGTGTTACATGTGATCACAGCTCCAGAATTTGTCCTCGATGCTGTGGTACAGACAGCTCTGTTAATGTTAATACATATATACATTTGGCACTGATGATGTTTAATGATGATTCCTTCCTGATGATGGATAAATATCAGTTGTCCAAATGAATATTGCTGGAGGAATAATCCATTTCAGAATAGACTAAGCAATTTTGAGATTACATTGAATTATCTCTAGGTTCCATTAAGAGTAAATACAGTAGCTCTCTCACCCAAAGAGATATGAGAAAATTAATCAATCTACTAAGCTCACTTTCCTCACTTTTTAGCAGTGTGTTTGTGTCATGGGTAGAAGAATGAGGTCATGCAAGTCAAGAAAATCAACATTTTTGAAAGAGTTTGTGTGGTATTTTAAAAACTAATGGGAATGAAAAAAACAGATCTGTATTCTTAGCGTGTGATCTTGAGCAAGTAAATTCATCTATCTCTCTGTATAGAGAAGGTCTTTATATATGCCTTTATTTTTTAATATTCTTTATAGATTAGAAAGAGTTTTGTATATGAATTAAATCTTATAAAAATGACAATAGAAATGACATTGAAAATACATCTTTTTATGCATTCAGTAGTGTAATTAGTCAATACTGCATCTGGAATTTAACAGCAACTATATCCAGACAGATGTGGTTTCCTGTCATTTTGTATTGCAGGGGAGGGGAATATGTATGCAACCAAAATCAAATCCTGTAAGCAGCAACATCAGCAACAACAGAATAAACTGTGGAAAGATAATTGAACAGTTCCAAGCACTTTAGGATGTGAGAATCTTAAAGGCTGGAAAACAGACATTCCTCTCAAATGGCATCTCTCCTGCTGGTGTTAAACACCTTGGTGTGGAACTGTAGGGTTTTATTTGCACCACAGGGAATGCCTGTTACTTCATACATGCTGCTGTAAAAATGTGTTAGTATTCAAATAATAGCACAAAAGATCTTTATGTTTCCTTCTCTAACAAGACCATCAGTTTCAATAAAATGAAGTTTTAGTCATTCTTTTCCATCCTTGTCTTGCAGCATCACTTAGAGGTGACATCACAGCAATGCGATCTGTGATAATTTTGTGAGCTCCAGGACCTAGAGTCACTCCAGTGCTGCAGATTGCAGTAGCAACCTCAGTCAGCAATTTTCTTAGCATTTGGGAATTAAACTACAACTAAACTGAAAGGAATGAAGTTAAGCACACACTTAACTTTTTTGTTTCTAAGACTATTTTTAAACTTTTTTTTTTTTAAAAGAAGGCTTGTGTAACGCTAGCTAGTATCCTGTCAGATGATTCCTCAAACCTGTAAGTTGATAGAAACCAGTTCTTTATCAAAAAAGAGAAATAGTGACGTTAATTAGGGCCTGGTATCATGAGCCTCCTTAATGACATTCAGAATACCAATGAAACCAATGATTTTGATGGTCAGAGAAGTAATTTTGAAAGCTGGGCCCTTGGAGATATCGTAGTCAAGTCCTCTTTAAAGATAACTAAGGGATCTATCATTTAAAAAAATTTCATTTCATTTTAATGGACCAATTCAATATTTGAGTTGAGATGAGGATTAAAGTCCAAGTTGAAAGTGAAATCTAACTCCAAAAGCACTTTAGAACCAACATTTGATTGCAAATTTAGACAAGAAACCTGAAGACAAAACCAACAATGAACTTAGCTATTTCTTTTAGCTGAACAAAAAGCCAGTGACTTCTAAATAACAATCAAACAGGTAAAATGAATAATTGGGTCACGTCCAAACCTCAATTCTGGCAGCTTAATTTGAGTAAGAGCTTTGTGTGAGCTTTTTTATCTAATAGAAAATGTGATTTATTTTAATACTTGGACTGTTGCTTTGTACAGACCTAAACCTCTAGGGTAAATAAGAAAGTTGGAAATGAAAAAAGTAATTTATCTAACCATGTTTAAAAACTACCTTTCACTATCCTATATTATTCTGATGATAGTGTGCATTTGTCTTAGTTTCTGTCTGTAGCTGAGGTCATGTTCTAACAAGCTTTGCCAATGCTTAGTTTCTACTTTCAGGATGACTGTAGCAGAAAACATTGCGAAGGCCAGAGCAGTTCAGAGCAAACACAGCTTTTCTTCTGCCACCCAAACCCATTACAGCTTTTACCAATCCACCTGTGGTGTTCTGTTTGTGCTGTTTGTTAATCAGTCCACCCTTCCAAACTCAAAAGCACTGAATTTAAAATTTTTTAAAGTTGTGATTTCTTCAAAGTTTTACCAAAAAAAAAAAAAAAGTGATTCCTGGTGTAGGGGATTTAATCCACTGAGAAAAGTTTGGCTTTTCTAAGGTTTTTTTCTGGGAATCATCTTGACATGACCCATTTGCAGACCACAGATTACAAGTTACTATTCTCAAATGAAGATATTTATTGAAAAAAAATTGGAGAAGGTTTCTGAAATGTTAGTGTGCCACAGGGAATGCCTGTAGTTACTCAATAACACTTTAATATGGTCTTAGGGTAGGCATTTTGTTATCAATTTGTAAATATGAGGCACCATAGTTTTGTTCCTCTGACAGAACTAAGTGCTGCAAATGTGTAATGATTTTAATGGAAAATATGGAAATAGCATCAGAAGAGCTGCTACCACCTGTTGCATCTGATGAAAATATGAAGTGAAATGAAACACTGACTTCTTGGAATGAAATATGTACACATTTGTGCTGATTTTGTTTTAATTTCTCTCCAGTCACGTAACAGTTGAGAGGAGAAATCCTAGGGGCTTGGAGGTTCTGAGATGTTCATGATCAGTCACTGAAAGTTTGTTCACAAGATGATTATCAGCAGTAGAAAATAAATTATTCTTGAGACTGTTTCAGGCAGTTTGTAAGACAAAAGAGATGCCCGAATTGTCAGAAATAATTTTTAATATATTCATAGGAAGTACTAAGTTCAATTTATTGTTGAAGATTTCACATAAGGTAAGCTATTCACAAGAATGCTTAAAATTGAGTGGTACATTTATTTACTGTGATGTAACTCCATTGCTGTTAGTGAATTTGTGATATCCATCAGGAGGTGGGTAGCTGGGCCTTCCGATGTAAACTACAGTATTAAACCTTGTCAACTGAATGTGAACAGATGTTCACAGCCTTGTTTGAGCTTGCACAGGCTGTTTCTTCTGATCCAACTGGTGTATTCACTTACAAGTTTAGGAGCTCAGCAATTTAAAACTGTTGAGGAGTAGGTATTTGGGCTGACTGATACATTATATGGTGATTATGAGCACCAAAGTTGGGCTTCTATAGGCTGTATTGAGAATTATAGGATTACTAATGACCTGTGTAAACTTTATCTGTGTACTGTGTATTATTCTGGTTGGTCACAGTTAAAAATAATAGTGGTAATAATAAGAATATTTGCACAGAAGCACTTACAAGGAAAATGGAGTGGTTATGTTGTTAGAGGTTGGCTCGTAGTGTAATGTAAAACATAAAATGGAATAATGACTCTTGACTGTGCATATATCACCAGGCAAATACCTAGAAGGCAAATTTTTTTGTAAGCTGACAACAATATTGGAAAGAAAACAACAAGGACTTAAACAGTAGTTTGTTTACTTTCCAATTGAGGTTTCTGTCCATTAGAGATGTAAGACGTGAAGGATCTTTTCAGTTAAAGTAACAGAGGCAAAAATCCCTAACTACTTCAAAGATGCATTTGTTTTGTTTTTTTTTTTTTTAAAAGAAAGCTGTAAGATATTTGCAAGAAAACAAACAAAATCCAGTAGAAACTGTAACAGGTACCTTCTAGGCTCTTATCTTACTCACGGAGAGTTTTCTCATAAACAACATCTTCAGCCCATCTATGTTTCCTAAAGGATTATGAGGATGCCTCAGGAAAGAGTCCTGTAGGGATGTTCATGCTGTAAGAACCTGCTCTGTTTTAACCATTCAGCAGATTAGTTTGCATTTTTATAGTACTTATAATTAGCAGCTCTTAATCACTAATTGTAACCTGACTCATTCGCAGACATAGGTGAGAAAACTGAGGACAGTTAAAAGTTTCATGACATTCTTAGAATTTAAAAGGTCGTGAAGCATAATTAGCTCTAAGAAATGGTAGAGATTATCAACGTCTGAAGCATCTAAGGGAATGTTGATTGATAGCTTCTTTTTGAAGATATAACATCTGCATTTTCCGTGCACAAATGTTATCTATATTGTGCAATACTTTGATTATATACAGCAGCAGAAATGCACAAGTTCAGAAAACTTCTTACCTGTTTGCTGGTATATTAAATCAGTGTGACTCCTTTGGTGTTAGAAGAGGTAGTTCTAAGTATGGAAAATAAAATCAGAGTTTGCTTTATACTTAGGATTAAATATGGTTTATACCTCCCGGGAAGAGAATAATAATAACTCTAAAGAGTGTAATCATGACCTTGTTGAAGCGAACAGGGATTGGTGTGTAGAGGTCTCTCTTCAGCTGTTGCCTAGACAGTGGGTAGTGCCATTATCTCCTACCGCTGCACTAAAACGTGGCTTTACTGTGGTTTTGGGCCAATTACTAGCTGGTTGAGCTTGTCTGTGTAGCAAATAACAGTAGCAATTAAGTGAGGTCACACAGTCTTCTGGTTAGGTTGCACATGCTTTCTCCCTAGAACTTGGATTGCTAACTTGAGCCACAGCTTCTTTACTACTAACATTAATTTTGCTAGCTATTCACAGAAAGAGAATAATTGCCTGCACTGTCACTTTGATGTAGTAAAATGACATTTCAAGTGAGACTTAACTGACAAGGGAGGTAAGTAAAATTTCCCAGATACTAGAAGTGACTTTACTGTTTGAGAGTGTTAGAGCAGAGTTTTACTGGTCTCTTGGACTAATAATTTTCAAAGCCACATATAAGAACCAAAGCCTGTGTATTCAAATTTTAATTCAGTCATACATCACAGAGATCACACAAATTGAGTATGAAAAGCATTAGAGCAATTCCAAAGATCTGTACCAACTTTTGCTGAGATTGCAACATATTAAATAAATTTAATATTCATGAAAGAGCTAAATGCCTATTCAAAAGCTAGACTGCTTTTATACAATGACTGTTTGATAGAAGCCTTTAATAGTTTTAGGACCAGAGCCCATTTTTTTCCTTAATAGGAATGCCTTACCAACGAACATTAAAAATCCTGGTCTTTCTGGTGATGTAATTGGAGGATGTTTTTTCTTCGTCTTTGTTCATCTCTAACTAGTTGGGTGGAGGGTGTCCAATATCCTTATTGCTGATTAGCCCAACAGTGAAGACATTCTCCTGTGCAGTAATGATTTGGACATCACAAGCACTGATTCTGATTCTTCCCATTCCTAAGCATCTGTTCAGATCAGTAGATTGTTTATCTTATCACTTCTCTTTTCCTTATCCTTCATGGATTTAAAATACAAGGGTCACTATAGATTCTTCTATTATTTAAAATGCATCTTGGTGTGGGGGGGGCAAAGTACATTCTCTTTAAAAAATAAGCTGTTCAAATGATTTCACACGACTTACAATATAAAAGCCTGTGCATGTGCCATCGCCACATCGCTACTGACCAGTGTAACTTATATTTCTCCGAATCCTTTATAAAATTTCTAGGTGGCTCAAACTGAGATTTGCTCAGATATTATTTTATAGGATTAAAACTATTGAATTATTATACATGAGATCCCTTGTCGCTGTAGAAGCAATTGATGAAAAATTAGTTTCTTCTGTTTTTTTTTCTCCAGCCATCCTGAAAGGCACTTGTCTTCTTACTAATGTTATGACTTTGTAAGTCAACTAAACGGTCATGACTGTGAGATCACAGAGGATCACCACTGGTAGTCCTTTTACTAACTAAATTAGTAGAATTTTCTGGAATTCAGACATTTGAAAGTAACCCAAATTGATTAATATAGTAGAGGCTCTGGAAGTAAGAAAGGAGGGGAGTGGGTGGAAATACCTGTAGTGATCTGTCTGATAGCTCATCGGGGAAGCTTCTCCTTCACTAAGAGGGCTCCTTCTGAAAATGGTGCAGCTTTTATAGAGAATGCATCTGCAGAATTGTTTATATCGAGTTATGTAAACAAGTTCAATTATTGCTAATGAAAACTGTACTGCCACATGCTGACCTGAAAGATTACCTATTGTATGTAGAGTTTATCTGAAAAGACACTTTGTGGGAGATGAAATAGAAGTCAAACAGTGAAGTAAACTTAATTAGGGTACAGTAAAGCCTACTATTTACTTTCTCTGATTGATAGAAATGAAATTATCTAAATACACCTAATGAGTTGTGAAAGGCCAAAGTCCTTACAGGATAATTTGAGATTTAACCACTTCTATTTAGTCTGGCAGCTTGATCGTACCACTCAACATGGCCTATATATTTACTTAGCTAAGTTAGCTGTTGGATTTAGCTATAACATTTGTCTTTCTCATAATTGCTATAATTGGCAGTAGATTTGAAAGGGGAAGGTGTTTCATTTACCATCTTGCAAGAACTTTTAATTGGATATTAGTTTGTATTTTGTCTTTGCATATGTGAACAAAATACAGAAAATTCCCAGGTGTTCTGGTTTGGTTCACACTATTTTGCAAATGCGAAATTTAAAGAGCCATTTCTTCATCTAGTGGACTTGGTGGAACTCTACTGTTTGAAACAAGTCTTGGGGAGTAGGTTTTGGGGGAGAGTTGTTTACTGGTGTTTTGTTGTGGTTTTTATTTTCCTTTTAGTTTACATCAACTAAGAATCTGTTTCTTGATTCAGACCTTCTACCAACAAATATAGCTGGTAGAAATTTTTTTCAGATCATGCCTGTCTGCACCTTAGGAGATAATGACTTGCTGTTGATCAAAATGCTTCTGAAGAACTCTTCAAAGATCTATAGTTCACACTTTTTTTTGTTACTTTCTTTGAGCTACTAGAAAATAGTACTGTAACGTACAGTGGATGGGTGAAGGGTCAGTCTCAACAGTCTTTGAATGACTTTTTCCACACATCTGCAATAATCCCCTGTAGAATGAATAAAATAAATACCTATATGTGAGAGCATGTGTGTGTGTGCACATGCATTTATTGGTAGATGGCTGTGTTTATTTACAAAATAGGAAAGGAGAAAATCTTGAAAAAACAGTTAGGGTTTTCTTTTGCTCTCTTCCCTCAAAGGAGCTTATGCCTTCCATGACTCCTGATAAAATGACAGAGGAATCCTCTTTTGAAGATGTAGGTATCCAAAAGTGGTGTTGGTGAGCTCTACTTATCTTGGAGGATTTCAGGACAGTTTGATATTTTACCCATTGAATCTTAATCTGTTAGTAGTTCAGGACTATTACTATGGTCCCTTGGGCACAGAACTGTAGAGGACACATTAGAAACAGGAATTTATTGCAAACTTACTGTTTCCACTACACTTTTGATATGATCAGTTACTGCTGGACATGCAATTAAACACTGCTAGAGATTTTGTGAGATGACACTTCCTGTATCAGGAATATTTACCATCCAGATATATGGCAAAATCGAGATTTCTAATATTCAGAGAATCTTGTATTGTTGCTACATGCATCTAAAAGGAGTTGACAGTTATCTTCTCGGTTTAGAGAGTAAAATAAGAGGCTAAAAATTACTGGAGGTAATTAATACAGTATCCTTGATACTGAAACAATTCAAAATGAAATGCTTGAAGTTTTGCTCCCTTAATCTCCTGTCACCCTTCACAAACAGAAAAACAAGTAACTTTGAAAGTGTTCAGACGAATGAAAGCTGTATTTAATGGAGGCAGAGGAGAAAAAACCCCCGAATGACAGGTAGGGGACTTGTACCTTATGGCTATTATGTCCTTCATTTGGTGGAAGATGAGTGACTCAGAAGTTATGCAGTTCTATATACTGTACTTGAAAAGCTTTTTTTTTTTCCTGAGATGTTTGTTTTATTCTGAATATGTAGTGTCTTGAAGCTTGCTGGCTCATCAGTCATACATGGTATAAAAAAGAAGATACCTTTGGGCAGAGCTGTGTTATTTCAAACAGTTCTGGTTTTCTTCTTTTACAAACCTCTATGGAAAGTATCGTGGTTTAACCGCAGCTGGCAACAAAAAACCACACGGTTGCTCTCTCACTCCTTCCCCTCCCGGCTGGGGTGGCAAGGAGAATCAGAAGAAAAAGGCAAAACTCCTGGGTTGCGATAAAGACAGTGTAACAGAATAGCAAAGGAAGAGCGAAACAATAATATTGATAAAGGAATATAAAAAAACAATTAATGCACAATTTAACTGCTCACTGGTCAAAACCCAAACTGCCGAGCCCACTCCGGAGCGATGGCTCCCGCCCCCCCAGCTATATTCTGAGCATGATGTCACATGGGATCAAATACCCCTTTGGCTACTTTGGGTCAGCAGTCTGAACTGTGTCCCATCCCAGCTTTTTGTGAAAATTAACCCTATCCCCGCCAGTGCTCGGACAAAAGGAAGTTAATAAATCCCTCTTTCTGCAGGTTGATGTAACAATTGCTGATGACTCCAACCCCAGCTTTTCTTTCACACCCAAGACAACACATCCACCTCTACCTTTTCTTTGCTTCATTTTCCTTTCCCTTAAATTCCTTCACCGCAGCATTCAGACATGCCTATCTTTCGAGCAACTAGCTACCCTTGAATTATGATTATTTTTTTGTCCTATCAAAATTTGTCCATGTGGAAATCTCAAAGTATTGTACTGACAAAACCTAGTCAAACAACGCCATGCCTCAACGTGGCTTTTGCAAGATTAAAATATAAATTTTTGTCATGTCATTTACTGCAAAAGTATGGACACACTGGTATGGATCTTAACAGTAGCTCAGCTGCAGACAGTGGCACTTGGCAATTTAAGGAGACAGAATGTAATCACTGCACTTGAAATTCAGCCTGGACCCTGAGTTAACTCTGAATCTTTCCCAAGAAGTGTCAGAAAATCATGAATGAATATAAACAGCCATGACTTCTGATTGTGACAGTTCTTCACTACTGCCAAATAACTTTATTAAAAAAAAAAAAAAGTATTCAGAAATGGATTTTAGTTCACATTGTTATAAATAAGTTGTATTTCTGATGCTTTAGCAGGTGAGGGAGTTACATTGTTGTTTCCCTCTCTGAGTTTTCTGAGGTTGTTTGTATGACTTGAATTCTTAAATTTGGAAATAAGCTGTAATTTTTTCCCCTGACAGAGCTGATCTTTTCTGACATTGAAGTCATATGTATAGGTGGTCATACTGTAATTATACTGGTAAGCAATGTGTTATTGTTGTTGTTGTTTGTAGTAGGAATTTTTTCAAATTTACTGTTTTCATCTCTGTATATTTTGATGTGTTCCTTCATCTCTACATTTTTTTTCTCTCTATCCGTTTTAATTTACACAGCTTTATATTTATCTGATTACCTGAAGATGCACACATGGACTGATTTTCAAGTTCATCAGTTATCATTTGTAACAATATTTTAACAACAAAAATCAGGTGTTTTCTTAGCTGTTTCTCTGTGCACCTGTTTAAATAAATTAAGAATATAAACTTACATTAGTATCCAAACTCATGTAGACCAATTGTGTCAGAGGTATACAGTGCATGAAGAGTTTCAGATAGGGAAATAATATTTGCAACCTTTGATAGCCAAGTTGTGTGAAACACTTAACTAAGGTTAGGGAATTGATTTATATTAAGAGAATTCCATTATAGTTAATTGTATTTCACATTCACATGACATCATGGAGCTAGGGTTTTTGAAAGAGAGTATGTTAAAAGAATGCATTTGTAAATAGGTGCTCCCTAATTCTACGAACTCTTGCCAGAATCCTACTGTAAAGCATTAAGCTGAGTTTACAGCACTAATAATTTTCTCCTCGCCCAGGTAATGAAAAAAAGCATTCCCTCTTTATGTTTTTTGTTTGGTTGGTTTGTTTTATTTTGTTTCTGTGTGTGTCTTAATTTAGTTTCACTGGATGCTTAAATATATAACCTTTCATGTATAGGAGATAAAAAATATACCTTCTTTGTTAGATTGTTTACTTAGGCAATGAAACTTTAGCACAAGGTTCTGTCTTAGCTATTTTAGAGTAATTGGAAGATTTCTAGGACTGTCAGATAATGGATGGACCACATTGGCAGAAATTTCTTGCAGCAGGTAAGCCTTTAACTTTTACATCAAAGCAGTCAAAAGCAGTCATGAAGCTTAGCTTCCGATTCCATAATATGGAGGCTACAGTAGTGATACCAGCTTACGGAGCTCCTTATGCCTTCTCTTTTCAATATCACCCAGTGTGTGGCCTGCATAGTTACTGATCTTAGTTAAGATCTGTTTGTAAAGCAGTCATTTGGCATGGATAAAACAATTGACCTGGGTTTAAAAAATCCTGCCAAAAAAAGAGATTATTTTCTGCTAGACTCAATTCAAGGCTTGTCTCTACAAACACTTGTCAGAACAATGAGGCATAGAAGGAGGCGGGGGGAGGGTCAGATGAGGCAAACCATGACTGCTCATTCACAAAATGATGAGCTGTCAATATGGGGGATATGAAAAGTTGTTTGGTAACAACTGCTACTGCTTATCTTCCATCTCTGTTACAACTTCCTTGCACTGGTACTCCTGAGTGGTTATCTATGCCTAATGAGGTGTTCTTCTGGGAAAAGATAGACTAAGTTTGGCCTGTGGACTATTGTCAGGCCATACTCGCCATCAGCTATTGTGTAACATAACTCTGTACTAGCACAGCAACCTGTTGTGAGTAGTTTCTCTGCGAGTACATTAAAAATTTATGAACGTGTCAGCTTCACAAGTGAAGAATGGCCTGTGGTCTGCAATGATCCCTCTTTAGTTAGTACACATGCTGCCTACCACTGATGCTGGCATTCGTGCAAAAACTTGAAAAAGACTTTTTTCGTATGGCAAACAAAATTAGATGCCAGTAGTATTCAGTCTGCAGAGTGCAAACTGCGCTCCTTCTTCCCACTTCTGGGGGTCACTGACATCTTGGGAGGGTAAAGCAACAGGGGAATCATAACCTCCAGTCCTTTGGTATTATGCTGCTTCTCTTTTGAAGGAAAAATATCTTTTCCCTTAGGATGTATTACACAGGGCCTCTGGGAAAAAGCACTAGAAGAATCCCTTCAAGCTACTGGAAGTGTATCCTTTGTTCTTTCAATAGTGATGGGGAAGTCAAAGATACGATTGAGATTATGGAATTTGCACAATTGTTGTTAATCCTGTGTTACAGCACTTTTAAGTTTTAGTGAAGTACAAGTTGCATTATGCTTTCTTTTCCATGTCTCTTCAGAATAATCTGTAAACCCTTCAAACTAAAACTTGTGCAGCAGAGGCTTTCAGAGAATTGTGATAAAATAGCATGAACTTTTTTGGTCCAATTTATGTGTATTTTTAAAATCTAATTGCAACACTATTAAAATGTTCGGAATACTTGGTTATTTTCATGTACTTTGATCACATTAGTTTAAAAATAAAGCCCCTTATAACCTAACAAACTCTAAGTAAGATACAATTCTGATAGTCTAAGAGCTTGTTAAAAAAAGATAATACTCATTTCACTCTAATACTTTTTAGAAAGGGTACCAATATAAACTATATGTTAATAAATTAAAAAATGCATTCAGAGATCATTGACGATGAAGTTAAGGCAGAATGACTAGCAGAAGAATGCCTAAATTATTCATTTTCAAGATTGACAGTAAGTTGCATATGAGAGAACTCATCAAACTTCGTGTCATTCTGCTTTTGAACAGAAAGGTAATTACCTCTCAAATTTTAGGTGAATTGTTCTTGAAAACTAGTGGTGACACAAAAGGCTCTTTCTGTGTCAGTTTGATGTTATAGGCTGAAAGTATGCCCAAACTTAAACAAGGCAGCGGAGCATATTGCTGAAGGTACCAAGAAAAAAAAGTGCCTGCCTTATGACGTGGAAGTCATTGGCACCGATCAAGAGGAAATCTTGGCCCTTTAATTTGCATCTCAGCTGTATTTCTGCTGCATGGAAACTTTTGTCAAGTGTCTTCAATACTAGGAGAGGATTACTGAAGTGAAAGGATGGAGTACTTGCGGTACAAGCAAGATGGTCAAAAGCAACTCTATTTTAGATGGGGCTATACTTAGTGAAGGAGATGATCTTTGTTACAAAGAAGGAATGGCTGAAGCAGCATGAAGTAGGGGAGAAATGCTTGCTCTTATTTTTGAAATGACAATAAAATTTCAGAAGAATTTCCTACTCCTTCAACAAGGAAAATATGTATCTTACTTCACTGTTTTATTAAAAATCCTGCCCTTTATTTTTACTCTTTTTCTAAAGTGTCCTTGGAGAGCTAACCTACAATCCCAAGGTATTTTGACCAGTGAGAACACTTGTATGGGAACCTTGAGAGTTGCTGGGCAATTACTTCTGTGTCAAAGTTACCTAGTCAGTGAGACCGCTTATTTTTTTATAAGGAAGCTCATAACACAAGATTGAAACAGGAGCATGTTCTAAGGTCACGGAGTGACTGTTCTCTATCCCTGTTATATTGAAAACATATCAATTGTAAAAACTGCCTCCAGCTGCAAGATACTGATCAATGACTGCACAAAAGCATCCTGGGCTATCTAGTTTGAAATAATTTTCTGGTTATATTTTTTAAAAACCATAGTACAAATGGCTTAGGTTGTTTCCTAAGAATGTCTTCCTCAATAAATAATGTACAATCAGAATGATCATACTGAGTTCATGAGTTCTTTCTCTTTTCCACTATTCCCTTTCCTCTTTGAACTGAAATTCAGAACCTGTGTGCTATTTTCAACTGAAATGACATTGGCAGAAAGTTTAAGAATTTTTTACAATGTCACGGAAATAGGCATGAAGGTGCAAGGTATGAGCCGCTATCAACTACTGAACAAATCACTGCAGTATAAACATAACATTTGGGAGCAGGAGAGATTATAAATGCATGTGAAATATCATCTGAAGCTTTTATGCACTCAAAACGTCTCTTGTGTGACTTCTTTGATGTCTTTTAGTGTGTGAATTCACAGTAAGGTCTTGCTATGATTCTTTTAAAATTCTTTAAGATGGAAAACTAGTCTTTGTCCATACCGCTTATTGAAGTACTGTTTAATGGTATGTTTTCCTGCATGTTTAGTTAACTGAATACTCATAAAACCTTTATACTGTGCCTCTATTCTGGATGCTTAAGCACTTAGACCTCCTCTCACAGTCTGGAGCCTACAGTCAGGTACAGATTTGCTAAAGGCTGAGCTGGGACAGAGCCCTCATATGTGCTTCTGTTTCTGGAGTGAAGTTGCAGTTGTGCAGATGCGGAGCATTGGCTTTCTGCTTCTTTCTGACTTGCTCTGAAAATTGTTATCCAAACTGCATTTACAGTTCTTGTATCATTACTGGACTGTTGCCATGGGGAATTCTGTGAATGGCATGAGTGCGAAAGAAAATATTGTCCATGAACAGGACAACTGTAACTGAAGTAATGAAAATTCTTGCAATAGGTAGTAATTGTACAAGAAATTGTAGACTTTTTATGTTCAAGCTTATTGATACAACTTTTCCTTTCTTTAGACTATAAACAGTCTTTTGGATATTCTTTCTGATATATTTTCATTGTAGGATTTCAAAGAAAGGAGAAAATGTCAATATTGCTTTTGATCAGTAAAGTACAGTCAAAGATCCAGGAAAGAGGACTGGAAGAGATCTTCCAAGTCAGACAACAGTCATTTATTGCCTAATAGTAATTATGGCCTATAACCTCTCCATAAATGTATCTTCCAAAAAGTATTTTGTTTTATTGCTACCATTAATCTGTTGGAACTTAAAAATAAATCTCCTAAGGTTTAGAAAACTTCAAAACAAGCCTAAAATGTTCCCTTATCAGTAGATTCAATTCTTCTAGTTCTTACGTTTATTTCTATAAGCCTACAGATTTATATGAGGTAAACCTCTCTAATACATACCTAATACATACTCTCATTCCTCTGATCATCCTTCTATCCTGTTCTCCCTTATTATCTAATTTGGGTAAATTGGATAATTTTAGTAAACTTTTTGCAATGTTCACAAGGAAAAGTGCTATTTGATGGCTAGGAATGAGCAGACCTATTTTCTAAAGACCTCAACTGCCAATATGAAAGAATATAATTTCAGTTCTGCCAAAGTACGGTTGTCTTGCACCTTTTTGCAAATCAAAAAAACTTGATTTTCCATTCCTGGGACTAGTATGTATGGTGGTGTATGTTCTAGACAATTATATAAACTCTCTGTCTTACCAGCATAATGTGAGTGCCTTATCAGAATAAATACTAAAACCCACTTAAAAATACTAGCAATGAATAGAATAAAGGAATATTTTTTGTGTGGAAGAATACAAAGCATTAAATAAGGAAAACCAGAAAGTTCTTGGATTGTTAGAATCTACTACCTAAATAAAAGTCAAATGAGTTAAACTTTGTCAGCAACAACTTTTTCTTTTGCCATTTGATAACCAGCGCTTTTTTCTTTCTTCACTTTGTACCTTCTTTCCTTCAACTTTCATCCACTCAGGAGCAAGATGGCTGTGAGTTTCCCCACTACAAATAGGAACAGAAATACTGGAGGGGACTTTTTGATGAACATCTTCCAAAGATCCTATTCTGTACAGATGAAAGCTGAATGAAAAAAGAAAGCGAGATATCACAGAGCAGTTCTTAGAGAACAGCTGCAAAGCCCTGAATTAGGATAGAACTGAAACACTTTTAAAATTCAGAACAGCCTGTAGCTTTGTCATTATGGTGTTGAACATCCAGACACCTTCTGTGACTTCCTCTGCATTCACAGAGAATGCTTTATAATCAGTATCATCTTATAAGGCATTTTCCAGGTGAGCCTAGATAGTAGGTAGGACAATCTTGTTGAATCACCTGAGTGCAAATCTACCAGAGGTTACAACTCTTGTAATAGGAGCAGTGAACTGGAACATGTGCTGGTACCTTCACTGGACTAAAAACCTATTAGCTGAAGCTGTAGGTCTGGATGTAAACTTTGGACTTCTGCAGTCATCCACACAGGAGATCCTTAAGATAAAATCATAATTGACTACACTGTAGCTTCTGGACACATGTAGAGACACCCCTATTTTATCACAGGGCTGGAAAGCCTGTCTTTGTCAGTCTGCCAAAGCCCATGGAACTGTGCTGATTTCAATGAATCAGTACATTTCTAAAATCAGTATTTGTGCCTAAATAATTAAAATTGGAGTGTCCATTATATTTATTCATTTAATTATTTAATAGCTGGGATTTCCCTACTGTGATTCACTTTCTTGTTAATGCCTAACAACTTCTTTAGACCGAGGACTTTTAATTCATTGCTGTTCACTGAGAAATTTTCGCATTTTCACATAGTTTTAAGCATTTAGAAACTACAGAGAGAAGAATACAAAGCTAAACTGTCACAGAGTCTCTGAGTATGTAATGAATAGCTTCTTGATACTAATTCCCTAACATGTGAGGGTAAAGGGTACATAAAATTTTACTAAGGCAAGCCTTCATTGCTCAGGGATCTATGAAATCTTATTTGCTACTGTTGTGCTGTAGTGAGGATGCATCTATACCCTGTGGTTTTCCAGTTTTCTTGGGTAGGCTCTAAAGCATGAAATCTATTAAAATATTAAAAATAATGAATTATGAATTGAAGTTCATTACAATAAGATAAAAGAACTCTCTGCTCTTTTTCTACATTAAGATGCAATCAAAGCCTAAAAATTTGCAATGCTTCAGTGTCATTTAAAACTGAAATAAGTCCCATTTGTCAGAGAAGTCACGATGTCCATGGCTTTTGGGAAATGTAATATTTTGCCATGATTGCTAATCTTTGTTTGGCAGCTTATAGCTGTCTCTGACAAAAGTGTTCTAGTAGCCTTTATGCATAACAAACAGCACAAAGCCTTCGCACTGAAGTGCCAATCAGCTCATTGCTCTTGGGCCTGCATAAGTTTGAATGAAAGGTGGATGAATTACTTTATTTTATGTATTTGTTATTTTAATCTGAGCTGAAATAATAAAAAATACCTGGCCTATTTTAATATGATGAACCAACCTTTAAAATAATTTCTAAACATAGCAAATACTGGAGAGGGTTGGTGTTTTTTCTCCTTTTATCCAGGGAAATAAAACTTATTGCTGTATTTTCAGGTGTGTACCATAGTGTTGTTTTTAAACTGAAGTTTTGTACCTTTGCTTATTTTTTATCGCCATGAATATTTTTGGAGTAGAAGAGGGAAGAATGTTTTTCGATGGCACTTCAGATAAACTTTAAAAGCATACAGTAATGTTTTTGGATTTTTCAAAAAACACCAGTTTTTCTTCCCAGCTCCCATACATTACTTCAGTAGCATCTTAAGTGTATATTCTGTCAAATATATTGCTTTCAAGTTATCTTCAATTGAGCAACAAGAGATATGAATAATGGGAACAGTTTGTTTTCATCCTTATCTGCTTTAAAAAGATACTTTAAAACTTTTAATGGCACTTGCTGGGCCTTTCGTACTTAAATTGAAAAATTGTCAAAAAGAAAATAAAAATGACTGTCCAGGGAAACTCCATGGGATATCATTATATTTAGGAAATAAAAATGGAAGCACTTTTATTTGCTTGTTTCAAGTCTCCTTTGACTCTATATCCAATTTAACTCAAGTGTGTTTTATAGTTTGGCCTATGAAGACCACTGCTGCTTGTAGAGAAGGACAGGCATTTGCATTGTAATATAAAGTTCATTAGAATTATGACTGTCCTGGAAATAGTTTTCTGATAGAAATATATGCTTTTTATTATGGTAACTAAAAGAATCAAAGAAAAATATTTTGTTAACCTGAATATTCAAGTATTGGTGTACATAATGATAATTAAATGGTAGCAAAGAAAATAAATAAAATGCAACGTATCTTAAACAAAATTTAAATTCTACAGAAGACATCCATGTTCATTGCCGACTTTCTTCTAATACTTGCTGCTACACCTTATGTAATATATTTCCAATAGCTGTGGGTGCTTAAAAGACAAAGCTACGTTATAGCTAGTGTAAGAAAACTCATTGCAACCTGCATAGGAAGGCAAGTTTTCTATTTGTTTATTTTAAACAGAACTGGGCTTATTCGCTCATATCTATTCTTGTACTGGATTGCAGGCACATTTTCTATGCTTTCATACTCATTTCTTCATGATTACAAGTAACACAATGTTTGTCTAAGCAGTCTGGGTAGGATTATCTGTGATAGCACAGAGGACAAGGGTCATCAACTATGAAGGATCTCATCATGTCTCATAGGCTATTTTCATTTAGCAACCATGGGCTTGTTTTTTGGATGAGCTTTTTGTGCTTCAAGTAGCTGACAGTGATTGTCATCTTTTTACCTTTTCATCCTGTCCCTCCTCTGTGAATGTCATTAGGAAATTCTGCTGATCTACTCACAGGCATGATTTCCTTCTCTGAGGCCTTTCATTTTCCTGCTCTGAGTATCTCAAATTTTTATGTAGATATGTGCCATGATGTCTGATGACCTGATGATTTCAGTGCCATTGACACCTGCAGTTTCTTTATTCCTTATTCATGTCATTACCTCTACTGCTGTCATTCACATGTTCCTAGTTATACATAATTCATATAATTCTTAAAGTTTTTCTTACAAGTCTCTGTAAATAAATGCATTTTCCTGCTTAGGGAGTCTAGATGTGAAAAATATTGACTTCATTGATCTCAGTATAGCTGTACTTATGCTAACTAATCTGGACTTTGTAATCACATGCAGTGATTTCCTATGCAGCTTGCTTATATGCTTTGAGACAGGTACACCATGGGATATATATGAGAGCAAAGTTCATTGAATTTCAATCTTTTGTCTGTGATGGCTGGGACCAAAAAGAATGCCTCTAAAAACCTTTATTTGCTTTATTTCATGCAGCAGTTTCAAATATGGCTGTCCGTGGCCTAAAAGCTGCTGCTGGTATTAACTTTCAATAGGATTCCTTATTCCTTCTAGATTGCAGGCTCTCTCAAAGGTTGCTGTACAAGGATCAAAGACTGACTAGAGACTAACAGTTCATTTTGCATGAAATTTTTAGTCATAAACAAATCACTTCATTGCTGTGGTTAGTAGCCCACAAAATTATGATATTTTTTCAGACAAGCTCCATGTAAGATCACTTATTTTTACACAAACAGAATGAAAATTGTCACTGTTAAGAAGTTTATGTTCATTGGCAGGTTTCAAAACTATTTCAGTACTAACAAAGGAAGAATTTGTCAGAGGGCTTGAACTAGATGCCCATTAGAGGCTGCAGCCCACTGGAGATGCTGCTTAGTAGGTCATGGGTAGAAGAGACTAAGGGGTACAAGTCTATTGTGGTTGTCACACTAATGTGTAGCTAACATTCATCAGCTGTGGAAGTTTATCTAGTAGCATTTAGTATCTGCTCCACATAAAGCAGTATGATCACTGCACAATCTTAGTGGCATTATGGCTCCCTGCCCACTAAGCAATTAAGACCAAAGGTTCAGTTTCAGTAGGCCAGACAAGTTGTGGGTCTGCTAGGACCTTTTTATGCTTTCCAAAATGATGGGAAACATGACAAAACACACTAGAATGATCTTCAAAGATGCTAGTGACTGAATACAAGCTTTTCACCATCTCCTTTCAAATAGTAAATAGGCAGCAAAAGAATGGCAAGATGTGGAAAAGTAGAAACTACTCAGAAACATTGTCCAAGATTAAGTGGCCTACAACATTAGCACCAACTTAACTCGCACTAAGTAATGCTTTACATTTTGCATCGAGAGGTGCTTAACATGTATCTGCCTGTGTAATCATCATTGCAGCTATCAAATCTGGCCTATCCATCTTTGCTATAGCATTACTGTCTGTGTAAATGGGGAATCAAAATAGTTTGGGTTGCTCTGGAAGCATACAAAAATCACACCCATGATAAGGCTGGGTGATTTCAGGGTCTTTGGAAACACCTATTCATGTAGATGCGTTTGAGTGCCTGACATGGTTAAACACAAAAGCCATTTTTATTTCCTTTTTAAATTTCTGTCTACCTGGGATAACTATTCCATGGTGGTTTTTAAATTGCCTCTGACCTGTGTGGAAGAAGTGCATATAATGTCCTCCTTACCACTGGTTCTGATAGTGCAGACAGACTAGCATCCTGAATTGCAAACAGCACAAAAGAAGTGAGAGTTTCATGCCAGAGGCTTGTGTAGCTTTTTTTTCCAAGTGCCGGGCAAGGCCAGTTGCTACTAATTGTTTCCCAAAGACAAAGAGGATCCTTTCTAACCCACAAAGGTACTGACAAAGGTAATGACTGCTTTAAAACCTATCCCTGCCCTCCTCAGTATGTGCAGAAGAATTGATTGCACTGCTTGCAGTATTTAGTGTGAATATTAAATTCAACAGAGACAAATGCAGAGTCCTGCCCCTGGGCAGGAAGAAGCCTTGGCAGCCATACAGGCTGGGGACTGACAGGCTCGGGAATAACCAGCACCACAGTGAAATAGGAGTGGATCTGTTGAGTGAAGCAGGTGGTGAGGTTCTGACATCATTTTGTACTGATTTCAGGGGGTTTAATTCGCACAAGCTTTGGTGTCACCCTGTAGACTGAATGTCCTTCAGTGGTTTTGGCGCATTAGATGAGCTTCTGGTACACTTTCATCTGAAAGGAATGCAGCTTGTGTGCTCAGAGACTACATTGCAATGTGACAGAAATGTTGTAAGTGGGGATGATCAGGAGGTTCCTTTCAAAAGTACATTTTTGACCTGAACTAATATGTTAATATGGACATACTCATTCTTTCATTTTGAACACTCACTTCAGTAGATAATAAAATAGATCGATGATAATACTTCATAAGTACCTCGTTAGAAACTGACATTTCAAATACAAAACAATCAAGTAATATTATGTGGTACTGAGAATGTTAATATGCAAGTGTTTGGATGTCCTAGAGGATTACATTAGTGCTGTAATCTTAAGAGGTACAGCAATAACATCTTAAAGAAACACAGTCCAATACTTACTGCAAAGCACAGGCACATTTCTTGCATCCTTGTTCTGGATTCCCTACAAAAGTCACAAGATCAGAGCTTTTAGGATTTAAACTGGCTTCTGCCAGCATAAGCCTTGGTGCAAACTGTGTTGCACCAAGTCTGCTCTGAAGACAAAACCTAGAATGGATGACGTTCCTTTGCTGAAGGTAAAGATGACCTCAATGGATTACCTGTACTCCTTGAAGTTCAATTCCTTTGGACAATAAAAAATTGCATTGGTAACTAGCACTTCTCTGATCCATCATTCCTACTGGTGAGCTACACTTTTAACTGAGTATACACGGCTGAGAAGGTCAAATGCTGTTGCAACTGCTGTGCCCAGCTGTATTAATAGAAACCCCTCCCACATATACCAAAAGTCAGCACATGAGATACAAACCTTCTTTTGGGACCTGATGAGGAATAACAAATATTTCTGGTATAAAAAAGAGGTAATATATTCAATGCAGTCAATGCCATACAATACCATGCCAGGTTTGTGAATTCTTATCAGATTAAAATATTTAAAAAGGAATTCCCTTTCCAGAACAAAGCCTCCTTTTATTAAGTAGATGTACTAATTGTCAAAGAAACCCAAATGAAAAGCCATTCCTAATCACTGTAGAGCAATTACACCTTAGTTTTGAATGATCAATGCAAATTTCTCTGTTGCCATTTAGTTTTAATCAGAGCATAGTCATATCAAAAATGTTAATTGGAATGTAGATTTCTACTCAACCTTGCTTAGAAGGAGAAACACATCAATAAAAATAGTGGCATGGATAAATGAACAGGTTGATGGAAAAAACCATTATCATTTATTTGAATGATGAGTATTGCTGTTCTGAAAGCATCTTTGCTGAGGGCAAAGCTTTTAATATATTTAAATTTACCTTCCAAGCACAGAAGAAAACTATTCTCTTGAGAAAATGAAGCTGTCTGAAATATATTTAGGTATGATGAAATAAACATAATGGACCTATAGCAGCATGTTATAGCTTCTGATGATGTGCATCTATTCTGAGATACTTTACTTCAGGGTAGTGGAAGTATTGATGACATGATGCGAAGCAACACAGGCTTCTGATTTCAGTGGATTTATATCAGCTAAAGACCAGGCCCAGATAGTAGCACACTGTGATTATCTTTAAGAAACATGATACTGGAAGTGGATAAGAGATCAACAGTCTAGGAAACTGCATTCCATTTATATGATGATCACAGTTCCTACACTGTGAGCCTGTGGCTTTACCTTACACCTGGCTGCAATACCAGATTAAAGAGGTGCTTCCTCCATTTCTTGCTTATGCACCCCTTTGGCACCTCTGTTTTCCTGACACAGCTGCCTATGGTAAGCATCAAGTTTGGGGACAGATTCTTTGAAAAATTAAGAATATAATAGTGGGGGTTTTTTTATTTTTTGTCCTCCTTAACTGGATCAGTTCTTGATTCAACATTTGCAACAGAGCTGCACAGTGACTTTAGTGCTCTACTCCAGTGGCAGTGCATGCCATGACACAGAAGTGGTGGGAGGAAAGGATGGGTGCGGGGGCATGGGGGTGCCTCAGACCAGTAACTCCACTGAACCCTTGCTAGTGTTGAACCTCACCTTGAGGCTAGTTTGTGATTTCTTCCTCCCCTCACCAATATTTTAACAAATAATTGCTTCTTTTAGGAGTTATATACTTTTGAGCACATGTAAAACACTTTTTAAGTGGTACCAGATCCTGAAGAACCTACACAGGGAAAATGACTTTTGAGGAAATTCTTCTTGAATCAGAATGATTCTGCAGTGTCTAACATGTTACACTGACATGTGTCAACCATTAACTAATTGTTCAGGAAGTTGGTAGCACTGTGGATTGTGTGTTTTTATTTTTAGCCAATTAGCCTCTTTCTTAAGTCATGCGACTATTTATTTCCATTCAGCTCTTCAGAATATTTGTGTTTCTGTTATCTGATAAACACCATTTATTCAATGCTGGGAGTACAGGTGTGTGCCTGGGAGGGGGAACATGAGTTTGAGCGGTTAGTTAGCTTTATCATGACTTCTGTCACAAAGATGTCTCTCTTGTGTTTTCCCTGTCTCTTGTGGCTCATTGTCTCAGAGATTCTAAATAATTCAAAGTTATGTGCTGAAACTGCCTTCCCATTAAAGCATTGGGGCAAACAACATAATTGGTTTTAAGCTTGATACATTTCTGAGGAGAGCTACATGACCTGGTTGCCTGCCAGAGCATGAGATTGGGTCTGATTGCTGGAGAAATCTTTTCCTGTTCTGTGAACTCAAAAGGGAACCTTGTAAAGCTTTCACATACCTGATAGCAGGGAGACAGTGCTGTGGGCTTCACAGTCAAGAGTCTTCCTATGCGCAGAGTGTTGGAAGACAGAGGCATTATGTTAATATTATCAATATAATTGTTAATATAATTTCTGTTCCTGGAAGTCCCTGCTTCTGGCATCAGAGGACTAAATGTCTCTTTCCTTAACTGCGAGGTCTATATAAAAATCCATACAATATAGAGAGAGCTGGAAAAATCCCGGTGTATACTTCTTTGCAGTCTCTGTCGTGTCAGTCATAGAATCACAGAATTGTCTAGGTTGGAAGGGACCTTTCAGATCATCTAGTCCAACCATCAACCTAACACTGACAAAAGCCATCACTAAACCATATCTCTAAGCACTGTGTCTACCCATCTTTTAAATACCTCCAGGGATGACGATTCCACCACTTCCCTGGGCAGCCTGTTCCAATGCTTGATAACCCTTTCAGTGTAAACATTTTTCCTAATATCTAATCTAAACCTCCCCTGGTGCAACCTGAGGCCATTTCCTCTTGTCCTATCACCTGTTACTCGGGAGAAGAGACTGACCCCCACCTCTCTTCAACCTCCTTTCTGGTAGTTGTAGAGAGCAATAAAGTCTCCCCTTGGCCTCCTTTTCTCCAGACTAAAGAATCCCAGCATCCTCAGCCGCTCCTCATAAGACTTCTTGAGACCCCTCACCAGCTTCATTGCCCTTCTCTGGACATGCTCCAGCACCCCAATGTCTTTCTTATAGTGAGGGGCCCAAAACTGGACACAGTACTTGAGGTGGGGCCTCACCAGTGCAGGTGGGATGATCACTTCCCTAGTCCTACTCACCACACTGTTCCTGATACAGGCCAGGATGTTGTTGGCTTTCTTGGCCACCTAGGCACACTGCTGGCTCATATTCAGGTGGCAGTCCTTTAGTTCTATCTGAGTTTAATTTCCCAGATTGATATGTTAAAGATTAATGACACTCTTACTCAAAATCAAGCAACCTGTTACAAAGGAATTAAGATGTAGATAATTTAGCAGTGAAGACTTTTCTGTCTCATGTCTGAGTAAACCGTGACCTTAAGTGTTCATAAAAATAGGTGAACTGTATTCTGATAGTATATTCACTCTCTGCTCTGTCATGCATGGTACTTGTCTGTGTAATCATGAGGGATCAGGTCAGTGCCTATATCTGTGGTGCTTTTGGAAACATAAGGTCTAAAAAGTATTTGGGCAGTGGGAGGTGCCAACGATGACATGGACATGTGAACTGATGCACAAACAGCCAGGTCATTCAGATTAGAATTTAATGGGCATTTAATGAGAAAAGAATAATTATCAGATCATATGTACCTAAATATTTTGTTTCAAATTGCAGAAACTTTTGGAAATGATTCCTCTTAAACAATTACATCATTAGATTGCAGACTCACATTCTTCAGTGAGTTCATATTGTGTTGAATTGTGGGTGAATCTGTTAGTGAGCTATTTCCTTAGGCATAACTAACAACAGTGTCAGTGACAAATTCTGTCTGCATACGAATGGTATGACAGGGTTTAGACAGTTTATTAAGAATAATTATTTCAAATGTTCATAGGACAGTGAATACAGATTGACTATTTCACTTTTATACTTCAGTTTCTCAACATCAGTAGAAGGTCAAGATATTAATTTGTGATGCGTGCAGATAATTTAATACTAATTGCTCAAATATTGGCAGGGTGCACATGGCTTTTCCCCGGGGGTCATGTTCTTTGCTTTGAAAATTAATTTTGTTTGTTCTAATTTCATAATCCACTGTTAAATGGAAAGGACTAAGTCTGTGCAGTACAAGGGAGGGGGAAAAGTTGACTTTTCATTATTTTGAGGATGGCTAGAATTTATGGCATTTGGTCTAACATGGAAATTACATACCCAAACCACTGTAGCTAAAATAAATAACTCACTAAATTTATGTACCTGCACTAGGATTGATATTTTGTCTATTTTTCATGTCTGGTTCTCCTTTAACGTGTACTTGGGGAAAAAAATAGGATAGATTTTTGCATGTTAATCTTTTCTTTTGCTCTTTTTTCCACAGAAGAGGCAAACTCATTGTAAAATTTTGGCACCACTGTTCTTGTTCCTGTGAAAAGTTGTATTTTAAATGCATGATTGGTTTCTTTCTTTCTTTTTTTCTTCTTTTCCTTAGCTCTTTTCAAACTGGTAGAATAATTTTAAGGCTCAAGTTGAAATATATTCTGAGTCTGATTCTTCACATTCAAAGGTCTGAAAATCATGTGTTTTTCAAACAATTGGTTCAGATGTGCCTTAGCATGGATGTACCTCAAATCAGTTCTAACTTTTCAAAATGTACTTATCATATTTTGATAATGTGTGATCCACTTTTTGTGAACTGAAATCTGTGGTACCACTTGTGTGAAGAAGATATCACACAGAGTACTAGAGCCCGTTTTGCAGTCCTTAGAATTTCTCTTGATGTCTAGCACAGTTTTTGCCTGAAAAATGGATAATCGTTGTGCCCAATATGATTTAGAAACAGTACGTATTGTAAAAAAATTGTTCTTTACAAAAAAGTAAGATGAAAGACTTCCTAGTGAGGGAGGAGAGTGAAACTCCAAACCCCATATAATAGAGAATCAGATAATTTGTGTAACATTTCACAATAAAATATGCTTAAAGAATTAAATTTTACCATAAGTCTTCTTACTCATTTTCATACTTGGTAAGGTGGGTTACTGAATACTTTCAGTATCAGTATCAGATATTTCACATCATAAATCTTTTCCACTGTCTTGATAAGAAAGAGGATAAATGTCTTTGATGTGATTATGAAATGTAGTTATGTCAAAATTATCGTTATTTCATAAATTAGTCCAGAAAGATAAAGAGAGAAGTAGTGGAGAGGTTATCCATGAGGCTTAACTCAACAGTTTTGAATGTAGCCTAATATATAGGACGGTTCTGCTGGCTAATGGGTCTTTTCTTAGCATTAGTATTTTTGAGGAAAATTTCCATGGAATCATATTGTCCTTTTAAGCTAGAGTAAGACCAGCTAATTACTTGATTCAGTCACTGGATAGCTAATTGAGTGTTTAAAAAAATAATAACCATTTTTACTATTGTGGCTTGCATCACTGAATTCTGAAAACTTGTTAATTATGTTGAAAACACAAACAGCTTCCGTTTTCATGCTGGTCACGTAGCCTTGTGGTGATCTTGATCTGGAGAAGAAGCATATGGCAGCATGCTGTTAATACTTCCTCAAGCGGATTGAGTTAAAAGAAACTGTCATATCCTCTGCTTAGCAGGTGTGTGGGGGCTGCAGGGTGAAGGGTGGTTTGAGAGGCTTTGCAAGGGCAGAAAACAAGCTCAACAGCATGGGTGGATTCAAAAGGTCAAGGGAGTTAAATGGTAGTACAAGGGAGTTAAATGGTAGTACATTGCGATACTAGACTTTCTAAACCATATTGGTCTATAGTGACATTTTTGCTGTTCTACCTTTATTTCTTCACACCTTTATTTGGTTTTATAGGTTCAAGGCCACTGCTGCTAATTGTATCACACCTCTCACGTGGAAGAGGATATCTCACAGAAGACAATAAAAATGGAGTAAGTTGTGTTCTACAGCTGTAACTCTTTTCACATTTTGCTGCATTTTTGCAACTCTGAAACTGTGTGTATCAGTGTATGATGTAAGCAGCTATCTAGACAGGATTGCACAGCTAACGTTTTTGGAAATACATTGAACATGACTTCCGGACTTAGTCTCATCAAACACAAATTCATATTATGAGTCATTCAATGAACTGCCCATTTTTAAAACTTCTTAAAGAAGTATAAATCAGAGTATAGCAGTAACAAATGTAGCAGTGGTCATATTATATTAACAGTTGCACAGAAGGCAGAACAGGCAGCTCCGTTAAACCCTGAAGTACATCCAGAATGTTGCTAAAATTACACAATAGATATTTATGCAAATATTGAAGCAGTTAAGGTGCAAACAACTCCTAGTAGTTACTTTTTTTGGTATAATATATCATGATCTCTGTACAATGGGGATTTATGCTGTTTAATGCTCTTAATTTGCATTTTTACTAATATAATGGGATATATAAAAACAGATGTCATTTATGATTTCTTTTATGAGAGCTAATAATTTGGTTGAGCTTGTTCCATATTCCCTACTTACAGTGAAAACTAGAATGGGCTGTATTGTGTACCAAAGGAACAACAAAACTAAATCATGAAAGAATAGTTGAATTGAGGATATGATACGCCTCGTGAATTAAAAGTGTTTTTTGCCAGCAGTAACTTACTTCTACTTTGCCAAGCACAGATAAAGAATTCGGGTACTTAACAAGAGTTATGCTTTTTTGTTATAGCTCTCCCCTGTGAATATGTATGTACATAGAGCAAATATGCACAACATACATGCCTTTTTATCTCTATAAGAAAAATCTGTAAATCAAGTCAAGTTTAGAGCAAAGTCATGGCTACTGTCTTAGTCTATTGAAATCCAAAGCAAATTTGTTTAGATGCACAAATAAAAAACAAAGGGACTTTTTTCTGAACATGGAGGAAAGAGGAGGAAAAATGCCATATCCGCAATTCTAGCTGTGAGTTTCTCATTTCTGGATTAAGATTGACCGGATTAAGAATAATGGTTTCTGACTGAAAGGCAGCTGTCTGGCAATGGGGAAAGTGAGTTACAGTTGAGAAAGTGTTGTTTTATTGCAGTAACAAGTAACAAGTGTTCTAACAATACGCATTTTGATATACGGGTTTTATACTACCAATATCTTCTCTATGAAGAGTTGAGTGACACATCAAATAAAAAGTCAAGGAACAGAAAGCTTTTTTCCTGCTTTTTTAAGCAACTTAAAGATTTTTTTAATAATCAAGAGGAGGAGGAGAAGAAGGCTTTAAGATTGTACACACAAAAATTAAACTAAACAAAAAATAACAAGGGGAGAGACTATTGCAAGTTTAGCATGTAAATTTGTACCACTGTGTCCTGGAAGGCTCATGTTGCAAGTCATTCCTCTACTGAAATGGAATCAAAATGCTCTTTTCTGCTGTTGTTTTAAGGCTGGAAATTCCTGAATACCCTTTTTACAGTAATGCAGTGACAATACTACATTCCATTTTTTGTTTTGGATTGTTATTTCTCTATGTGTTCAGGCTATACTCTATGAAGATACTGTCAGAGAAGAGCCAAAATGTTTCTTTTGGATTTTGGACAAATAAGACTGGGATCTTCTGTATTTAGTTACTGTATTTAGTTTTAAACTGCACACCCTTATGGTGCCCTTAGGATGGATTTTTGTGATTTGTTTAGGATTCAGCTGCTGCTTTCTTTGGGTTTAGTAATGCATACTTTGGGCAAATATAAAGTTGAGGAATTTGGATTTTTTTTCTTCAGCTGATTGTAATTTTCTCAAAAGCTATTTGTACATGATCAGTACCTCTTCAAATGGCTTTATCAGCATTAGCTCCTGCAGCTTTTTAACAGTTGCATAAGAGAATTAAAGACTTTTATTACTAATGATATTTAAAAGAACAATAGAAATTTGGGTTCAGAAAAGATATTTACGGAACACTGAAACCTCATCTATAGCTTGCCCAAGGTTCTCTACACAGAAATTTATATTTATGTTTGTAAGAGAACCCATGGTGGCAAATCTGTTTGCCAGAAATTTTAATTCTGTAGTATAGCATGCACAGGCAGAGTTTATTTATTTTCTGTCTTTAATTGAAGCTGGTGACAAAGACTTTTTCTAGTGTCAAAAGTGTGTGTGTGGAAAAAACAGTAATTTTTGACCACCAAGACATGTGAGTAGGGGGGGGGAATTTATTTGGTTTTTTTTTGTTACTTTCCTTTTTATAAGAAAAAGCAATGGAGAGTTAACGAAGTATTCAGAATTCCTTGGGAACACAAGTGGGAAATCTGTCTCGCACCTCATCCCAGGAGAGTTTTATTATTGGGAAATGAAGAATGGTTGAGTTCTCTGTGTGCGTTTTCCCTCTATACGTCCACCTCAAGTTGCCTCAATATTTTATCTTTTTAAGGAGAAATTGCACAAATCAAGAGAAAACAGGGGGAAAGACCCATTCTCTGTAAGCACACAGAGAAAACACTTCTGAGAGAGCAGCATTTTGTGGTCAAAATAAATTGGATTACACTCCCAAGAGGAAACTTTTTAGAATAGCAAAGTTAGGTTCTTAAAAACAGGTTCTAAAGGTTATCTTGGCTCATACGGTTCTATCTTTTCTTGTCACAAACATCAGTGTCATTAGATCCACTCTATATATACTCTAAGTTTCAGTGAAAAATGGAGTAATGTATTTGCCTGTTGGAAGGCTCTCCACAGTTTGAGTGCTACAATAACATAACATTAAAGTGAATGTTTTCCCTCTGATCTTCTGCTTAAACTTAAACTACTTGCTTCCAGTAACAGCTCTTTGGTTGGGTTTTGTTTTTCCCTCCCTTGTACATTTATGGAAAAATGTACTATCCTTTGTCAGACTACATTTTATCAGGTAAAATGAGGTTAAGTTCTTTCGGTTTCCTCTTGGAATGAACCATTGTGGCACTTCAGTATTTGTGAGATATTTTTTTTTCCTATTTAAAATACTGCTGTGGTTCAACCACAGCTGGCAGCTTGGACCACGCAGGCGCTCATGCAATTCTCCCTTCCCCCTAGAAGGACAGGGAGAAGAGGGAGAAAAGGAGGGGAAAGGGAAAGGAAAAACTCTCATGGATTTAACAGGACAATAATAGAAAATTATATTATTATTATTATTAATAATAATAATAATCACACAAGTCACTCTCACCATCTGGTGATTTGATACCTTCCTGAATAGTGATTGTGGATTCCCCCCTGCCCCTGGCAACCCCCCATTTAAATATTGAACATGACATCCATGGTACAGAGTATTCCATTGGTTATTCCGCTGTTCTGTCTATGCTTCTTGTCAGCTTCTACGAGAAGCTGAAAAGAGCCCTTAAAAAATATAAACATTGCCTAGCAACAACTAAAACAACATGCACTATTGTCATTCTGTTCACAGCAATCACTAGAAAGAAAATTAACTCTTTCCCAGTGGAAACCAAGACAAATATTCATAGAATATAGTTGTGAAACTGCTTCTTCAGCAAATAATACGATTTAAAAAAATTACTTTACACTTTCCATGACCCAACTGATTTTTTTCTTCTAAATGTCTCCTTGCTAAGGCATTCTTGCTAAGTTACTAATCACATTCTTGCTAAGTTACTTTTTCTAAATGGCTCTTGTTTTCAAAGCTTTTTGTGGTGGTTGAGACTTGGCAGAAGACAATCAAGGCTGAAATGGGGGAATATGTCATTCAGTGTCCCAAAGCACTAGGTTTGATTTTTCTTGCTCCCTTCACAATCCATATAGTTATAAATTATACATATAGGGATAAATTATCAGCTGTATTTAGCTAAATTATGTGATGATGTTATTTCCTCTGGGAAGGATTGCTTTGGTACATATTTGCTATATAATGGGGTTTCTGTCTGTATATGTTTTCCCTTCAGTGGTCTTATCGTCCCTTTTTTCATAATGAGGAAGCTATTGAGCTTTTGGGAGAAATTAATGAATAGTTTCTAAAACCAAAACTGCATTTTTTTTCTGTTTTGATGGTTGGGCTTTCTACTTTGTAGTTTCTACTACTGCTCTCATGCGTAGTTTGTATCCGTGCTGAAAACTGAGGTTTTCTTGACAGCCCTGAGGATCTTTAAACCTGTCATTTTTAAATGTATCACCATTTCAACTCTGCTTCTGGCAGATTGTCAGAGCAGACGGGGTCACATTTTGAAGTGGAAAGTCTAAAAGGCTCAGCTTCGGAATTCAAACCTTTATTTTGAAAGCTGAGTGACTAAGCTGCAGCATCCCCTTTTCCTCGCTATGTTATTCCCAGTAGTCAGCCCTATTTCCAAAGAAGATTCATCCTTTTGAAAGACACCATGAGGAGGAACCTAAGGTGGGTACAGCTAAGTCCCAACACACACTTTGAAGCAAGTAGCTCACTCAGAGGTGCAATAGCACTTTGAAGAGGATTCTGGAATTGCTGGAAACACAAAACTGTACTTGTGTGCAAGACCGGTGGAAATAGGCATTTCCCTTACTAGCTCTCTCTTCCTGACTCCCAAGTCAAATGTTAGAAGAGTGAAAAAAAAAGCTTGATTGCCTGGCAGTTCTGCTTATATATTTATTTTTGGTTTTTCCTGTAAGTAGTGTGAAGCATAGTAAAATCTTTAATGCTGATAGTAAAAGCAGAGGAATCTTAAAGTTGCAATGCGAAAGTCTTAGAGTTGCAATCGCTAACTATTGGATCATACTGCCCTAGACCTCATGTCACAATATTACTCAAACTGGCATGTGATAAAATAAAAAAAGGCCTAACCAAACAAAAAAGAACCCCAAACAAAAACTCAAAAAATGTAGAAATGGATACCAACAGCTTCTGCAATACTGTTTAGCTTTCTTCTCACATCTTTTTCCTCTGGCTGGTGTTTTTTTTTCTCTCCTGGAGAGAATGAGCAGAATGTCAACAAGCTGCCTGAAACCCACATTTAGAAAGCCTATCTATGAGGAAAGAACTGTGAACACTCAGTGTTGATAATCTCAAAATCTGAAGCTCAAAATGCATAACATAAACTAAAAAATTATCAGATTAAAGTATAAGTAAAATTCATTTGAATCTGCCTCTACTTATAGGTGTATTACCTCCTGAAGCCTATAGTCATACAACTGCAATGTCACCGATACATTCATTTTTGATAATGTGCTTTTTCCGTCTTTTCACCACTTGCAGAATATTGGTTTTAGTTGTCTGAAAGTGCAGCTTCAGATTCTTCTGATCCCTGAAAAATGAATGCATTAGTTGTCCTCATTCATTACAACATTTGTTTGTCTTTGACTCCAACAGTTGATGCTTTGCTTCTTTCTAGCACCAGTTTTGGCTGTCCAACTTACTGTGGCCCCCTTAATTATCTTCTTCTGTTCTCCAGTTCCCTTGGTGACATGAACTCTGAGGTGCATAGGCACTTCTTATGTTGCTGCTTCTGGCATACAAGGAAAGGAGCAAAGACAATATCCTCCATTTTTCCCAAACAGGAAAGAAGAGCAGAGCTCAAAAGTCACTTGTGTGTGGAATGCCTTAAGAGATAGGCTAAAGTAGCAGCAATTTTTGTAAACAGCATGGAGATTTTTTCCTGAATAACCACTTTGTTAATTCAGCTATTTCCATCAGCGTCAAGAGACTCCAAAATATGTGATCTTGAAAACATTCCACACCTCCTCTGATGTCTGTGTGATCTTGGTTGATCTCAAGCTCAAGATAAGACCACGAGATTGTGATGTGAATGAATAAAATTATATCTTTCCTGAAAACAAAGATGAGAAAAAGCTATGAAGGGAAATGAGAATACTCTGTAGAATATCTTAGGGAATTGCTATAAACCAGGATATCAGTTTTCCAAAATAAGATTTTTTTTCTCTGTCAAAACAGAGATGATTTCGTATAGACAAATTTTATTAGTTTGGGTTTTGTGTAGAGGTGATTTCACAGGTGCCAGTCAGTATTGCCCTTTTTCTGTATGGGCAGAAGAGTTAGCCCTTCTCTGAATGGAAAAGAATTGTTGATAAAGTTAACAGTGCTTGTTTTTCAAGCTTAGAAATTACTTGTAAAACAGCATATATGTTTTTCATTGAAAAATGTGGTTTCTGGAAAGGCTAATGAGACTTAACACTTCTTTCAGCACAATAATAGGCATTTTTAAACAAGCTGGCACAGTTTAATTCAAGAAATGTGATGAGTAGTTAACATGAAAAAGTCAAATTTTGATTTTCAGTCTATGTGTAATGTTTGGGATTAGCTCAATATACTTCATCCCATGAATTTCTGAATAGCTCAGAGTCCAATTATCAATCTTAACTAAGCAGAACAACTGCTTTAGTGACTTTCTACATGGCAATTTATGTTAATTTATAGATACACATGCTGTAAGACTAAACCTTTACACAGGAGGTATTGTAACTCATAATGATGCATGCCATACAAGACTGTATGCATTTCAGTCCCAAGAAAAAAGTAATAGATTGATATTTTAGAACTGAGGGGAAATAAGTTTATTTTTATAAACAAATTAACTCATCCATGCCTTCAGACCAATAAAAATTCTCATTATTTAGAATTATAAGTTATGTTTTCATCTCGCTCACTTGGAGAAGGGAAATACCATGTCTGGCATGAATCACAGCCTTTTCGGTTTGGCTAACTACTGTAAGTAAAAAGATAAAGCAAATGCATGGTGACAGGAGTTAATTCCCTGTTAGTGGATTAGACCAGCTTGTTGGGTGTACATTTCTTATGCCTGTGGCAGGGATAGTATCAGCAAAGAAGTTGTGTCCTTGAGTCAAAGGGGAAGGTAGGAGGGATCGTCGCTGGTTACTTAGGAATCTACCTGTCCACACGATCTAGTTCTTGGAAGCAAGCATGATGAAGGAAATACAACTACCCTTATTTTACAAGTGTATCACCTCAGGAAAGCAAGCTGTCTTTTTCTGTATGGGAGGACAGTACATCAATCATCTTTTGTTTTACCTGTCAGTGCTAAAATGGTGTTTCAGCACTGCACAAACTGAAATCCAAAAGCAGTACAAAAATATCAATTAAGAAAAAGAAATCTGGAGAAAAGAGATTTGCAAAAGAGATCTTTTTAATAGCAGAGAGGTCACTGTTTCTGTGTATCACTTTATTATTCAGTAACAAAAAAGCCAAAATGGATGTTTTATTTTAAATACAGATGTAGTGCTGGATAGAACTGAAGAAAATGTTTGCTTGGCTTTTCAGTATTTCTTTTACCCAGGGGTACAAGAACTCTCCTTTTCTCATGTCTTTTTTCCCTCCCAGGAGCACTGAATCTCGTGGACTTTTGGGAAGGGAAGAGGGCTGGCACCTCTTTTTACTGCAGGGAAAAGAGGGAGGAAGAAAGTGGGACTGGATGAGAGAGAGGTGTTCATTTGTGGGAGAAGCTGTGCCCACAGTATTGTCTGCTATTCTGGGATGGCCAATCTCTGCCTCCTCTGGCACAGCCAAATCTGGCAGCCTGTTGTCCTTGATGTCTGCTTCTTTCCCCTGCTGTCACTGCTTTGCTCCCTGCCATCTGTCATCATAGCAGATTTTCTTCCTGCTTTCAGGGTGACAGAGAAGTAGATTTTCATAAGGCTTATTTCTTTGGAAAAATCCTGACAAACAGTAGTTGCTAATATACTTTATTCAACTGAGCGGAGTCTCAATTATGAGGACAATGGAGATTGTCTTCCACCAAATCACAAATCTGGCTTTGGCCAAAGTTTCTTTCTAACAAAACTAAAGCTGAGGAAGATACTTGGATTGTCTTTCATGCATTTTCTTGTGATCTCACCTGAAGCAAATTGAATACACTTTACCGCACAGATGTACGAGACCATTTGTGTTCAAAGTAAATAAACATTTTACTATCTTACCAATGAGTAGCATGATGTTCCCTTAAATTAAGTGTACAGAATGTGCAGCACTCTTAGTGCTGTAGAATGAAGTTATTATGCTCTAAATTGTGCCTTTCCTTTCAGTGACACCACTGCAAAACAAGTAAAATTATTCAGCATGAGCAGAACCTGCACGAGCAGAATCTGCTGGTAAGAGAAGAAGGACTGAAGACAATACAGGCTTTTATTAAACTACACTACATCAGGAGAGAAGGCTAAAGGGAGGTCTTGGTATTGACAGCTACCTAACTGGAGGGTGAAGAGAAGATAGGACCAGGCATTTCTCAGAAGTCACAGCAGAAGGCGAGCAGCAACAGGCACAAGCTGGATGTATTGCATCTTGCTGGAATGGACTTAACTTTCTGCATAGCAGCCCTCATAGTGCTGCACTTTGTATTTGTAGCTAGAACAATGTTGATAACACACCAATGCTTTGGCTACTGCTGAGCAGCAATTGCACAGCATCAAAGCTGTCTCTCCAACTACCCTCCCCTCCAGCAAAAGGCCAGTAGGCTGGGGGTAGGGAAGAGGCTGGTAAGGGACATAGCCAGGAGAGTTAACCCAAACTGACCAAAGGGATATTCGATATCATATGACATCGCGCTCAGACGTAAAAGACAAGAAAAAAGAGGAGGAGGGGGACGTTCATTATCAAGGTGTTCTTCTTCCAAAGCAACTGCTACATATACTAAGGCCCTACTTACCAGGCAATGGCTGGACATCACCAGCTGATGGGAAGTAGAGAATAAATCCTTTTGTTTTCCTTTGCTTTCACATGTGGCCTTTGCTTTTCGTTATTAAATTGCCTTTATCTCGATTCACAAGTTTTTCATATTATTTTTCCCCCATCACACTGAATAGGGGAATCGAGAGAGCAGCTTGGTGGACACCTGGCAGCTAGCCAAGGTCAGCCCATCACAGTGCTTTGTGACACCCAACATGGGTGGAATTCAAAGTTAGGGCAGTAGTTGGGAGAGGTAATGTGAAAACATGGACTGAATATTGCTAAAGAGCAGAATATTTGTGGGGAATTTTTTGTTGTAATTGTGGTGAAGGGATGAGGGGTGGAGTGTGTGCATATTGTCCAACTTTGTCAGTGTTGTGATGATGTTATTTTGATTTTAAAGTGGGAAACTTTTTTGTTTATTTAAGTGAAGTTTGTGAAGATTGTGGATTGTGCGATGAATGTGTATTTTAATGGTAATTCTTAAATATGTGATGCACACAGGTGACAGGTGGAATGTACTGGATTTATCTGGAAAAATTTTAGTAGCGGGGAAGCTACAGGGGTGGCTTATGTGAGACAGCACCAGGATCTGTCCCGATGTTGGACAGAGCCCTTTCCAGCCAGCTCCAAGATGGATCCATCACTGGCCAAAGCTGACCTTATCAGCAATGCTGGTGATGTGTCTCTGATAATGTATTTAAGAAAGGGTAAAAAACTCTGTGCAACAGCAGCTGGGAGAGAGGAGTCACAATATGTGAGAGAAATAACCCTGCAGACACCAAAGTCAGTGAAAAAGGAGGGGGAGGGACTGCTCCAGGCACCAGGGCAGAGATTCTCTTGCAGGCCATGGTGAAGACCCCGGTGATGCAGGTTGTCCCCCTGCAGCCCATCAAGGACCACGGTGGAGCAACCACCCTGCAGCCCATGCAGGACCCTACACTGGAGCAGGTGGCTGTTCCCTGAAGGAAGCTGCAGCCCATGGAGAGATGTGCTGGAGCAGGCTCCTGGCAGGAGCTGCAGCCCATGGAGAGGAGCCTATGCAGGAGCAGATTTTCTGGTAGGACATGTGACCCCCACAGAGGACCCATGCTTGAGCAGTCCTTCTGTTTCTGAAGGACTGCATCCCATGGAAAGGATCCATGCTGGAGCAGTTCTTGAAGAAATTCTTGAAGCCCAAGAAGAAGGGAGGGGCTGGGGAAGGGTGTTTTTAGTTTTGTTTTTATTTCTCATTATCCTACTCTGTTTAATTGGCAATAAATTAAATTAATTCTCCAAGTTGAGTCTGCTTTGCTTGTGATGGTGATTGGAAGTGATCTGTCGTGTCTTATCTCAGCCCACAAGTTGTTTGTTGTATTTTCTCCTTGTGTCCTGTTGAGGAAGAGGAGTGAGAGAGCAGTTTGGTGGGCACCTGGCAACCAGCCAGGGTCTAGCGATCACATTGGAATGTAGGAGTTTCCAAACCACTTCAAGAAAAACAATGCACTGTGAATTTGGCCAAACATGGGTACAGGTTGCCCTGAGTTTTTAGGGAATCTCCATCTATGGAAATAGTCAAAGCTCAGCTGTCAATGAGAGGGAAGTTGAACTAGATGATCTCTGGAAGTCCCAACCTACACGATTCTGTGATAGAGTGCCATTGTGTGCCAAATGGTCCAGATAACGCTGCATGTAGCAATGTTTCCTTCATTTTTTGTGGATTCTGTTAAAAATTAGATGCTTAATATGTGACGAGAATGAAAGTACTCTATCTAGTAAGTTTTTCACTTAAAACTGTGAAAAATATTTTAAGGAATCGTCAAGAGAATGCTGAAAATGTGCTGAGAGGTGGAGCAGTAGTTGATCTGTCAGTCGTCCATGAAGGCTAGACCTTGCAGAGATACAATTTTGTTTAAGGGAAATGCAATTTAAAGCTACCTAACAATTCAGGAAGGAAAAAACAAGGCTATTTATTAAATGTGTTTTTACTTTCCTTACAAGTAATATTTTAGCTAATATTTTAGCCCAGTTTTTTTTTTTTCCCCAGGGTATATCAAGTGGCACAACACCGTTGCCTAAAATCTGCCATACAAGATCTCATTGAGAAGTTCAACAATAACAAATATGAGATATAGTCACTTAATAAATTAAAGCTTCCTGACTAAGTCATCTTAAAAGCAAAATTTAATTACATAGGTACTTCTTTGGAAGGAATTTAACACAGAATTCAGGAAAAAATTAATGAGATTGATAGGTATAAAATTATATGCTAACCTGTGATTAATAATGCTTGCTTAAGGCTCTTGGGTTTAACACTTTCTATTTAACATTAAATATTCAAGAAGGTAATAGCAGAGTATTAGAGAAGAATATATTTTTCCTATACTGTAATTACTATTACTTTTTGGAGTATTCTTATCAAAATCTATGGTTAGTTGATATATGGAGTTTTCACAGTTACTTAGAGCATTGGGATTAGGACTGTAGTAAAGCTTGGCAAGAAACTGAAAATGTCTTGCTACTTGCTAGGTTATAGGATAGTCTTTATGAATAAGTGAATTTTGTCAATTTTTTTCCTCATGTTGAGTTGCCCATTTCTTTAAAGCCTTCACTAGGTGAGCAGGCAGGCAACCTCACTACAGCGACCAAACCACAGTTTATATAAGATTAATTACTTATTGCTGACACCAGTTTAATGTCCGTTGAAGGCAATAAAAGTATACGTGCTGGTGAAAGAGAATGTTGAGAAGGATAAGGATATACCTGAAGGAAAATGGTAAGAACTTAATCTATTACTATACATTAGAAGACGTACATGTTGGCATGTTTTTCTTTGGTTTTATAGCTATATCCTGTTCTCCTCTCTTTTAATTTTTTTTTGATACGTTGATGGTTTTCATTTTTGATATACATAGAGTTACAAACACTGGGAAGACTTGGCTTTGGTTGAGAATATTACATATAGGTAGAATACAAATACAAATATATAACAAATAATAGACCTCATCTTCTCCATGCTTGACAAACCAGCAGCTTTGGCAGCTTAAAAATATTCACTTCAGATATCTTTAGTATTTATTCAAATCAGTAAATAAAATTAAAGGTTGGACCAGATGATCCTTGAGGTCCCTTCCAACCTGGTATTCTATGATTCTATCAAATAATATTATTTTGTTGTATTTTCATAACATCTCTCAACAAGCTATTTTGGCAAAGTTGCATGATTTTCTAAGCTTAATATAGGTAAATTAAAAAATAATTATGAACTTTTTTTTTTTCTGCTACATTTATTGAAGGAAGTAGTTATGATTAAATAAGACCTTAACAAATGTAAACAACTTTCTTCTTTGGCTTTTCGTGTTTGACTTCTCAAATTTAGTCATATTATAATTTTGCCTTAAATCTTGTTGCATCGTAATAAGACGACATGACATGGCGGATTTAAAGCAAAATGGCATGTCAAAAAGCAAAAATTTTCTTCTGAAAACCATATTTTAAAAAATCATATATTCAGACAGGCAATCATGTAGAGAACTTTTTTTCCCTTAACATATATTAAAAAAACCCCCATCAGTCTTACTGTAGATATCGTCTTGAGGATTCCTTATCATCCTAAGAGATAACAGTTCTTCTGAGGGAAGCCTAATTGGATGAACTTGGATGCACTGGGAAGTTCAAAAGTGATGCCTTCAGGTGTACATTCTCTTCTCAAAGCAGCACTTTGCTCTTCTGAGGGAAAAAGCCCATTGTTATTAATGATGAGGAGGAAAATTAGTGATGACATTAATGATTAAAGACTGATCTGGTAAACAGAAAATACTCACCAGACAAGGCACTCTTGCTTTCCTAATGGAATAGCATATTAGTAGCTGAGTTTGCAATGACAGAGTGGGCATGCACAGAGACATCCACAGACCAACAGGTTAGATACCTTGTCTTCTTCTCCATAAGAGTGTCTGGAGCCCTTCCCACCCCCAAAGTTATGTTTGAGAGACAGACAAGTAGAGCCTGAATCCGCAGAGGAGAAAACTGCATAGAGAAGTGTGTTGACATGTTGGGAATGAGGACAACCTATGGAATACTGGAGACTTGCCCCCAGAGGATGGGTTTCTTCCTACCAGCATTAGAATATCCCTTATAGGCATTTGCATTTCATAGCAAGAAAGTGAGGATAGCTGGTGGAAGAACGTATTCTTCACACTGATGTAAAGAAACAAAAGTTATTTTCCATCCTCAAGGTATGCTGGGTGTTTTGGTGTTTTTTGTTTGGTTTTGTTTTCAATTAGGAATAATGTGAAATGCTGGGTCTTTCTTGCAACCCCATTTGAGCTCTAAATGAAAAGCTAAAAAAACCCCTAAAATTAATACCCTTCAATAAAATAAACACAATACTTTTCAAAGTTGTTTTTATTTTTCTTCTTTGATGCAGAGTCTTTGACTGCTAAGAAACTCTTTTTAACTTGAAAAATCCCCAATATCGGCATTTCTGAATGTTTCCAGGTATTTTATGAGAAAAGGTTCTAAAATCTAAGGGATTTCAATATATGTTCTTTTTCAAATGATTTCCTGAGCAGGGTTGTCAGCTACAGTATTCTCCAGGCAGATTAATTTATGGATTTCGTGAAGTGCTTAACTGCTGCATAGCAATTACCATAGATGTTATTGACAGCATAGACCATCCTCTTCCCCAGTATATCAATTTCACAATCAGCTAAAAAATGTTTAATCTAGTTTGTTGGGTTTTTTGTTTTTTTTTTCAAGCATTTGTCAAGGCTGTAGAAAATATATCAATTTCAGGTTAAAAGTCTTATGTTTTTAATGTTTCAGTCTTGAAAATAACTGGAGTTCATGGAGTCTGAAAAAAGCATTATCAGATTTAACACACCGTAAATCATCAGGAGGCTCTAACAAGATAAGCAATAAATTGTACTAGTGGGTTTCCTAAAGACCTCTAGGTAAAACCTGTTTTTAGGCTTCATGTCGTGAAAAACATGATCATTAATAGTAGATCTTGTCAGTGTGTAAAGCCATGAGATTAAGAAAAATGCATTTAAAAGCAGTTGGCAATTTCCTCAAAAAACATATTTTTTATTATTTATGCTGTACACCTCTGGCAAAGGATATTTCAAAAGCTTCTTTAAGTTTATCTGAACTTGAAGATTAGACATTTTCCTTCATATCTTATTTAAATATTCCTTCCTGAAAGTGTTTTTACGGTGAATAATAATTAGTCATAGTCCTTTAAAAAAAAAATCAAACACTAGAAGATTGTTCCCTCTTATCTACATCTCTTTTAGTTTCCTATTTTCTAAATGAAATAAATAACACTCCAGTGTTTTCTTATAAGCTGAGTGTTTCTCTCTTTTGGCATTTAGACTATCATGCTGAACAGCATCTGAGGCTTCATTAGAACTAAACTGAGAGGAATAGTTTTCTTGTACCTCGTACACGTGACATCCTTGGTAATATATAAAAGAATTAATTTAGCATTTTTTGTAGCTTTTATTCCTCCCAGATCCTTTTCTGACAAATTTCTATGTTTCTGCATAGCCAATTGTACAGTTTTACTGTACAATTGTACGATTTGTACAGTTTATTTTCCCTTCTGAAATACAGTCTTACAGTCTCCACTTTTTCTTACTGCTTCTTGTTAATTTTTTCCCCCCCTATTGTCATGGTCATTCTGAATCTGTATCCTCTCTTCTAAAATATTCACAATCTTGCCTAGACTGTTATTGTCTACATTTTTCGTGAATGTGTTTTCCATTTTCTCATAAAATCGTTCCATTATTCAAGGGCAACTGAGTAGAATGGACTGCGGAGCTCCAGAGTAGATCTCTATTGGAAACCACCTGCAGTGCCCTGACAGTGTAACAATGCATAACCTTATCTGCATTGGTTTGAGATTTTTTCTTTTTTTTCTTGTTTATTTATTTATTTAGATTGAGTTTCCTTAATTTCTGAGGTGTTTGTATGTAGAAGGCATCAAAATCTTTGTTAAGATGTATCCTGTTAACTTGGGCATATGTTTAGATAAAGAAGAAAAAAACTGGTTTGACATTTTTGTCCTTGACAAATCTATGCCATCATCTTATTTTCTAGGTACTAATAAATTGTTTAATAATTTCAGTCATTGCCTTTTAATTTATTGAAATTAGACAGATTAGTCTTTCTTTACTCATCTCTGTCTTTTCCATTCTAGTAAAAGATAAGGCAAAATATTAGATGTTCTTTAATCTACATTTTCCTCTGATGTGCATTTCAAGATGGCTTTAAATTGTCTAGAGAGAAAAGGGGAACAGATGAAACAGTAGCTAGATACTTTAAAGTGTTCCCAAAGATCCACTGGATTTCTCAGAATCCAAACCTCAGTTAAATCGGCTTCTCTCTGAAAAGTGGCAGGAATAACAAAAAAAACCCACAAAACACAGCACTTTTAGTGTATTTTCTATTGCTTGTTACTTTTGATAGACATTTAAACAGCAGGTCTTCATCTTCTTCCTTTATTTTCTTCCGGCTTATCTGTAAAATATTTTCTTGTTGTTTTATATCCCTTGACAGTTATAACTGGTTTCATGTTTGCCTTGGTCATTTTATTCAGTGCTTCTGCCATGTCTTTAAACTCATGCTTAATCATATCTTTATTCCTGATTTTCCTGTTTATGATATTTTAGATTATTTAACACCTTTTTTGCAGTGCTACTGTTCTCTTACTGTTTCTTACTTTCCCTCCATGTTGGGATAGCTTTCCATTTAGTGCTCTGTTTTCCAGTAAGCACCAATTCTTCTGTATTTTTTCCTCTCAGGTTTTCTGCTCAAGGAACTCTAACTGACACTTACCTTAATATATTGAGGTTTGTTTTTCTTTGAAGTCTGTTATTCTTAAGTCATGCATAAGCTTTGGAATAGTCCTTTGCATAGCAATACTTTTATTCTGAGATTGTGGCATTACTACTATGACTTTTTTACAGCCTAGAAACTGATAAAAAGATCCTTTTTTTTTTTTCTTTTCTTCTGGGAGAAGCATGTTACAGCAAAGAAATGTGAGAATTTGAGTTGGAAAATTGAAGGCATTCCTGCAAAAAAAATCAGATGTCATAAACCAACATATTGTGGATGTAATTGTTATTTTCTTTCTTCCTATGAATATTTCAATGACAACTAAATGCTGACAAAGTCAGAAAAAAGCTCATTGTACACACCTTTACTGCAATGGAAAAATGTCCTTACAGAAACTTATTGCTTTTATTTAAGCTTTCTGTCTATCCCTAGATATAGGGTAGCTACTTTGAAGTTTTATCAAATGTACATTTCAAAGAGTATTTGCAAGTGTGCATTATAAAATGACTGACCGAAGAAAGAAGTGTGGCTTTGGCTTATAGTCACTCCTGCTGGGAGGCAGGAAGCTGTTGACAGAACTGGCAGTGTTCAAAAGAAGTACTCCAACTGTGCGAAGTGAAGAGAGACCCTTGACACGTGAATCATCTTGTCTGTCACTGAAGTCAAAATGAAGTTAGTCTTTTATATTGTTATGGTTTGAGAAACCCATAACAATTTATTGTCATTTAGACAATTATTTTATCACCCAATGACCCCTCCCCATCCAGGAAGAGGAATCAGGGAAAAACAAGGAAATACGAAGGCTGAACTATAAATAGATTTAATAGGATAAGACAAAATAATTAACATTAATAATACTAAAGAACCAATATTGATCCTGATACTAATATAATATATACATGGATTATACTCCGCCAATTCTCTCAGTAGGAAGCTGTGCACTCCCAGTACTGGACAGCAAATGTCAGACACTGCAAGCGCTACAGCTTTGGGAGGAAGGGAAGGGCTCAGGGGTCCGGCACCAGGGCAAGAAGTTCTCTGGACTGCTGCCATCAGGGAGAGAAAGCACTATGCAGCAAACTTTCTAATTTATATTGAATGTGACATTCATGGTATGAAATAATCCTGTTGGCCAGCTTGGGTCAAGTCTCACTCCTCCTCATCCCTGCACCTGGGAAGGCTTGAAAACACTGAGACCTTGAATCCCACATACCACAGCTGGCTATAAAGTAAATATTTTCCTGAATTCCAATACTAGAGTCTTCTAAAAATGCAGTTTTCCCAAGCACTAGAAGAGAAATTAGTCTTGTGTTGCTCAAACCAGGACATATATCATTATGGAACAATACAAAATACATAGTAATTCAGACTGAAATGGTGCTATTTCAATAAGTTATAAAATAAGAGGGTTTTTTTGTTCTTATTATCAACCCAGATCTTGAGTTTCCTGATTATCTCTGGTCATGCAAAGGATATAGCTGATATTTTAAGACCTAAAATAGCACCATTAACATCCTCGCCATTACTCCATATTGCAGAGTTCTTAACCATCATACAAGCCAATACTAACTGCAAATGCAGTTTGTTTTATGGCATCAAAGCTTTTATTTTCAACCCTTGTTACTAAAAGAAATGTAAAAGACCTATTCAAAACTGTTACCTAACTTTTTATTCATGTTTAGTTAAATTGTGAAACTTGTTTCCAAGAACATCTCTGAGAATGGGATTCAAACTTCTCTAAGTTCTTTCAGAAATTGATAGTTTTGTGGAAAGACAGTATTCAGTTTATTAATAGGGATAACAAATTTAAGAGGAGATATAATCCTAGTGCTTCAAGTTTAGCCTGATATTTAAATATTGAAGGTTAAATGAGCTTTTAATAGGGACAGAAGATGCTGGGTTTTTTACATAAATAGAGTTTCTTGCACATTTCTCGATATTGTTATAGAGTGGATAGTATTATAGCCGGACTATAGATGTGAGAGGAGTATGTTCCTGATTCACAAGGAACTAGAAAATGTGTAAGATTTAAAGGTATGTGATTTGCCTAAAATAATCTGTAGTACATTTGAAATCCATACAATTATGTGGTGTAAGTCTATCACACACAACAGCAGTTTTGCCATTTTTCTTAATTAGTCAAAATGACGCAACCACAATTTCATACTAGGAAGTAAGACTTGCATGGTCTTAGGTCCCCTTTTATGAACATTTTTTTATTAAACTGCATCTTAGCACCTGCTGAGCTGCATTACTACTGTACTTTTTGATCAGTCACATAAAACTGAATATACACATTGCAGTGAGAGAATACAGCAAATGTGATGATCCTATAAATGAGACAGGTATACTGGCACTTTTGAGATGAGAAGATTCACTGTCATAGAAGATACATGAAATGTAGTCTTAAGAAAATTTCAGTGTTACTGATAAATTACAACTTTCTTCTTTTTTTTTAAAGTACAGTTAATTTATTTTCATGGAAACTGCTGTCCACAAACAATGAGAAAAGAGAGCTTTGTGAAACTGTAGTTATGATATCAGTATAAAACCTGAAACAAGCATCTATTTTCTCTGCTAGATAATTGAATATTATCATACTGTCTAAAAATGCCTCTGAATAGTCACCGTTTTCTTAGCAATATGGAGAGACCTTTACCTAGCTAATTAAAAAAATTGCTAAATTATTTAAGGCTCCTATAAAGATTTGGGATTTTTCTCTTTTCAAATAATATATCCTTTTCTTTACTTCAATTTTCAAAAACATTGTGGGTTTTTTTGTTTCTTGTATTTTGCGGGGTTTTTTTGTTGTTGTTTTTGTTGTTGTTTTTTAACAGGAGTATATTTACTCCTCATTGTAGCATTCATTGAACAATTTGCATGTACTGCTTTGGACTGTTATTTTTTCCTCTAGTTACTTACGTAAGAAGTATTTTTAGAAAAAAGTTTTAAATTTCTATGCAGAGCTATATTGTTTGGACACAAAAGTTCTGATGGTGTAAACTGACATGGATTTGTCTTATAGAAGGGCTGGACAGAGCTGATCCTTAGGAATGCAGGTACCAGAAAGTCTCTATAAAAATATATTTATTATAGTGGGGAAAATAGATCAGGTTTCCAGCAACTTTTGAGTCCCTACAAACTGGAAGGTCTTTTTGATGTGTTCTCAGAAAGGATAAAGAGATTTTTTGATACCATTTGGGCTAGACAATCCCCTGTGCTCTCTCTACCTTACCCTATAATTATTTTTTTTAGACAGACACGTTGCCTCTTGTGTCAAATTTTATTCCTTTTTTCATTCTTCTTTCTTCTTTAAAATGTAATACCTACAAATATGTAATGCTAGTACATATTTATATTTACAATGGTAGACTCCTTTTTAAAATAAAAGAATATCTATGAGATTCTGTCACACTAAAAGAACTAATTTTAAAAGTTGAGTTCCCTCTGTAATTTTTTTAAACACTGATGATGAATGCCAACCTTAACAGAAGTTATAATGGAAAAATATAGAAGGAAAAAGTAATTACTAACATGACAGTTCAGTTTTTCATGGAAAAAATGAGCCAAATCACAAATATTCCAAATAACTGATTGATTTTTGCAATTATTCTTTATATCATTGCTGCTTTTTGAAATAGTTATTTAGAAGGCAACCTCAACCAATAGAATGTGTTGAGTGGAGTGCTTGTACAATGATATCCATCAGCTGGCTTTAAAAAAATCTGTGTTGATTATGGTTTTTTGAATGATGAAGGACAAGTTTTTTTCATGTTAATGTTTCTTCCCATAAGTCATCAAAAGTACCGGTGAATTCAAGGCTTGGAGGTGAGGATTCACCTTGAAGCCAATGACAAACATCAAATGACTTTAATGGGGCCTAGTAAAATCTGAATCTGTACAGCTTTATTAATGCAGTAAGCGTGTTATTATTAAACTAAGTTAAGCATCAATGATAAAATCAGTTTTTATTTTTGATTTCTTTGCTTCAATGTGTTGCTAAATTCTGTATACTTGCCTTCCTGTAGACAATTCATCACAGCTCTCCAAAGACAAAGATGCCATTTCTAACCTTAGTAAACTGTGTTGATTATGTCATAAGAGCAGGCTCTGCAGAATATTAATATTAAGTGACTCCTTAAGTCTTGTAGTTCTGAGTTAAATCACTTGTGGCTTTGACACCACATTTTCCTTTATCAGTATCTGACAACCCCTGAAGGAGTGCAGTCGATGTAAGACTGAAAGCTAATAGCAAGTATAGTTAGTATAGCTGGAAACAACAGATCTGCTGTAGTTGTATACAGTAATTACATATTCTGCTTTATTTCTAGAGTATTACTCTTGAAACTCAGAACATAATTTAGTATTATTACTTTTACTTATTGCCTTACTTCATTCACTAAGTATGAATACTTAATAAAGTGCCATATGTATTCTTGAAAAAACTTGTAAGGTACTTTTATTTGAAAGAATGCTGGATTACCAGATCTGGAACCTTTTTTTTTTTTTCCCCCAGAGAGGGTCATGATGCAATAGCGTAGTTAAACAAGGAAGTGAAGTATGTAAAGGGCACTTTATTATTTGAAGTGAGACTAAAGCTCAGATTAGTAAAATACAAAATTTTTGTCTTATAGGAAATTCTGATATTTTTTCTTACTGATTCAGGATGAAAATAACTATTTTTGATATGATTACAGAGTCACACATTTTGTATTATTGAAGTGAGCTAAAACAGGCAGCTCATGTTCAGCTCCCATTTGTCATTATTGTCTGTGTAGTTGTGCCTGCTACTCTTCTATGGTTCTGTAGGCTGAGTTAGCCAGACGACATTAAGAAAGATGACTTGGGCCCACAGTATACTCTTTGAAGAGGTATTTACTGTTAGAGATTAACGAATAATTTTAAAATTTTAAAAATATAACAAACCGCTCTGCAAAAATCAAACCCTCAGTACATCAAACTGTTCAATCAGAACAGGATTCTTTTGATTTGGGTCCTCAGATGAGGAAGAGGAGAAAGGGAACACCAGGCGAGAGCTGGATGACTATAAACAGCATTCTAAAAGTATCCTACCTTTTGCAGAGCTGGAGCTATTTTGTAATGACCATGACGCAGGATCATTTTAAGGAAGGCTCAAGTATTGTTTTGTTTAGAGGGAATGTCTTTCATTCAGGTAGTTCTAAAGAGTAAAATTTAAAAACAAACAAACCCAAAACAATAAAAACATCCGCCTTTCTCAAATGACCCTCTTTTGCAAATAACTGGCAAGAGAGGAATTCAAAGAAAAGAGATGGAATAACTTCTGTGCTTACAGCTGGACTGTGGCAGGGGAGGAAGCAGATGCTCCCCAGGTCCCACATTCTTCTCTTTCTTGTCTCTTGGAAGGAATAATGTTGGCAGGCTCAATATCCTTGTATGGCATTGCCTGTTTCTCTGCTTGTTAAGCCAGCAAATGAAATGGAAGTTGTACCTGTCAGTGTTAAAGCTATTTGATTGCCATGCCCTGTGCTTCTTTCTCAAGGCTGTGATGTTTTCATCTTAAGCGAGTTATTAATTATTTGTTTAGATGCAAGAATGTGGTTGTCTAGTGGAGAAGAATCCTATTGCATGCGGAGAAAAATGAGCAAAGATGGTCAGATGCTTAGAACCTTCCTGTGGACTTTCATTATGATAAAGCTAACAGCTTATTCAGTCTATGTTTCATGGTTTTTTTCAAGGTATATACCTTATATATACCTTAAGGTAAACAGAGGGGAGAGTGTATTAGCTCACTGAAGTTATGAATATCTTTGAGGTGAAATCTTCACTGCCTCAAAGAGACAGTGATTTTTATTTTTTTTTAACCTCCCGTGTCTTGTCCCATCTCAGCCTTTCTAATGTCAAGGAAATTGTCTTTCTTTGTGCCCATCTGCTTGCTTCATGTCAGTGTTATTCTTTTCTTTCCTTTCTCCCTGATTTTGATGTCATTGCTAGCCTTCCTTGTATCACCGATCTAAAGCTCACAGAGGTCAGTAGTGTTAGATCTCTATATACAGAAGTTTGTTCTGTGGAAGCTTTGAGGTTTTCAAAATGCTTTTCTCTTCTATCCAGTTAAAGTGAAGAAAAAAGTAAATGGGAAGGTGAAGAACAATGTTCATCGCTTTTCCCCACTCCCAGAATATCCAGTAGTATTTTTATTAGGGCACTCAGTGCTGACATCAGACACCGATGTTCCAGCTGTAAATCTGTAGGCTGATTCAAATTTGTGTTCTACCTAATCCATAACAGGGGGTTTGAACTACTGTGCCTTCTCAGGTTCTGCATTTACATCCTAAACAAATAGTCTTTCTGGAATTAAAGTCTCTTTGCCTTTTACTGGAGCTGTTCTATCTTGTTAAAGGTAATCATTCAGCGAATGAAAGAAGGGAAAAAATATGAGGGTCAGAATTTGAATTTGCATATGTAAAGTACATTTCAGTTCTTACTCTCAATTTAAGAATATCCTTTTTGTAGGGGAAAAATCTCTGAGTGTCTCTCACAAATATTTGGCTACAGACTTATGATTGGCACGGAGGGGATGTCACCAGCAGCTGTGCATTGTGGGTTTCTCCACAATGTGACACAAATACAAGTTTGCCTGTCTTCTCCCCTTGCCCATTTGAACCAGGACTCCCGTACACTCCAGTGTCTGACTTCAAGAATAATCTACCTTTTTGAATTAGGTCATACATTTCTTAGAAGTATTTCTATGTGAACAAATTAATATTTTCTAACAAAAGACTTAATCAGAACAGTTCATCAGCTGTAATTTCTATCACATGGGAAACTTTCTGTTTACTTCAGTGTTCTTTTAATAGCATTTTATAAATCTATCAGAAGGCATATATCAGCGTGACAGACTTCTAAACTGGATTAACCTCTAAAAATGACTCTTGCAATGCTTGGGCTTGCTCTAAATTATCCTTAATATTGAGTAGAATAAGTCAGAATCACATCATGGAAAGGTCTTTTTCAGCCAGATTGAGAAACTGTGAGAAACTTATTGAACTAGCCACATTAATAGGGCATAGACATTCACCCAGCAATATCTCCAAGAAGCCCAAACTCTTATATACTTCACTTCATTCCTTTGGTGATTGTTAAGACAGAACTCCTTCTCCCCAAAGCCTCCCAAATCCTCAAGACAGAAATATTGCTTTTCTAGTTTTGTTGTACAAAAGTATCATTACGCAGTGGTTTAGAGTATTTAGAATGTACTGTTAAGTCTGAGCAGCTGGAATAGCAGAAACTGTTATGTCCAAAGTTCTCCAAATTTCAGCGAAACGTGATTTGACCAATAGGCATTATTTAATTAGAAAACATTTTGTCAGGAATTTTCTGGACAGCAGTGGACTTGGTTGCATTGTATAAACATGAAAGAGCTTGCAATGGCCAATAAAAAACAAGGCTGAATTTATCTAAGTATGGTATTCATTCAAGGCTTGCATCATCCTCACCAAATTCTCTGCTAATTTGAAAATACCTTTATCAGATGCCAAATTAACGTTAAACTCTCTTTATGTTTGAGATCATATTCCTGATAACCTTTGAGTAAATAAAGTTTCTTTGGGCTAGTTTTTTAAATTAGCTGGAGTTTCAGATTTGATAGGATACCTAATCAATTACAGGCTGAAACAGAAGCAATTTTCTCAGAACTCTGAATCTTCCCTTTGGGTCTCAGGCTGCTCTTCCGCTCATCATTCCTGGAGTATATGAAATTTGAGAAAACTCAACCGGAAGTTTTTGAACCACATGCAGCTTAACTGTTGCTAAGTTAAAAACCTTTGATTTTGAATAAGAATCAATAACGGCAGTAACGCTGCTAGACTAGAGGAGGATGTCTTGAAGTGAAGTTGCTGCTGTAATCCACCATAGTTCTTCATGACTGGGTGGGTTAATGTATTTTGTAATCCATGAAATCCCTTTTCAGGTTGCTACCTCTCTGTTCTTCACAAAGGGGTCAAAACCATAAAGATATGTAATTCTAGAAAGCATGTTGTAAAAAGCCAAAATATTTTTGTAAATATCTCTAGTCATATATCTTATTACATTAATGGAAAAGGAGATACTTAGTCTAAAATATTTACTAAGACTAAGTCCAGTATAATATACTCCCCTCTTATGATGTTAACCTGGGTATCTAAATTTACTGCAGTTGCAGCAGAAGATGGCAGTCTTTATTCAGTGTAGAATGCTTAGACTAAATATTTTGATTTCAAAGGGGCAGTAAGCACTCTCATCTATTAAGGAAGCCTATATGCAAATAGTAATATAGTAAATCTTTTGTAAGCATGTCAATTCTGCATTAAGAGCTATGTAATAAAGCAGAAACCATGTTTTGCATTATTAAAGCATCAAAAGAATCAGATTATGCAGAACTGATGCTTCATTGAGCATCACTGAGCTAAGCTGTCTTGTGTTTTGTACAGTGTTTATTTTTTTTTATTATCAGAAGGATGTTTAGAGGGTAAAAAGTTTACAGTCCGGTAAAAATGAGTAACTGATTGTCCTCCCAGTTCAGAGATACTGAAAACTCCTAAGGGTATGATATTTTTTGTATTTGTAAAGTTAGGAGATCAAAACATAAAATTAGGAGATGTCCTAATGAACAGAAGAGAAATGAACTAAAACAGTCCCAGCTGTTTATTCTATATAACACATCTACAAGTGGCAGACCTAACTCATTTTTAAAAAGTTGGACCAACAACTTGAAGGATTATTCTTTGGATTCTTTTCCACCCTTATTTTTATTGGAGATAATGATAAGCATTCATGAAACTCAAATTCTTTATATACCTTAATTCTGACTTCTAAATTTTTGAACAATATTAATCACAACTCTTACTGAAGTGTTTTTCTATCACTAATCCAGACACAATATTCATGTTAATCTGAACAGGAACCTTTCACCGGATAGGGTCTTTTACCTTCCAAGGTGGGAATTCCATTTCCCTGATCTGTCGGCAACAGTTCTGTAACTTGATAAGTAAAGAGCTTCCTGTGTTTGCTTCCTTTGCCATCAACATAAACTGTTGTAGATTAGGGCTGGAAAGAATAGATATATGATCTTCAAGTTGCCCAAAGTATTTCTGTCTCTTACTCTTACATGAAAAAGTTGCTTTATATTTTTTGTATCAGTCAGTTTCTAACAGTCATAGGTGATTATGCACTTTTTTCAAGTGCTGAAGTAACTAAGGCTTACTGCAGTCACTGAAGTTTTAAAAGTTTGGCCCGTTCTTGAATACCCACTGAGGGCCACTTAAATCTCCAACGGTTGCTCCTGGCAGTGCCCAAGCCACGTCAGCCTTGCTCTTGAGAGCCGCCAGCTCCTGTCGGGGCTCTGCTCTTCCTCAGGTTTTCCTGGCTCTGGGAAATGCCCCCCGTCTACCTCAATGTAACGCTCAGCCACAGAACGTGCCATTGTGGCAGCTGTGTTCCTCACCGACTGAGTAGATAGAATTTGATGCTATACTGACATATTGATATCATTCAAAATATCCTGGGGATTGAACTTTTAATTTCTGACAGTCAGATTTTAAATGGTATGGTTTGATATATTGAGAGAGGAACTACAGTTTTTAATGGAACTTGGTCTCTGGGTTTTCTTTTCCTTTTTGTTTAGTCTGTTTTCCTTTTTATCAAAAGATTTCCTCTTTTATTTCATTAGAAAAGGAGACAACAAGGTCTCAGAAACACAGGGGAGTTGGGGAAAGCTCTTATTCTATGCAGACAATGGGCATTTCCTCATCAACTTTCTCTGTTTTCCTTCTTTCCTTTGTTTGTTCATGAGTGTTCCTTAAAACAGGACAGTAGGATTAAAAATACTTTTAGAGTTGGACAGGTAAAAACAATCCTGCGTTCTTTATTAAGAATGTTGTTTCTTTTGGTGCATTTTCTGGTCTGTTGTTTTTTTTGGGTTTTTTTGTTTGGTTGGTTTTTCCAATTTACATTGTAACTTCTTCAGGTGTGGCAGGTTCTTTACATCTGAACTTGTGGAGACGAGCTCTGGTTGAAGCTGGACTGTGTGACGAGGTTGCAATTAGCTCAATGGAAGATGGTTTTAAAATTCCCATCAGAGATGATTATATGAGACCCAAGAAATTAAAGGTGAGCTTCAAATCTGGTGCAGAAAGCTGCTCTGAAAAAAAAAACCCAACAAATTAATGACAACAATTTTTATTAGAGCTACACTGGGGAATCTGCTTGTCAGCTCAGGTTTTAGAAAAGGACCAGGCTGAATTAGGTTTCCAGCTTCTTAGCTGAGATGCCACCACTTTCTGGCTGTACTCTCACAGGAGCGGAAGGGGTTGGAATTCCCAGTGCTTCCTAGCTCCTGTATGAGACTTCAGGATACAAACTCTTGTGGGTACTTTGGCAAGTAGGACTGCTGAGACTTTGGGAAGGAAAAATCCCAGAAAGTTAGAAATGTATTGAAATTGTCATTTCCCCACCCACCAAAACCCTCTGAATCTGTTTCATTTCATAGTGACTCTTGCATTTTGTCTGATGTTCTCTACCATGACCTTGCACTGCAGATTCCAGTACTCTAAAGGAGCCATGGAACTGAAAGTGACTTGCAAGGAAGCCCAAGCTGACTCAGGCAAAGATACCATGAGCTTGTAAGTACAATACCTACATTTGCTAGTACAGGCTAAAAAACCCTGTACTGTCTAGAATTAGCCAGTGAAGCAGCACCATTTTGGCAATCTCTGCACCTCAGTATGTACTATAAACACATCATTTCAAAACTAATTGGCCCTACGGTGAGAAAACTATACAGGTAGAGTGTGTTCAGACAAGCAAGAGATATGCTTGACTGATCATTCATGAATGCTGTAATTTTATTTTGAAGGACATGTCATTTTCTCTGAGATATCAGATTAACTGCATTTGCCAAGTTCATAATCAGCATTGTGATGGACACTGAGTAATACGAAGCAGGACCTGAACAGTAAAAGGAACTTTAGTGTCTGACAACCTTGTATGAGCTGAGCAGAAATCACAGTTAAGGTCATTTAGATGTCTAAATTCCCTGAATGCAGGTACAATTAGCAGTTTTCATCATCATTTCAGTAGATCCCAACCTATTCTGTTCTGCTGTCCTACCTGACAAATACAGAAACTGCATGACATACTGGAAATCCTCCAATAGTATAAATATAGACAACATAGTGATGCTGTTGTAGCTGTGTTACTAGAGTATGATGAAACAAAAAACTAAATGTATAATCTTCTGCTTGTCATGGCTCAACGTATCACCCTTTTACTCACAGGCAGTTTTTATTCTTGACATAAGGTATTGCAAGATCAGATCATCTGCTACTTCAAATCAGAATGTGCTAGCAACTTCCTTACGCTTTCTCCTATTTATGCCTATAGCTGCAGTAGTAACTATTATATACTTCCTGTTGTCTGATCCAGGGGGGTGCTATCTCTTCTATTTTACAGTTCTTAAGATTCCAGTAAATCATGGTTTGGGTTTTGGAGGCTAAGAAGATTTAGTCGAACTTATTTTCTGTTATAAATGTGGACCTTACTTGCCCTCATTAAATTTGCTTAACTCCTGTATTTGTTATTTTTAGGTACATTTGAAGTTTGGATGGCCACAGTATCAGGGAAAAAAAGGTAGTGGTAAGGACTTTTATTTCTCTAGTAAATAGGTAATTAGTAATTCTGCTGATACTGGTTCCATGCTGGCAGGAGATAAATAACGGTACTTTACTTCCATTACTGGTTCACCAGCTGTATCTGAGGGTTAAAGGACACCACTGTGCCATACGCTCAGAACACAGCACAGACTATTTCCCATTTATGAATTTGACCTTGTAAGCATTGTTCTGTCTTTCAACTCTCCCATACCACATCTGAGTTACTTGACTTTGTTTTCAAGATATAATTTATTCACTTTTTTTTTTTGGTCTCTGGACTGACTTACCGTCTAGAAACTCTACCATCCCTTTGTTTATTTTCAGGCAAACATTTCTGTTATTATTGTCCTGCCTATCCCTATTGTTTGAAAAGAGCTTTCCAAAACTGTATGCAACCACAACTGTAGCTGTCTTTGAGTTTAGCCTTTAAGTTTTCTATTTCTGTGATTCATTACACACAAATCCTTTCTAACTGCATGACCAATACTGTATCACTGTTCATTTTTATTGCTTTCCATCTTCTCTCTTTATCAGCCTGTCCCTTGTTCTAGATTAAAAATGCTTTGAAAAAAACAGACTGCTTTCTTATCCTCTTTTTGTATAGTTTCTGAACAGGAGATTTTCTCCTGGAAAAAGCTCTTATGCCTTATAGTACTGTCTCCATCCTTATTATTGTATATTGCTTACACTTTAAAGTGGTTAGTGAGATTGCTTCAACACCTTCAGATAAAATGGTGAGGGAGAATGTTCATTTCACAAATTAATTTTCTTATAAATGTACACAGATGCCAATATGAAAGGGAGGTCAGGGTTCTGTTTGTTTGGAATGTTACAGACTTGCAAAATTTTGTCTTCTTGTACTTTAGCAGGTTATCAGTATTTTNTAGAATGTCTAGATGATATCAAAATTGTGATTTAATTAAATCGGAAATAGACAAAAAGAAAGAAAGTACTAAAAGACAAAATTAACATTACATCAGAAAAAAATAGTTCCAAATACTTTAAATTGTTTTTGTTGGAAATTTCTTTCAGATAAGTTAAATCCTAAGATATTACGAACTTTGATGAAAGTGGACTTTTCTGTGAGAGATCTGTATTTTTTTAATAAATTCCTCAAACTACTTAGCCTTTGTTGTGTTACAATTAATTAACAGAAATGAATGACAACATATCTGATCTATCCTATACGTTTTATATTCACTGTGGCAAAGGTTTTATTACATTGCTTTCACACACCAGGATTGTTTTTCTACCTTGTATTGTCAAGTATCAGTGATGTTTAAGCATTCTTGACATTTGTGAGGCTCCCCTGAATGACTGTTGACAAACTGCTTTGCAATACATGTTAAAAGAATACTCAGGGGAACTATCAGAATACAGTAAATCCTACTTCAAGCCTACCCAAAACGTTTTGTATATTTGTAGCTGTAGACAGTTACTTTAGCCAGTGGGCTACGGCAATTCCTGTTCAATTTAGCTTTCTGTTTCCTCCTAATATCACTGTACAAAAATTGACTTAATTTTTCTTCTTTTCATTTTGTTACTAATGTAAACTTTTAAGATACTGCTGTCTATGCGTTTGAGTACAGACTGAAGTGTTGTGAACAAATGCCATTTTACAGACTTCAAAGCCTTGTAGCTTTTCTAAGTAGGTGCCTGATTAAATTGATGGATGCCATCAGATTGATTTATTGCCTTGTCCAACTTTCTCTTGATTGGGCATTGAGGTTGCAAGAAAACGCGTCACTATGTATTCCTTTACAAGCTATATACCTTTATGGAAAAACTATGCTCCACTTCATGGCAATTGGCATTTAAGAGTCCATCCCTTATTTACATCTGAAAATTTGGCACATATTTATGTACAAATATAGAATTTTGTGAGAAATTGATGAAAAACTTTAATTTTAAGCTTCAGAGAAATCATATGTGGCTAGAACTTTCTTGTGACAAGAAAAACATCTTTAAAAATACCTGGTATAAAATAGGGTTTTGACAGATTTTATTGCAAGTGTATTTTCTTCAGTGTGATGTGTGGGGCACAGCCATAATTTCCTCTAACACTGACTGACCAGTTTTTGCAGGGGTGAGTAGAAGTCCTTTCTGCAGCAAGAGAAATCCCCAGGAGGGGCAACATGTCAAATGACAATATTCAGTCCCAGTGTTATAGGTGCTGGGAGGAGTGTGATCAGCACCCGTTGCCATGATGTAGTAAAAATGTATTAAATGATAGGATATTTTTCAACTGTCCTCAAGGCAGGGAAGTCTTATTTAACTTCTGAGTAGTGTCTGTCTCTGCTGTGTTCCTGCAAGTTAGTAGCATTGGTGAAGTCATTCTCTGCGACAGAAAAGCAAGAGCAAAGCTGTGTGAAAAACACAGAGAAAAGAGCAAGGACCATGCTCCGACGGAAATGACCAGGAATGTATTCTTTCTTTCAATAAAAGATCACATTGACAGAATGAACACCAACTTCAAGAAGAGGCCTCTCATGACATTAAGCTGTGTCCTGAAAACTTCCTTACATAGCAAAGCTGTGAATTGAATGCTGATGTTACACTTGGGCTGTTGAAAGTCACTTGGTGTTGTTGATAAACCACTCACACTGCAAAATTTTGTATGTGGTGGAAGGAATTAGGTGCTTATTTAGGTGCTTATTTACTTCTGATGTAAAGTATTGAAAGACTAAGTGACCTATTACACCCATTATTTCTTTTTTAGTGTGTAATTCAGCCTTTGTAATTTGGAAAGGTCTGTTGTAGAGAAATAGTTCTGACTGAACAAAACACCTTGATCGTATCTTCACTGGTCTTATGGATGGTGTACAAAACTTAAATACTTAGACATCTGACTATGCTGGTTTACAAAATAGGAAAGAAAGATATCAGCTGCTTTTGAGCTCTTTTATAGTTTATCATCTCTTACTGTCTATGACAGATTTTTAAATCTCTCATGAAAAGTTAAAATTAAAATTCAGCAGTTAAAAGTAATATTCATATTTTCTAATCTATTTTACTGCTTAATTTCTTAAGTCGGTTCCAGAACAATCTGAAGTACCTATTCAAAATACATCCCTCTATGTATTTTGTGGTCCTAAGAGGGCCCCACATATTCAGCACCAATGAAAATCTTCTGCTATAGCAAATACAGTTCTATTAACATTATATTCCATGTGAGTCTTTTGGTACTGATAGTCTTTCGGAACTGGGTGTTCTCCAGGAGAAGGGTGTGAGTTGGGCAATTGGAATATCACAGAATCACAGAATGGTAGGGGTTGGAAGGGACCTTTGGAGATCACCTTGTCCGGTCCCCCTGCCAAAGTAAGCTCACCTAGAGCAGGTTGGACAGGAACACATCCAGGTGGGTTTTGAATATCTCCAGAGAAGGAGACTCCACTACCTCTCTGGGCAGTCTGTTCCAGTGCTCTGTCAGCCTCAAAGTAAAATATGATTAACAGTGCATGGCACTTGGTGATCACTAGCTTCTCTGAAAAAAAAAAGTAAAACGTCTCAAACAATCTTTTTACTTTCAATGCATGTCATTTCCATAGAATCTATTAGTAACACAATAGCTCTAAAATGTAATGTGAAGCAGAAATAATGGGAGAATATAGTTATTGTAATGGAGATCTCGCTACAGTAAATGTATTTTAGGAATTTTGTTGTGATTTTTTCTACTTTTTTTATTTTTGACTTAACTTCACCTTGTGACTTCTCTCCGCATGGACTAATAGTAAAAAACACATATTAAAGTGCTCCATATTTACTCCTATATTCCAAGAACTTGAGCTTTAGTTTCCATCACACATACCTCAGTTTTGAACACCTTATTGATCATTTCTACAGGGTTGTATTTTTCAGGTAATATAAAGCCAAGTTATGACCTTGTGCCCACCTTTCAGAGAAATGCCTGAAAGACAGTGAAAATGACTCATTAACACCATGGTAATAAAGAGCAGAATTTGATCCAAAAAGAAGAAAATGTCTATCAGAGGTGCAGTCATACTGAGTAGTTAAATATAATTTCAAAATATAAATCATGTACTGGTAACTCAAAGGGTGTTTTGGACTGTTGTCCTCAGTATCATTCAATGTATGTAACTATGAATGATATACTCTTAAAGTTTTTTACCATATGTAAGCTGGGAGTAGGTCAAAACATATTATTGAGGAAGGACAGAAGGTGTAGCTCTCCAGGGTTGACTATATCCTTTATTTAGTTCTCTTAAAAACTGAATGATTGCATTATTAGACAGGCATGAGAAGTGAAGATGCAACATTTAGTCATTTGGAAGAGGTACCATTTTTTTATAGTACACTGCAGTCTTGATCCAGGCCTGAAACAGGTAGATATTGTCAGAGCACAAAAGCAATGAATCAATATTAATTTAGAACTAAATTTACTGTCTCAGGCTTAGACATATTAGATTAAACCACAAATTAAAACATCTGCCTCTATTTAATATTAAAAAATTATTGCAAATAAAGCTACACACTTCCCAGACAGTTTTTTTGAAAAATTCGGAGATTTGCTAACAGGTATGTCTTTTAAATTGTGTAGTATCAGCTGTAGCTTTATTCTATACCTTTCTTCTTATGCCTTATGCCCCAGAAATTATTTTTTAATCTGTGAATTTGCAGCTAGGAGTGCTTGGATGAAAGTGGATCATCGGGACAATCATGTGGATGCTTCTATTTTGGGACTTTGAGTCCTTTAAAGATATATGAAAACACTTTAGCATTTATGCTTTCCATCTAAAGTTAATAATGATAGCAGGTTTATATAGCTAAAGCTAATTAGCTATGGATTATCACCCACTATTGCAATTAAAGATATTTTATTATAATGGCTTGCCTTGTTGCATTAATTGCTTAAAAACAATAAGTGTTTTTTATATTGTAACTGTCAGTATATCGTTCTTGACCATTAAGCTTTATATTGTTCTCAAAACATTAACTTCTTAAAAGAGAAAAGCATGTGTCAAATTATTCAGTGTATCATAAGAGAATCATCCTCACTCATTGTTTTATCACTTGTCTAAATTAACATGCACAAATATACTTCCTTTAGAATTTATTATAGCATCTTAGGAAATTCACTGAAAATTAAGCCTGGACTCCCATTCAGCTTTTAAAATCCCAATTCAACACGTTATTTAAACACATACTTAAAAGCATCCCTCTTCAGGAAAGCTAAATCACTAAAGCACATGCTTAAATTCACTTTTGGAAATCAATGGACAGCTGGAACAGGGCCTAAGGATTTAAGCCAAAACAAACTGAAGTCAATGGAACAAATGCCATTGATTTCAATTGGCTTTGTGTTAGGTCCCAAATACATCTGACTTATTTGGTTAAATAAGTCCTCTTTCTGATGACAGGCAGCTTCTTGGAATCATGAAGTTTGCGAGAACCCAGTGCATTTAACTTGTCAAAAGAAACTGGCTGGAATAGTTTTAATGTGATATAGTTTCTACCAGGAATTGTAGGGGTTTGGTTTTGTTAGACAAACTCTGTGCATTACGCATTGATCCATAATCCCTAGACCCACTGTACAGCTGCAGTTATACAGTTAAGATTGCTAAACCTAATGTGTACAGGTTTACACGTGCTGTAAGTCTGAAAAAAGTTTTAATTTGGGAAGTGAGCAAACACTGTGAAAATGTTTTCTGGGATTTCTTTATCTGATTAAACTTCACACTAGGCAAATTTATAAAAAAGAAATTTCCAGGAAGTTACTTACCAGGTAGAAATCATACTCCATGAAGGCAGCCCCAGAACTAAAATCCTTGAGGCGGAAAAGGCACCAAAAAGAGGTGTCTTCTATGGCTCTTCCTGCCCTTACCTTTCTGTAGCCAGAAAGGTGGTGGTGTTGGTGTTTCCCAAAACCAATCGGGTGTTAGAAACAGAACACGGGTGCATGGACCTTTGGTGGCATGCTTCAATAGCTGTTCTTATGTTCCTAAGTCACACCAAGAATTAATGTGGTTGCTGCTTTTTCTGTTAAATTATTACCATGCTTTTAAATACAAGGATATAACAGCACTGTCTTCTCAATAATTAAATTAAAAGCTGTCAGAAGACCTTATAATATTTTCCTTTGAGACAAGTTAAGACTCAGATAAAACAATAAGCTCTTTGATAACTTAATGAAGAGCAGATGGTTTTCAACAAAGCTAGATTTGAAACAGAGTAGCAATAACTGATGTAGAATACTAAATCAAACTTCTCTTTTACACCAAAAGCGGTTAAGCTAAGCAACGCCAAGGATCATCTTGACCCTTTACCTCCAGTGGTAATGGTTGACACCGAAACAGGTTATTTTACAAGCCTTTTTGTTGTACTTTAATTGTTTTTAGAATGGATTCTGAGCTAGAGAGATTTGATGTCCCAAATGTAATGTTTTGTTTAATATTACTACAGGTGTTATGACTTATAGGAAAGGCTGTGAAAGCCTACATGAAAATGGTTTCCCAGTGGAACCTCAGTGCCTTTCTCTGAAATCTAAACATTGATGATGTGCTGATTCTGACAGATTTTTAGCAGTGAAAATTTAAAGCACTTAGACCTACACTGGTGCTGTTAATTCCAACTTTATCGCTTTGTTATTGAATGGAGACAGTATTTCATATTTCTTTTGATATTATAGAGCATGAAGTATTTCAGTAAAATTATTTTTGTATTCCTAAATGGTCTTTTTCACTTCTGTTCAGAAGTACTGAACTTTTCCTCAACATGGTGTCATACCAAATTTCAAAATGTCAGAATTTCTAAGGGAAGGAATGTTATTTTACAATCTGTCTTAATGGTCTTTTTTTCTCAATGGATTACTTATTAAACAATCCATTATATGTCAAGTTAAATTCCATGCAGTCTTACTGTAGTTAGCAGTACTGTGAGAGATGTCCTCTCAGAAGGGTTATACTATTAACAGCGTAAACTCCTTTGATTGTTGTAAGTCCATGCGTTAAGGCCAGAAAGGAAGAACCTGTTCCTCTAGTAGTTGCTAAACAAGCCAAACAATTAAACCAGAAATTCCTAATTTAACTTCAATGTTTTAGATAGGGATGTCTGTAGACATTTGCTTAAAGGCACTTAAAAACAATGAAAATGAGGTGCTAAAAGCAGTTAAAAATTACATAGTACCTCTCTATACACCTGTCTGAAATTTAGTAGAAGTGGGTGACGATATGTTTTCTGTGAATACATGGAGTAAGGTAATTCAATTAAGGCAAAGTATTCTACAATGTGTTCCATAATGGCACTCTCTGAAAATATAACTACAACTGAATAAACTAGTGCTATTAGATCACTTTGTTTTAAATGTATAGAACAAGACTTTGACTTGCGTGTAGTCATTACTGTGTTAAGCCCAACAGTCTGTGTTTGATTAAGAATCTTTTAAAGAAGTATCTTTCATTTTGGTGGGAAAACTTGTGGAAATCAAGATTACTTCACGTTCTATTTTGTTTGTCCTTACAAATTCACCTTTTGCAAATAGAAATGTCTACTTTGGGTGGCTGAATCATTCTAGCTTAAAATTTCTTTTTATCTTTTTGTGAATAATTTTCATTTTCTTTGAAGAAAAGTCTGTGAAAAGGAACAAATTGCATGTTATATATTGGTAATTCTCTAATTACTAGATGTGTTATAAAGCTGCACTCTAAAGCCTAGCAGATCTGTTTGACAAGTCGCTACAGACATAGGCAGACAAAATCTGGAGCAAATCAGACAAGACATTGAAATTTTGACTTATTTAATTTCCATGCACACACCTCTCTTGAAAGCTTCCTCTGTTCTTCACAGTTTAGCTGTTGACTCGTGAACTTATCTATCGTGCTTATCTTAGTTATGAACGTGGTAGTTGTTAAAAAAGTTTCTGTTTGAATTTTAGAAATATCTACAGACCATGCTTTCCAAGACATGGATTTATTTTACCTATCTTTACCCAATGAAATTTTAATACATGCTACTTGTCTAGGTGGTCTCTCAAAAGTTATTCGAGGGATACAGGAAATTCCAGAGGACAGTTTTTTAAGATGTTCTCAGAACTTGTGAGGATTGTAAAAGCAATCATTTCAGCTGTTAATATCATACTTAAGTACCTGGAGTCATACATATCAATAATTTAGTGTATCAATAGATCTTTAATTTACTGTTAGAACTGAGCATTTCTCATTTGCTTTAATCTTGTTAGTGTGGGTAGCAATTACAGAGACGCTAAAATCGCTGTGACTTCAGTCAGAGCACTGCAAGTCCATAAGCCAATATTTGGATTACAAAAGCATACATCCATTTAAGAGAATTTTATTAGCATTCACTCAAGGAGAAATTACCTTATAAGCACAATTGCTCTCTGTAACTCTGGATTCAGCCTTTGGCCTTGACAAGAATGATTGTGAATGTGAATGTTTATTAACCATGACAGTATTTCTTTTCTAACATGGAAAGAAGAAAAATAGTATCTTAAATATTTTCTTGCTGTAATTTGCTGAAACATATATACTCAGGAGCTTATTGAGTTTTTCAAAGTTTTATGACTTTCTCTGGAAGAAAAAAAATAAATTGCTATTTCTACAACATCTCATTTATATAATGCCTGTAAAATACCAATTTTAAGTGCAGAAAAAACCAAACCAGAAGTGTTTCAAAGTCTAATTTATATAATACGTGCAGACGTAGTAGTTCTGCACAGTTAGACTGGTTCAGCAAAATATTTACTTTGGAGTATCAACAGCTGAAATTGGCAATTCCCAACACTTAAAAAGAGAGCTTGTGGATTTGTCATGTTCATTATCACAGTTTAGATTTTTCTTTTCTACTGGTGTTCACTTTTAGATTAAGCGATACTTTTTTCTTTGAGTGTTTATGAAAGACGAATGACGTTTTAAATAAAAACAGGCCAATGTGCTATGAGAATTATTCTCCATTTTTAACTGAAATTGAAAAAAAACTTTTTTCTTTCTTTATATTACATTGTAAATCACTGTTGTCATCAGTTTATAATAGAGCTGGTCCTAAAGAGAAAGTTCCTCTCCTACCTCTTCTGGTGCAACAGGTAAGAAAGCCTGAGCAAGAATCAGCAGTGGTGTTTGATAGCTGCACAAGGAGGTGCTAGGCAGCTCCTTAAGAGATGGGCTTTCACATCTTTGGAGAAAAAACAGCAAATTATCCACTGTAGGAAGCTTTACTGCCTAATCACTTTCATAGTGCTGTCTGTCCCATGCACCACAAGTATATTAATAAGTATGGGAAAAAGCTTCAGCTTTTTCAATCTGTTAAGGAAAAGAAGATATGCTTCCTACTTTTGTTTTTTCCATTCAAAATTCAGAAGAAACAAAGTGGAACTGTAAATGGTATCTGCTTTTCTGGACAGAGAGGATGGTTTCTTTCATATGAGTCATTCTGTAAGACAGTGCCATATTCTGATATGCATCTACACCTATGTCAATTCACAGGTGTCGCTATGCATGCTTTTGCTCCTCTGGCTATAAATGTCTTTCATTTCTATTTTATGAAGCTGTGTGTGAGGAAAAAAATAATTAGTCAGTTCAGAAAGTTATCTATGGTATGTTAAAACTTTGTAATGATTTTTTTAAAATCACATAACCGTTACTTGAATATGCAGTTGAAGTTAATTATTTTGGAAAGAAAAATCTGGAATTATTAATTTTGGTGCTTTGAAATAAAAAATAACATCAGTATTCATAACCTCCCCCACATTTTATCCATATGGAAAAAAACTTTTCTCATAGAAAGGTGGAAAAACATACTGACTTGGCCTTCCATGCCTCATGGCCTGTTTAACAATCACATCAGACAAATCATGTGACACAGTTTCAGTTTAGTGCTACAGAAAGCTGCTACTGTGAATTGAACTGTCAAGGACCATTTTTAGCTCTATCATCTAAGTGGGTTTTCTGGGTGTTATGATGACTTCATAATTTTAGAATAAACCCCAGAAATGATGAGTTCATGAAATTGACTGTTTTATGACCATTCCTTTGGGAATGTTAGCATAGTATAGAATGAGAATGCTGCTTATGTAAAGTACAGATACTCTGCATATAGACCATGTATATGAACATAAATATAGTGTGGGGGTTTTTTTCCAGTGTGACTGTCGCAGGCATATGCTTCTCCTCCTTTATGTATTTGAGAAGAAAGATTCCCTTTGGTGATCTGATTTTAATCAGGTTTACAATTCAGTTACCATTAAACATACAACTTGATTTTCACAACCTAAGGAGATTTTACGCATTGTGGCAAATTCTGAAAGGAAGTAGTCTCCTCAGATGCTGCTAAGCCTAATATATAACTTATACGTTAGGTGCACGTCTGGTGGTTTAATTTAAAGCTTCTTGCAACAAATCTATGATTAAAATGGTCTTTTTCCTAATAAGATCATGCTGGAAGTGGAATATCTGAGATACAACTAGTTAATCACCCTGCCTATGACAATTCTTTTTGCTGATCCTTTCCACCAACTTTATATAGGGTTTTGTGTAGAGGTCTAGGGACAGGTGATACCAATACGTCTCTCTTGGGGCTACTTCAGCATCTGCATGTCCCTACCATACCATAAACTCCATTTAAATGTAGTTCCATAGGTCCATGACTCCTCACAAATCACTGCTCTTCCTATGGAGCCTTAAGAAAGGAATGGGAAATGTTTTTTTGAATTTGGATGTCTTTGCCATGTATTGATTAGTAATTTGTTCTTCCGTGGTTATTTTGCTTCTGCAACCTTCAGGCATTCAAACATCAGCTGTAGACCAGTGAAGATCTAACATTGGAACTAAAATGTCAGTTTGAGTTTTCAGACATTTGCCAAGAACAAAAACAAAATTCAAATGAGTAAGAAAGTTGATTCGGGCTGCTGATTCTAAATAGCTGCCTTTGAAAACAGTATTGCTATGGGAAAATGACACTGGCTTATTTTTAAGAATTTGGACAGTATCAGCAGGCAGAGTAGCATGTTTTGTATTAATGAGATGATAATTTGGATGTTTGCCTGTCTTGTTTTCTACTTGAAGTGCTGTGAAAGTTTTAATACAACCCCATTCTCTCTACTAAGACAAAAACATGTTTTACAGCATATACAGTCAAAGCACCAGGGACCTGTGACACAGTGATGGCAGATAAGTAGGCATATTGTTATTCAGTGACCACTGGAGTTCTTCAGACAACCAGGTGCACTGAAGTTGTTCTTGATAACTTGGTTAAAGTATGCTGAGAGAACTTCTGTTTTGAGTATATGATTATAAGAAAAGAAGGAAAATTTTGCATTGTTATTAGTCCTGGAATAGATTTTTTTACCTATACTGGTGCTTGAATCAGCAGTGTCCTCCTCCTACTTCGTAGATTATAACAGAACAAGCACTGTGATTTAAAATCTGTTTATTCTGCAATCAATCACATATTTTTGCCTTGAGGCATTTCTTTGTGAAAACAGTTTAATTTAATAAGCTGCTTGCAGTACTCCCTAAGATCTTTGATTCACAAAAGCAAGCAAGAGGGGCTTTGCACGGCTAGAATAATACCATTCTAGAACTGAAATCTCAAAATTATAGATATGTAATTCGTTGAGAGTTACTAGAGGTGCAATATCATCTTTACATGTCTTGTAGAGTCCCTTTTTATTATCTTAGTGTGTCAGGACTAATTTAGAAAGAACTCAAGTATATAATTGTTTACATACCTTCATGTTTCAGGAATTCCATGAAGAAAGAAAAATGTATACATCACTCCTAGTTATTATAAATCAAATACTGGGGTTCAGATAAATACAGGCAGAATCTATGCAAAAGCTGACAATGGAGTTTTTTGAAAATTCTTGTATTTGTTAATCATTTCTTAACAATGTATATGCAGTAAGTCTTTTCACAGAGAATGTATCTGAGTTCAGAATTGATGAATTAGAACAATTGCATCTGCAATATCATTCCTTAACTCAAAATTCCACCAGGTTTCAAACTTAAAACATGGAAAAACAAACACCACAAATTGCTATGGTCCAGTTTTTCAGTAATATATCCAGGACTCAGATAATATTTTTGAGATTTTGTTTTGATTTGATATTTTTAAACAATGAAGTCTCAGGTTTAAATAAACACTGCATACATAGCCAATGGCAGGTTACTCAATATGCAAACTTAACAATCAAAATCAGTTCTATTAATGGTACAGCACCATCCTAATTTCCCTTTCTCATCCTGAAGAGTTTCAGGTGAAATGAAACCACGGATTTTGGACTATATTATCTGCCAGAGTGTTTTTCTTCATGAGATAAGTTAACAAAGGGCAGAATGATATCTTCTGAATCTGCAAACTGATTTTGAAGTGGCAATTGCATATAGATAAGCAGTCATTAGTAATCCTGCAAAATCGGTTAATTGGCAGTTTCATAAAAACAAGTTATCTAGAAAACAGGCCAAACTTAATACTACAGTTCTGTCTTCAGTGGTGATTCACCCTCAGTATAGAATGATACTTAATTACATTTCATGAGAAATTTTGTGGGAGGGAGCTGGGTGGGTTGGTTAGATGAGTTATTTCTTCTACTAGAGGTAGAATAGCTCAGTATCATGGCAAATAACCAAAACTTGTAAGGGTTTGAGACTTTTTTTATAGCAGATTAAATATATGTAGACTGTGATGAAAAACTACTTTAGCTGAAGGAACTACATTCATCTAAAGGAAAGAACGAATTGGTAAAGACTAAAAAGGGAAAGGTGTCTGTAGGATTTCCTTTTACACTTTACTGTAGATCTGAGAATTTCCAGCTTGAGTATCTAATGTCAGTCTCCTTAACAGAAATGACCTGCTTGGTGAACTTAAGTCAGCACACACATACATAGTTACATGCTCTACCAGCTGACGATGTTTTCCTGTATCAATGCAGTTTACACTATTGGTTGCTTACTGGAGTATTACCACATATGTTGTGTTAATGAGCAAATATAATAAAACAAGACAGAGAGGAAGAATTTTCCATTTGATTTCATGGTGATTTGAGTTATGTTATTACTCCATTGAGTAATCTTTTTTTTTTTTTCTGCATGATTCCTTCCCCTCCATTCTCACAACTGGAAGACACTTTTTCATTGAAATTGATGCTATTGAGAAAATGTGTTATTTTGGGAAAGGTTTTCTTAAAAGTAGAAAACCACATTGAATAAGGTCAAAATAAAATATTTGATCTTTTTCGCTAAGTGACTTGGTTTTAAAAGCTGTTTTATATTGCAATACAAAATCTAAAAGAAAAAAAAAAGATTTTTTAAAAAAGTTTTAGTTTTACCTGACTTTTTTTGTTGTTGTTGTATTAAAAGGGAGGTTTGTATCTGGTTTCTAAATTTTAAGCTTTAATCAAGGCAGTGTATCCCTTGTAACAAAAAAATTTATGAACTCTCATCTTTATAAAATAGTATTGTCTATTTGAGATGCTGAATACTATTTGCTAATAATTTTGAGAACAATTAAATGTCATGCTTCAACAGTGCCAAACGTCACAAGGTTACCTGTTAGCTGTTGTTTCCTTATGTAAGGTTTAACCTACTCTTGAACAGGAAGTCTCTTGTGGTGTTGGTTTTGAATAAGGTAAGCTTTGTTGCAAAGGAGGCTTTAGGAAACTATGGAGGCTGTGAGAGATTTTGTTCTTTACTTTGGTATCAATGGAAAGCAAATTTACACTACAGATTTTCTTTTTTTTCTAATAGGCATCTGTCAGACTGTCATTTCTGGAAGCAGGATTACAACTGAACTATTTTTTTAGGTTTATGCAGGCAAATAAAAAAAACCTAACTGTAGTCTGCCCCTGTTCTTCAGATACAGAAGGTGGACTTGGAGACAATTTAGCAGGCGACAGATTTCCATTATAAGTTAGTCAGTGATATTTTCAGTAAAAGACAGTAACACTGTCAAAAAACCCCATATAGTTGTGTTTTGTTTTTTTTTTTTTTAACCTTTAGTTACATCATTGAGGCAGTTATAGAATGACAGTATCTTTGAGCTTGCAATCAGATTGAATCAGATGTATTCTGACATGCTGTATAGGCATATGCAAAATGACAGTACAAAGGACAGAATAAAAGGAGCAAAATGGAAATTTTAAGGAGGCTGTGGCTGCACAAGGAATGATGGACAACACTCAGCCAGAAACGGAGTTCTGCCGCCCCTGGGGGGCTTTGCTCATCTGGCCATTACTGGAGGAAAGAAGGGTGTTTTGTTTTATTTTTTAAGTATTGTAGACCACATAACAGAGAACTCTGTGCATATTCCGACTTCAGAGGGACTCTGCGTGCACCTAAACCTGGGCATGGGCTAAGTGTTTGGTGTGATTCTGAGATGTGCTCTAACCAGTACAGGGGAGCACTGAGGAGAGAGGGATGATAAGAAAAGGGGTGATATAAAGAGAGGGGTAACGTAAAGAAGAAAGAAAAATATTTGGGGTGTCAGCCAGGGTTACTTTATGTGAAGACAAAGATGTTGATTGACTTCGCTATGTCTTGGTGTGCATTTCAAGTATTCTTCTTCAAGCGTTCGAGTATTTCTTCTTTATATGAAGGATAGCACAAAGAGAAAGTGATTATGAAAGTGGAGAAACTGTTGGAAGCATTATTTATTTATTTACTTACAATGAATAAGCGCAAAGAGAATATTGTTTTTGAAGGCTTCTTTTTTTAATTTGGTTACTTTAAAATGTTGTAATGGATCGATATGGGAAAGATTAGTTTGCATACGGAGGCTTCCAGGGAATATGTTCCTGCATTCACATAAGGCTTCTGCTTTCATTACTGTTTTTAGCAGTAGGAGTCTGATACACAATAAAAATAGTTTGTCACAGTTCTCCATCTCACACTGAGTTTTTGTTCTTCTTCATGAATTTTAAACCTGTCAAAAAGTTTAAAGCATTTCAACAAGAAAATGCTATTTGCTATATTAAAAATGTTATCTTTATGAAGCAGGAACAAAACATAGCTTTAATTTGACTCTTCCTCAGCTGCGCTCTGCTTCTTCTGTACTCTATTTTCTATGTGTTGAGGTAGAAAATTTTTATATAAATTTATTAATAATAATTGTTATTTTACAGCTGATTTCCTATATTGCAGTAGTTTCACATTTTGTGCATCTGTTCCTGTATCACGTAAAATACGGGGAGTTTATAAATACGGTTAGGAGTTTTATTGAACATGAAAGAAAAGATTAAAAAAAACAGCTTTCCTTTAGGATTTATGAATATTTACAACAATGTAAGTGGTATAATAAAATAAAATGGATTGGTGGTTTCTTTGTTTACTTTTTTGTTTTACTTTTTAACGAATGCCCTCTTACTGAAAGCAGCATTCTCTGTCTATGTTCAATTTCTTATGCGAGTACATAAACACATTTGTACATGTCTGTCTATATTTACACATTCTTTTTACTGGAGTTGTTCCAACATGCTGGTAATGCTTCATAGGGCCTACAGCACTGTAGGTCAACTGAAAATGTTGTAAGTCTGGACAATCGATATATTCTTGGTTTACGAAATTGACATCTAGTAATAAGAAGACTGACTTTGCCACAGAAATCAATAAATATGTACTGAAAGGCTTTTCCTGTGAAAATTTTGTACTGAGCTTATGGCTCAGCTTATGAAACTTTCTTGAGCTTATGAAACTTTCTTGATCGCAGGTTCATTTTAAACTTTGTTCTTAGGCAAATGCAGTGGGATGCCTCTCCTGTGAGCCTCACCCTGAGTTAGTTTTGTTAAAAGCAGCCTTTCTGGTGAAATGGCTAGAGTAGAGAACATCATGGGGATTCAGCATTTGTAAGGTGTCAGATGTATTAGGTTATGAAGAACTACATTCGTTGTGTGGTTTACATCAAGCATAGTTCCCATAAGACAAATTTGGGTTGCTTTCTACTTTTACTGACAAACTTTTTATCAGGTTTCTGAGTTACAATGCAGTAGAAAGATCTCCCCTTGGCTGTGAAACACACAAGAGACTTGACCATTGGAGGGTCCACCTTCAGGGATGGTAATGTTTGACAGGGCTGGCCTGCAAAAGTTGATGGAGACATCCCTGGACTCTTGTTCTCAAATGAGGAAGAAGGAGTCGTCTCTGCTGAAGACGCTGAGTAGGTAGCACTGAGACAGGATGAATCCTCACTGCTCAGCAGAGCTCTGTTGTGTGGGACAAGTCACCTGTCCAGCAAAAAGGCTGCTATTGCAGAACATCGCTGAGCAAACACAGACTCAGAAGGGAAATGACAGATGGCTGGGCTCTATAGAAAAAGAGCTGTGGGATTCGTAAAACAATGAAAAACTGAAAAAAGCTCCCAAAGTGGAAAGAAAGGGCCATCCCAAGTATCATGACATCATCACAAAATGCTTGTCTTTAGGGACAATGTTGTATATGTAGAAGGGGAATTATGAGATACGTTTTGTATTCCCTGTAATGTTTTCCATGTTTCCTTCTGAAGTTCACTGCACAGGAGACATTTAAAATTAGCTATTTCATTATTTCAGTTTGTCTTTGATATGTATTCTCTTGTGTTAAAGGATGTATAGACTGGCATGGGGATGTGGTTTGTTAATTGAAGATAAAATTTTGATGGTCCTTTGAAAAGTGATACTCATCTGTGCATGAAGCAAATTTATCTGCACAAAGTCACAGAATAGTAGGGTTGGAAGGGACCTCTGGAGATCATCTAGTCCAACACCCCTGCCAGAGCACGGTCACCTTAGAGCAGGAACGCATCCAGGAGGGTTTTGAATGTCTCCAGAGACAGAGACTCCACCACCTCTCTGGGCAGCCTGTGCCAGTGCTCTGCCACCCTCACAGGAAAGAAGTTCCTCCTCATGTTTAGGTGGAACTTCCTATGCTCAAGTTTGTGCCCATTACCCCTTGTCCTGTTGCTGGGCACCACTGAAAAGAGCCTGGTCCCATCGTCCTGACACTCACCCTTTAAGTATTTATAAGTGTTGATAAGGTCCCCCTTCAGTCATCTTTTTTCCAGACTGAAGAGACCCAAATCCCTCAGCCTTTCTTCATAAGAGAGGTTTCCAGTCCCCTAATCATCTTTGTAGCGCTTTGCTGCACTCTCTCCAGTAGTTCCCTGTCCTTCTTGAACTGGGGAGCCCAGAACTGGACACAGTACTCCAGATGCAGCCTCACCAGGGCAGAGTAGAGGGGGAGGATGACCCGCCTCGACCTGCTTGCCACACTCTTCTTGATGCACCCCAGGATGCCATTGGCCTTCTTGGCCACGAGGGCACATGGCTGGCTCATGGTCATCCTGTTGTCCACCAGGACTCCCAGGTCTCTTTCCACGTCCATCTACATAAATGGTCACACAGTTGGTATGATATGGGGTACAAAAGCTATCTCTGCTAGCTCTTCCTCTTGTGTGTAGGCTCAACAGAAGACTAACTACTTCATTCTTTAAGTCCAGATAAAGCTGTGTTGCAGCTTTTCTTCTCAGAATTTGAAAAATATTTACTTTAGATGTGATTCCTCTTAATAGTGCTGGGTGCAAGATGGCAGCCCTGTAATACAAAGATTGACTTTGCCTTTTAAAACCTTCTTACATATGGCTTCTGTAAATGGAAATAGCCTGGGGTAATTAAGTGTCGCATCAGAATTAATTCAGTGAGATTTTTCTATGAGCTTGGCAGAATATGCAAGGCTGCAAAGGGCCTGGGTCTCTGATTGATAGATTTTTTTCTAAACTTTAATACGATTTTGTTTCTCATTTCTCTATGTAATAGAGAAAGAAACAGAAAAGTTCTAGCTCTTGAAATGGCAAGAATGATATCAGCATTTTAGCTGAATGGCAAATTTTCAGTAATTGGAAATATTTTCTTTATGAAAGTGCTTTATGAGATGGTTTTCACTGAACAATTTATTTCCAAAGTAAATAGAAGCTTGTTCTGGAATAATTTTAGGAGACCTTGTGTAAAAAATGATATCTGCTCATTGTATGAATATTCCTTGTAGTGATGTATAGAGGAGCACATTCTAAGGGACAACTGCACAACACAAATGTTGTTTTGGTTTTTGACATTTTCTCACAAGGACAATTTAAGTTTGAAGCTCCTGTCTGTAAGTTATACCCACGTGAGAAAATCACAGTGTTGTTAAGTATATTCTACCGGCCATATCTTGTCACTGAACCAGGAATGAAGCTAATATTTATAGGTCAGTGTCAAGGGAATAAAAGGCCTATTGTCTACTGACCTTCAAGCAACATACTTCTTCCAAAGCCAAAATAGAGTGAAAACTTAAGGGCTGACAAAAACATGCACTCTTCAGTTTGTCTGTAGAGTACAATTTACGTTTTGTTTTTAAGACTGAACATTTTTGTTTGGGCCCTGAAACTTATATATTTATAGTTTTGAAAATGTTTAAGGCACTTATCATAAAATATTAAGACTTTGTGGAAACAACTATTCCTATTACCACGAAGAACATTTGCTTGCTTTGTTTTCCAAACTTTTGCCATCTGTAGCGGTGATTCTGCACATTATTGCTTCCATTATCATTTTGAAGCATAAGTAAATGTCACTTTCCTCTTCTAGATCAAGGAAAAGTTATGCCCTTAAGATCCAACGTGTGTTCTTGTTCATGCTTTGCAATTTGTCACTTATACATCTGATTATCCCACTGCTAGAGAGAAGGGTTGAGTTATTGTTGCCATCTATATTATATTTAAGAATTAGACTTGCACAACTTCATTTCTTTTTTTTAATGATATTTTATGTTCTAGTCATGTACAAATAAGTCATGAATTATCTTTTCCCAGCATAAGGTCACTGCAACTGATATTTATCTTGTTTTTTAAAATATTAAACAGCAGTAGTCTTCATCTTTTTCTACAGCTTCTTTTCTGATTTGTTGACATTGTATAGTGAAACTTCTGTTGTTTAACGCTTTGAAGAGAACTGCTGGTTTGTTGAAATACATTATTTACCAACCAAGGACTTTTCCTGCTTGGGAAATGCTCTGACACAAAGCTTATAAAAATGTCATAAGCTTCAGGTCTGTACATTAAGTCACCCCATAGAATACCTGATTTAATTGGGACTGATGTTACAGATACATTTAGCTACCTATTCGTTCACCCTTTCCATAATCCAGGCTACTCGTCACACACATCTTTTCTGCTCCTTGGTAGACTCAGCTGTTCCTAGATAGGGTGAGCAGCTAAGTGAGAGAAAGTCATGGTGGGAGAGGGACCACGACTCTTCAGCCAAGGGTTGTTTTCCACAGATGCCTCTGCTTCGAAGATCCAAACTAGTCCCCTCTCACAAAGCGGGCTGGTGCATCCCCTCTGTGTCTTGTCACCTGGAAAATCTGCACTGTTTATGTGGATGGTGCTGGAAACTTGGGAGGCCTGAGGCTAAGGGTTGAGTTTTTCTTTTTCTTGTATGTATGACTGACTCTTTGTTTTCTAAGTATAATGAGCATGGCTGCACAGTGTACTCAGGGGTATGTGATACGTGTATGAGTTGTTTTTGTTTGGCTAGTGTTTTTTGCTGTTCTTGGTGAAATGTTTTCTCTTTATTTTTAATATGATTGCTCTATCTTAGGTATCTTAAAGCAAAAGCAGAAAGCATGACCTATGATGATGCCTTTTTAAAAATATAGAGCTTTTTCATCACTTTCCATGTGATAGTTTGCCATTCAGTTCAAGAATTAAGAAATCCCAGTACTGTCAACTGCTCAGGCAATGGAAAGAAAGAGAGATGCTTCGAACAAAACAGAGATGCTCAGCAGAAATAAGTGACCTGACACTACTACTAAAATTGCCAGTGTGATGCTTTCAAGCACTATCTGTCTTCATGCACCATTAAACAAGGGCTTTAATTCTTTTGCCAAAGACTCTTTCCCTTCTACATTGTAGATATTTGAGTTAAATTCCACTTTTACATTTAATTATAGTTATTGTGACACAAAGTTCTATTTCATTTACGTATTTCACTTGTGCTAATCTTATGTCTAAGTTTACATTAGTTGTGATACCTGTTCCCATCCAGCTTTAAAATGTTCATGTTCAGAAGCATCCTTTTTGCATATCTCCCTGCCATATTCTTGCACATTTCTTCACTCAAAGTCTACCTTAAAGCATTTTTTCTTGCTTTCTGCTCTATCAGCCTTACATAACCTGTATCACATCTGTACCCAGTTGAGGGAAATGATAAATCCTTGAAAAAACTGTATTTATCCCTTTCTTTTTTATGGGTCTAGACACAATACCAACCTTGAGATAATATTTGCCATGGAAACATCCCTAAGAATATTAAAGCTGTCCCATTTACTAGTCATTGCTTACAACAAGTATTCTTTTTGATGGAGATTTCTATTACCTCTTGGGCACTCACAAAATACATTATTTTGTAGCAGCTAATTAAGATTTTCCTTACCAAAATGTGTTCCTTGGGAGTGGGGAGGTAATATTAGCATGCCAAAGGATCATTAGAAAACAATGAATATGGAAATCTAATTTCTTTTCATATTGCAAACACCTGACCTGAGGCAAGAAGGGAAGGATAGCACTTTGATACATTCCAAAATAATAAAAAAACCCCAGATATCCTTACACAAGTGAGGTAAAACACAGGTTTTTAGTGCTTGATTGTACGTAGCAATTAGCATAATCTGAAACCATATATTCCTTTTTCCTCTCACAGCTTGATATTTTCAAGCACTTGTCAGTGACAATAGGCTAAGGTAACCCCATTCCCCAACCTTCATTTCCATTTATGCACGGTTATTTTATTACTTTTTATTCCTACTGTAAGACCATTTGAACCACCTCTTTACCTGGGGTTCCTTCTTTTCTGTTTGGAGTACTCTGTCTCTGACTGACTGTATTTGCTTCCCTCTCTACTGTAGAATAAGGATCTAAGGATAAACTGCACTGAAGGATCTCATTTGCCTACAATATTTGAAAGGCCTCGTAAAACCCCATTAAAGGCTACCAACACCTTTTTTCATAGGACTCGGAAACAGCTGCTGCATCCTTTAATTACTTGTTAACATAGGGCACTTACAAAAGGTCAAATTATTTCCATATAAATTGAAGTAGAAAGTATTTCTTCTGGTGAGAGAGGTAATTGTAAAACAATTTTATAAATTCAAGGGAAATAAGGGCTGGTAGTGTGAAATCTGTAGCCTTGGGTTAGTAGACATCTTTTGCATTGTAAGCAATTATTGATTTCTTTCAGCCGTCAGTGAAAACACAGCAGTAGACAACAGTTTTGATTCACTTGTGATCTGTGTCACTGATAATTGTTAAACCAAAGTTCTGTTGTGTTTGTAGAATATTCCTGACTTCTGTGTTTGAAAGATACTCAGTTTGAAGATTAGAGGCAACGCCTGTTTGCATAACCACATCTGTGACAGGAAGGGAATCAACCGTTAGGTTCTATTGCAGAATGTGAATAAAACCATTTTCATGAAACTATTTTGAAGCAATAGAGAAGCCTCCCTGAAGTGCATTTTTGTTAACCAGTGATAAAGTAAAGTGTTAATGAACAAAATGTTAATTTTTTATCCTGATTTTCTTGGTTAGAAACAACTTCACTAAGGGTGCTTTACTACGAGCTAATTTGCTGCATTATTTTATAAAAAGCAGAAATACAAAATAATAGAAATTGCAATTAATAGATTTATAAGTAAAGAGGTGATAACTGTTTATCTCACAGTTACTTCAGAACTTCTGTTGACTTACTTTAGCATAGCACTAGGCTGACACAAAATTATCCTCTTGCCTCATTCTGGATAAAGTTTTATGTGATAACCATAATTTGCAGAGTTTGGGAATTTTTAATATCTTTGAATGTTTTTGTTTGCAAATAGCTTACTTCAAATATTTTTGCATCAGTTTTAGGAAATTTGTTTTACGTGTCATTCTTAAAAATGATGAAGGATAGACCTGATTTATATTTGGAATTAAAATAAATATTCTGTGTGTTAGGAATTAAAATAAATATTCTGTGTGTTATAGGCAATACCTCTTATGAGTAGTTTTGGTTGTGAAAAGCTACCACATAGATTGCACTTGTTCAACACTAGCTTGCTTTCCGCAAAAATTGAAGTTGCACCTTTTTTATGCCTTTATGTGGAGGAAATTTACATGAATATTTGGACCATTGCTGTTGTGGTCCCTAAAACAGCCAGGTCACAAATCCATTGAAAAAGAGGAGGACACTCCCCATGGGCTTCTTGGAGTCCTATCAGAAATTAAATGACACACACAGAAGTTAGCTTAATTGCAATGTATTGCTGCTTCTAGATCAGAGAAGAAATTGTGAAACAAAATATTAAGTCATGACAGTCTGAGTTTATGTCTGCCGACTATGCTTTTGGGAAGCAGATTTGGGTCACTTCAAGTTCAGATCCAAAAGAAAACTCATCACAGTGTGGTTTTTAAGTGGTGTACCTCCTTGTACCTCTATTATCCTCAGTCAGATAACATTAAGTAACTGTACATAAGATAACATTAAGTAACTGTACATACAGTTGCTCATTTACATTTGGTAAATCTGAAGAAGACTATAGATGACTTGTACTATGCAAATCTTTGCTCGTAAGAGGAGCAAGTTTTGTTCCTGAGGGAAAATGCAGGGGAAATTCCCATAGCAGATACCTACTATATTTCTCTTCACCCCACTGGATTACCTTTCACATAGGATAAATTATGTGTTGTGGAACATGTAGACCTCAAAGAGTGAAGATCTGACTCCAATTTGAGGTTTTTGAAAAGGTTGTACAGCACTGTAAGGGGATTTAAGAGACATGAAGTTTAAGAATGTTGTGTCATGCCTGCACCTTTCAACCTACCCATGCTAGGAAATCTTGTTGTAGACTGAAAATAATATTTTCTAGGGAAAAAGTAGAGTTAAAAGACTCACTATGATTTGAAGGGCTTAAAGATTTGTCTAAGTTATTCTGTAAATTTCAAAAAGAACCCCCGTGGAATAAGTAAATCTTCATTCTTTTTAATAATTGCACTAATCATTGTGCAATTGACATTGGGGATTGATCTCTACTTATGGAAGAAGAATGGCCCAGTACCTAATTGGTTACAGCTGTACAATGTTTGGGCTTATTTTTAGAATCCAAGAGAATAATGAGACATTTCAGATACTGTGGAATCCTTAGCAGGATTACATGAACTCACTAAATCCATGTCGAAAATTGTGAATTACATGGTACATTGAATTGCAAATTATCTCTATAACTCATCCCTCATGTAACTTCACTGGTGTCAGTGAAATTGCAGTGCTCACGAAAGATAGTACGCTTTAACCCCTTTGCAATAATACTTTCAAAACACGGCTTTTTGCTTTGTTTCTTAATGATTCTGAAGCATGTTATTGATCCTCAACATCAGGTAATGGGGTGGTTGACCCTGAGGCTTTGTTGAGGCATGGGACTGAAAAGCAAGAGATATATCTTTAAATTATCACTATTTCTTTTTTTCTCTTTGCGGCCTTACCCCTTACACAATCTAAACACTTGTTATAACCTGTGTCTTTGTATAGCAGTGCTCAGGATTGCACCATCACTCTGTTCCTCCCTTCTTTAGGCTCCTTTATGATTTGGTCTCTTTAACACACTCTCTATTCCTTAGTGAAATCATATCTCATACTGCCAGTATTTTGCTCTTTATTTACCTTCAGAACAGTGCAATACAGCTGAAGTGAGGTCAAGAATATAGTTTGGTTTGGTTTGGTTTGTTGGGGTTTTTTTTTGAGCTGTCAGCCACGAGAAATGTAGAAGATACAGTATGCAAAGAGGTAGCTCTGACATTTCCCCACAGATAAGATGATGAGCTATTTACAACAGTGTGATTGGTCTGTCAATATTTCGATAAAATCTTTCCTGTAAAAGTGTTGACTGATGATACAAGCACTCACTGTGCTTGTCTTTAAACTGCAGAAGGAGCTGACAGTGTTATATTAGAGCTGTGTTAAAGTAGAAGGATATAATAATAATTGTTAATTCAGGATTATAATTAAAAAAAACATGTTCAGGTGATTCATGAGACACCTGAAACTGAGACATCACTAGAAAACACTCCTCTGTCTGGTCAGCTCCTTGGTAGCTGAGCGACAGGAAACTGTGTTTCATTTGATAACTTGGTATGTGTGTGTCAGACAAACAGAAACAGCCAGGTAATGGAAAAAGGCAACAGAAATATTGTTCATTTTGTCCTAGTTTTATGTGCCAACACAGCCTGAGGCAGCCCCCTGGCTGTGGTAGTGCCTGGGAATATCTTCTCACAGCCTTGGTGGACTGGGCTATGCTCTTCTGCAGGCTCCTGAGAAAATGGACTGTTTTACAGTTCACCTGGGCTTCTTAGAGTATTGTATGGCTTTTTTCAGTCACAACAACAAAATTGTTTCTGCTTTTGTTCAGAAAAAAAATCATGGAAATGGGACTTCTGTATTTCTTTCCAAGTAGGCAAAATGACATCGACAGCAAGTTTGGTCCAGCAGGGAAATTTAAAGTTCAACTGCAGCGCTTGCCTTACTGTTTGGGTAAGAAGATGGGTCAAAACAAAGCAAACTGATCTCATACTCTCCAGCGATGATGTCTGCTGGTTTGAGAACCAGCAGGATCAGGTGCCAGTGCAGGATTCAAAGAAAGGCAGGCTGCTAGATGGCATGAAGGATCTGAGAATTAGTGTAACTCCTTACTCAGCAAGTAACTGTTCTTCTTTTGGTATGCAGCGTGCCTTTGAAGACCTGCCAACCCACAGGTAAAGATAACGTTATGAACTACATTCATATTAAGATTTTGTTTAAGTGGCAGCTCTCTAAAATGCAAGGTGCAAATAGCCAAAAGCCTGTTTCTACTGCTCTGTGAGTATAAACAGTAGCTGACGTCTGTGATGACATTTACCTGTGCTGGAGAGGAACAGAGAAATAACTCTCTTGTGTCAACAATGCTCATGAGTTATTCTGTCTTTCCTCAGGAGTGAAGATAAATGTCATCATAGAGATCAGCAGCCACATAATGTAAAAAGGATAGCAAAAGGATGTGGGTAGATGTTATGTATTTTCTTGAATTATTGATGACCTTTAAGCAGGGACGCTAGTACTGTGGGAAACATTTTCTTCACCAGCAGTTCTATTTACCTGATATTTTTTGTAGCCTTCAGACTTTCTGCCAATTACTATTTTCTTACTTACTTTAGAGGATAACTTTCTCAGTGAGCTAAAAAAAATATCATCAAATATTCATAGGGAATTTAACTGAATTACATCATAATTTTCAGCTTTCACTGTGATTTCAGTTCAGGAAATTATTTCCATATAAGAAAGGGCATTTAAGCACATGCATGATGAAGTCCATTGTACATGACTGAAGTGCTTTTGTGGATCTGGATTTATAATAAGAACAAATAAATATAAGGAATGGTTCAAAAGCAGGAATAAAGTGAATGCATTTGGAGGTAGTATTCTAAGCTTGCAGCAACAGTAAATTCTGATTTTTCAAAATTATTTGTTCTTGATGATGATAATACTTGAATACTAAAAGTAACCTACAAGTCATGTCCTTTCCTCTGTACTATTTATGTAAATAAAAAATAACAAAGTTTTAATTTCCTTGCTACTATGCTTGAATGCTAGCAAAAATTAATTTATTGCCAGAAAAAAACCATAAAATGCATTTAAGGGAAGTATACCACATTTTAAATTCAAGCTGCAAAAATATTCTAAAGTTGTGAGTGAATAGAAATTGGCTCAGCTGTCAGTGATACTTAACTAATGGGGTTCCCTGCAAATCAGATGAAGTTTATTTATATTAAAATTTCTTCAGTCACAGTTTTTCGTTCCTGGTTAGGCATAAAGAAAGAAAGTGGATCTGAACAGGAAGTGTTTTTCCTTAAGTCACAAAAATTACTGATAATAAAATAATAAAGCATTCCAGAACAACAAATATTGATCAAATGTTGAAGTACTCTAAATTGAATCTAAGAAAATACATTCTATGCTGTGAAGGGAAGGAAATAGGAACTGTGCTTCATAATAGAGCATCTACCCTGCGACAAAACGCTGCAGAATTTAAAGAGCTCATCGTATGATTGTGAAAGACACTGTGATAATGGAAAATGAGCTTATTTATGAAATGTGGGAGATGCTGACTCTGTGAGTTGAATCTGAGTTTAATCATGATCAAGCAAGTTTTTCTGGTGTGGTAGGAATATAGATTTTGGTCTCTGCTTCGTTTATAACTGTGAAAAGGATTAAGAGCTATATCATCCTAGTAAACTCAAAGAAGGAAGGAAAAGAAGTTCGTCTAAGGAGAAGACTAATTACATAGATCTGAGAGTTCCTCAAAGAAATGATAGGAAGAACATCATCACAAATTATTTTAATGTGGAGGAAGGGGAGAATGTGCATTAAGAAATCAATTTCAGGAAACCAAGAGCTCAGTATCAAGCTCAGATGTAAGTAGATAATGTCAGCAAACAGAAATCAGGTCAGGTTACAAAGGATGAACATAAAGAAGTAAAGAAAAAAAAAGTGGAAACAAAATACAAAATCTCAAACAGAGATGCAACTAATAAAAGGTACCAAGCATGTCAAGAAATATTTATATTAGTACCAAGATGAGAATCAAGGAGTTGGTCTGCTGCTGAGCAATAAAAGAAAGCTGATGCTGACAACTATGAAAACCTTTTGTATCAGTCCTTGTAAAAAAAGATCTATGCATTTTTGCAGTAATGTGTCATGCTTACCCTGAAACAGGAGAAGATCAGGAGAGAGGTTTAAGGAAATTAAATGTTTCAGATTGGCTTGGTCTAGAAAACTTCATCCTAACATATTTAAAGAACTGATTGAAGCAATCTGGAACTGCTAGTAATTTGACACTGTAGACAAATGAGAGAGAGGAGAAAAATAGAAAGGAAGAATGTAATGTATATCTTTAAAAAGGGGGTGGGCAATGTGGAAGAAATCAGACAGCTTGCCTTTCAATTATTGGAAAAATTCTGTCCCTCTATCCCCCACTCAAAATTGTTGGAACTGAATAATTGTGGGCACTTGAAAGGCGAAGAGATTTTTAACAAACATATAGAAGGCTCTAGGTAAAGCCAAGTTTCCTTTCTGAAAGGATAAGGACCAGTCTATTTAGGAGAGAAACAGCAGCTGTCATATAGCTTTGCTCTAGTAAGGATTTTTTAAATGATTATAATTTATTTACTGTTTGAAATGGTACCGTCATAACTAAGGAATAGAAATAGATGAAACTATCATTGCAAAACTAATAAGAAAATCTTACTTTAGAAAGCAGTTATAAGTGGCTCATTCTAGAAGAGAGGTCCATCCTGGGACTAATTCTGCTCAGTATTTTCAGTAGCCGCTTAGATGATGGAATATGCATATTAAATCTGTAACTGACTCAAAGTCAAGAGGAATTGCAAATACACTAGAGGACACAAATAGAAATAACCATGACAAGTTATGGAAATGTCAAGGAAAATATAAATGTGGACAAATGCAATACGATAGAGGATCATAAACTGAATTTGAGTTACCTGTTTGATGATGTTCAAAAAGGGCAAATCTTCTGGGCTATATGAAAAGGAGTGTAGTTGGTGTACGTACAAAGTAATATTTCCATTTGGAGGCCTAGATCACTGTCTGGCCTTGAGCCTGTCACTTCAAGAAAGATATATGGACAAATTGAAGAACATACAGAGAAGAAAAGCAAGAATGATCAAAGATACAGAAAATATGACCGGTGAAGGTGGAGAAGTTTCAATGAAAACGGAGAGGGTTATTCTGTCACAGTCATCTTCAAATACCTAAAAAGACTGCTGCAAAAGCAAAATATTTTGTTTTCTATGCCAGTGGAGGATAAGAAAAGAAGTGACTTTGAAAATCAACAAGAAATATTTAGAGAGGACTTGATGAAAATCTTCCTAATGATAATTAAATGCTGGAACAGAAAGAAGCGGCAAAGTTAACCTCACTCCCAGCCTTCAAAAACATTCCAGATAAGCACTTCAGGATTAACAAAATATAGTTTTGACTTCTCTGCAGCACAGGGATGGATGAGATGATGCTTGTGGGTCCATTCCAACCTTATTTTTTGTTAATTTCCATAGCTTGGAATCAGGCAAGAGAGAAGATCAGCAACCTGTGTCAAGCACGTTTAGTAAGGAAAGAGGAGCAAAGGAACACTTCTCAATGTCATCCAGTTCGTCGTTAGATCTCATTGCTAGATACTGTTGAATTAGATACTGTTCTATGGTTGGATTTTTGTGGAATTGCATAGGTCAGATGAAGATGAATCAAAAAATTGTTTTGTAGGCTGTTATTTCCTACTATTATTCCCATTGCAACATATATGTGTGCAATAAAAGTCTTTATCACCTAGTTAATAGTTCTAAAAAGTGGTAAGTGTAGAGGCTATTTCCTCATCCAAAACTCAGATAAACCTTAGTGGTAAAACTGAGGTCCCTGATCTGTCAGCCGAAAGGTAGATGATTAATCGTCATCTCACTCAACAGGCAATCTAGTTCTTCATTTGTCTTTTCTGACCTCTGTTTTTACTGAAATAATGAAGAACAATTTTACATTTAGAAAGCCTTGTTAAACTTGTTCACCTGATAGGCATTACCAACATTGGGTCTGCATCAGCATTATTTCTCTGATTTATTAGGATTACCAATTTAGAGCAGTGTGAGTGGTATAAAAATCAGGCCTTGTGGGACTTTTAGTTTATCTTTTGCACAGGCAAATGACCACTTTTCTGAGCCATTAACAAATGTTAATCAAGATATACATTATAATAATTCAAAGAGTGATTGAGCTATTTGTTTACCATTTGAAAGTTGACAAATAGTTTTAATGATGTTTTGCAGTTGATGGTTTAGCAATATCAGCATGTTCATTTCACTTATTTATAAGTATGGCTTGGCTTCATAAATCTACACTTCTGGTGTTAAGTGTGGAACGGTATTAAGGCCCTGAAAATTTTCCTCTGTAACGTTCAGTAAGCTTTATCTGTGTGTAAATCCTGTATTTAATTCATATGTAAATCTTATGCAAATATACCATTATCTTGCTAGTCATATGGAAAATTTCAAAAGGATTTCTAGTATTAAAGTTCAGAATAGTGAAAGAGGATTAAGCACATTTGATTGTTAATTGCGCATCCTTAAATAACTCTGTAATCTCCTTATTATTAATACTTAAATTTTAGATATAGAAAGTAAATGAAGATGTATTTTTCTTCTCCTGTTTACTTTTTCATGACACTGTTTACAATCTGGGAAACACAATGAGAAGCCAATGAGCATCTTAAAATTAAAAAATGAAATTTGGAAGCAAAACAAATGCTGCAGGGACATGGAAACTTTTGACAACTGTATCCAACCATCAGGGTCAAAGGACAAGATATGAATAAAGTGACAGATATGAAATTTTGTATCCTTTTGTCTCTACATTTAAAAAAACAACGTAGAATACGTGGCCACAGGAAAGCTAGAAAGAAGTCTATTGAGTATCATCTTTCAGGGGCAGGGGAAACTTTACTGTAATCATTTTATGAAAAAGTACTGACCTGTGGTTCATCATCTGTTTACTCATATCCTTCATCTGTCAGCAGTTTTATTCTTATTGGCTGTCAATGTGCTGGGCGTATTAGATATAATCAACAGTCTGTGAGGTACAACTGAATGTATTGAGTAGGAATAGCACCCAATCTAGCCTTTTCCTGTACAAAGTTAGGTGTATAACATTAACTAATCAGTGTCAGTAGCTGATTGGCATGTTTCTAACCACAAATGATCTAGTAATTTTTGTTTTCATGTAACGCAACAGTGACCACTGAGCAACTTCAAAAAAGTTAGATCCAAAACTTAGCTATGGTTCTTGGAAATATCTTCCATATTTTGGAAAGCAGGAGGCTAGACATATGTTAAAACCAAACAAACAAAAAACCCAGTCCTGTATTTCTGAAAGTACCTCTGTCCCTTAACTGATTTGGAACAGAGTGGATGGAATTTGATAGCTTTAGTGGAGTAAAGTAGAGGAGTTTCTCCAAAGGTTTTTGGACATTAGCTGAAGGAATATCTATGCACACCAATTGGCACTGCAGTAGATGAAGCTACTGGTAACATCAAATAATCATGGTATGATTCCCTGATGTCACGTTGCTTCCATTGCCACGCTGTACCAAGGACTCGGGCTGGTGATGAGATTCTCATGCATCTGTTTGGTGCAGACATCACTGTGCAACACTGGGGCCATTGCACACTCCAGTTATGCCAAGGAAGGAGCAAAACAAGTCTCCACGTTTTAAAAATTAGTCTGCAAAATAAAGTATGGCGAGCTGGGAGTGTTTCATGCTTGTTTGCAAATGACTAGCAACTTACAGGAAAATTTTAGAGGCAAGGAACAAGAATATTTTTAGCATTCAATCAAATGCCCTTTTTATTTTTGAAATGACACTTCGTATCAGATCTCAATATGGCTCTTCTCATATCCCTGTGAAAGAAATTTGAAGATAACACATTATAAAACTTTTTTTTTTCTTCATCTTGCTTTCATGATAACTCGATTTTTTTCCAGGGGACAGCTGAACAGGAAGGGAAATAAGTTGTTTCCTCCTGTATATTCATGAGTTAATCTCAATAGCCACATGTCCAGATATACCACATCATTGGGGATATTAAAGAATTAGAAGTAAGTATACTACACATCTTATGAACTTACTGCATATTTTATTAATATACTGTACTGCTTTCAGTATGGTAAGTGCTGCTGGGTCTAGCGCTTACCTGCATTCCATCTGCTGTTTAATTTGTTTTTATAACAGCATTATTAGAAAAGTAGTCCTTCCATGAATGATTCTCAAGAGGCTCTAATTTGTCTTTTTAACACATGATATTTACAGACACTGCTAACTGTATGTGTATATCCTGAATAGCACTATTTATATATTTGAACAGTTTGTTTGCGTGGCAGTCAGTAAGTGCACGTGCTTGCATCAACATGATGTCCCTTTCTTCTATTTAAGGCTTATAATATATTCCAGAAATCCTGATCATTGAATCACGTCACCCGGATAGATGTGAAGAAGTGTGACTGTAAATATTGATGAAGTCACTCTAGAGTTAGCAATTTGAAAAAAAATTAAGGGGGCACAAATAATCATGCCCTTATAAAATATTTTTTAAAATAATTGGAAGATTTTTCATAGAATCATAGAATCACAGAATCACAGGGTTGGAAGGGACCTCTGGAGATCATCTAGTCCAACACCCCTGCCAGAGCACGGTCACCTTAGAGCAGGTTGCACAGGACCGTGTCCAGGAGGGTTTTGAATGTCTCCAGAGACAGAGACTCCACCACCTCTCTGGGCAGCCTGTTCCAGTGCTCTGCCACCCTCACAGGAAAGAAGTTCCTCCTCATGTTTAGGTGGAACTTCCTATGCTCAAGTTTGTGCCCATTACCTCTTGTCCTGTCGCTGGGCACCACTGAAAAGAGCCTGGCCCCATCCTCCTGCCACCCACCCTTTAAGTATTTATAAGTGTTGATAAGGTCCCCCTTCAGTCGTCTTTTTTCCAGACTGAAGAGACCCAAATCCCTCAGCCTTTCAAGCTGAAAAAGCCTTTTATTCCATGCTCTAATGTTTCAGTGCAAATTACCAACTCAAAAAAAATCCAGAATTTGCTTGTTGAAATAGCACTACTATTACTGCCTGATTTAGGAAACACTTGTTTCTACATGCTTACGGTTGTGGCATACTACTGAAACTGTTCCCTCACCTGCTGAAACATCTCTCTATGAACATAATTTTCTTTTTCCACTAGTTACAATAGGTATGTAGAAGTAGTTCTCCCATCATACAAGCACATTTTTGAGACTTCTGGAATATGCTTTGGGTTGTTATGAATACCAGTCACTCCATAGCAAGAGGAAGAAGCTATAAGGCAAGATGAACACTTCTTCCCCGTTACAGAAATCAGCCATTTGCACAATAGAGGAGTCCTCCTATATCTCGTAGGGTGTACATGCTTAACTGTTTTTCTAACCTGGGAAATGCAGAGACTTGAACACAGCTCTTTATTTTTCAATCATCTCTTTAGTCGTTATTCTTAAGAATTCTTCTTTTCTTGTTAGTCCAAAAAAGGACATCAAAGACCAGATAAAACCTCTGCTCTCCTTGAAGTCAGCATATGCCCGAAAGGAATTTTTGATTCTGTAAAGTCAACATTTACTAATGAAAAGGCTGTGGTAAAATCATTGTTAATCAGCCTATGCTTACCACTTCAACAGTAGTCTTGTCACCTGCTGCTACTTGTAAGTAATTTTTTTCAGATGCTGAAGGGAACTATATCTACCCTAGGCATAACATGAACCTTATAATACATTTCAAAGGCTGTGGAGGGAATCTTAATGAAGCAAGAACTTTTTGATTCAAAAAGGTGATAGAAAGTAGCAAAGTTAAAGGAAGTATTTTTATGAAGATTTTCTTCAATGCGTACCTTCAATAAGTGTGCTTGAAATTATAGCATACATTTTAAACTTCAAAAATTGCAGAAGGCAGAAAAAACATTGGATGAAACTTTACGAGATAAACACACAGTGCACAACCAGTACTTACAGAAGTAACACTGTGAAGAGAGCAATTCTTCAAAAAAGACAGACTAAACTGATTCTGAAAACAGCCTCTGAGAAGTAATAAAGCAGTCTTCACTCATGTGTCAAGGTCTTCTAGCACAACTGCCAAAGGAAATTGTGGTTTTATCATTTGCATGACTTGAGTCTTCCTGTCATCTGATTTACATCACTGGGTTCCTGAGTCAGGATCTACTGTACTGCTGGCCTCAGCATGACTCTCTTGGGTAATTCTGCAGCTTGTTGAACTATTTCTACCATATCTTATGTGTTATAGGATGCGAGAGGGAAGAGGGGGCTTCTGAAAGGATGCTGAAAGGTAAAGACAGACAGGGAGACTGATGGAAAACAGATGACCTAAGCACGTTTTGAAAAGCTGCCTATGGCATCTTTAAAACTGTAGGTGCCCAATGTAAAGCTATATGGATAATATTAAGCAACATGTAAGATCTTTTAACGTAAACTGCTTCTCGAGTCTTTTTAGGAGTTTTAATATCTGATTAATTGTCACTTGATCTGCTTCTGATGTTATAAGTTGCTTTGTATTTATTTCTTTCCTTGGTGCAAGAATACATTGTAAATTAGAGGCAATGTTAAACAGCTGCTAAAAGAATGCCATATTGAAGCTTGTTAGGTGGAAATCTTAACCTAAATTATACGAACACAGAGAGAATGAACTGCAGGTTCTCTATATTTCTCATATACAAGTTAAGTACACTCCCCACAAAAAAACCCCAAACCAACAGCCAACAGTTGTTCACAAATGGTAAGCACAATATTTAATTCCTTTAAATACTGACATTTTGTATGATTATGAGTAAAAGAAAGAAATGAATGCTAACAAGAGGAGTGTGAGGAACAAGGCATATATTTTGGAATATAAATAAGATCAAGAATATGCCTATTTAGCTTGTTTCAGTGAATTATGAATCTTTTATTTAACATGAAATAATAGTATCTCAAAAAATTGCAAATGAAAATCACCAACACTGGAAAGGAACTGAAAATAAAAAAAAGACTAAATATCATATGAAGTGTAAATAGAAGAATTTATTATAGTGTTTAATGGAGCATTATAAAGTTATAGACGTCTTTCACTATATGAAGACCCCCATAGTTGTTTGCTGTTGCATCTCAAACATTACATTTCAAACAGGAGATAAAGCCATTGAAAATTTATATTCAAATCATTAAAATGCAAAGAAACAAAATTAGTATGAGATAATACTTCTTCAATGGTTTTAGAAATCTGCTGATGTTGTTTGCAACCAGTTGAATGAACAATGAATGCACATGGGGTCTAATCTGTTATTTTTAGACTTTGACACCTATACTGGTTTAATATACTAGCTCAGATGTTGTACTAATGCTACTATAGAACTGAAGGCATAAACTATACGCTATATGTGGCTCTTAAATTCTTTGCAGCCTGTATCTTAAAATATTTGAAGACATTTGTTTGCAAAGCCATATGTTTTTCTGAGAGTTAATTTACTTCACTTTGCTTGAGTCAGAAGCATTCACTGTTTTGTAATTTCCAAGTAGGAAAAGAGGGAATCAAAGCTGTTTAAACATTTTCTGATACAATGGGTTTCTTCTTTAATTTAAAAATGCACAAGCAAATGCTTTGAACAGAAGTTATTTTTTCAACTGGTAGGGATCTGACAGTATTAACCCTGCCAGAGAAGCTTAAGAACTTTCCCCTCTTTCCCACCAGTTTTCTGCTTGATTACCTATCCCAAGTCAAGCCTTGGGTATCCATACTTAAGAGCTTCCATTTGAGTTCTATGGACAACATAATATTTTTAATCAAAATTACTCTTTTTGTGTGTATTTCAATCCTCTGTTATGAGAAACTTAATGCCGTATGTCTCTTAAATTAAAAAATGAGAAATTTTCACTAGTCTTTATTGGCCAATGATTTGATTATTATGAAATATAAGTTTCTTGTAACCTCACAGTGAGATTGGTACCAAAAGAGATCTTTGTGTCTCCAGGACTACAGGGAAAGTCAAAAGTTTGTAATGCCAAGCTTAGATGTCATTAGGGCCACATGCACAATTTTCTTCTTTTGTGACTATTATCTTTGAAAAGTGAAGAAGGAATTTTAAGCAGTCTGTGAAAATGACAACTTTCCACTCAAAGAGCAATGTCTTTAAAACAGAGGAAAAAAATTCATTGTCAGGAATTAGCATAGTTTAGTTCAATTCCATAGCATTTCACAGAATCACAGAATCAAAAAATAATGGAAGTGACCTCTGGAGGTCCTCTGGTCCAAGCACCCCGCTCAAGCAGGGCCATCTAGTGTCTAGAGTTGCCCAAGACCACGTCCAGATGGCTTTTGAATATCTCCAAGGATGGAGATTCCATAACCTCCCTGGGCAACCTGTGTCAGTGCTCAGACACTTTCACAATTCGAAACTGTTTCCTTACGTTCAGGTGGAGCCTCCTGTGTTTCAGCTTGTGCACAGTGTCTCATGTCCTGTCACTGGGCACCAGTGAGAAGAGTCTGGCTCAGTCTTCTTACACACTCACAGATATTTATATATATTGATGAGTTACCCCCCAAGCCTTCTCAGTCCTAGCTCTCTCAGCCTTTCCTCACAGGAGAGATGCTCCAGTCCCTCAGTCATCTTTGTGGCCCTTTGTTGGACTCTCTCCAGTATGTCTGTGTCTCTCTCGTACTAGGGAGCCCAGAACTAGAAACTGTACATTCAATTAACTTAAAAACTGCTTAATGTTTCTTTACAGTGTGTTGTTTTTAAATTGGATTTCAGACAAGGATAAAACAAAATAAGCTAAGGTGATAAAACGTGGCCTTAAAATTTTCTTTCCTGGGACAGCTTGGCTGCTTGTCATTGTAATCTGCTTTATGTTCACAATCAGTTTACCCTTTCTTAACATATTGTCGTACATCCACAGTGGGATCACCTCCCAGCCTCTCTAGACTGAGTTCCTGAAACTAAATTAGCTTTGGCTAATCTTTGTGCTAACCTGCCTTGAAGGAAAACTGCAGTGGTAAGTAAAATACATTTCATCATATTAATATTTGGAAAAGCCTTGTAAAGTACTGCCCGGATCTGTTAGCTGTAAATCAACTGCTACCAAAATATCCCCAAAGGAGTAGTTTAGTTGTAGCAACAGTGTAAATGCACTGGAGGGGTGTGCATTTTGAAAATGTGTGCAGAAGGTATTGTCACAGAGCCTGAAAACAAATGACATTATCTGTTCTTTCATTTTTTCCTCCCCCTCAGCTGTCTGTAATAAATGAAACTTTAGACAATGTTCTTTTCAAGGGTCTAAAATACTGTAAATGTGAAAAGTATGCTCATTGAACACTGAGTGCCACTACTCACTTCAGGAGAAGTCTCACACCATGTAAACATACGGAAAACAGCAATTCAGCTTCACAGTTTTAATAAGGTCTCCTACATAAATGCAATGATGGATGATCATAATGTTTGTCATCTGTTACATCAAAACCTGTTACTGGAAAAATCTTGCAGAAACGTTCACCCATTGACCAGAAATGTTCATCACCCATCTCAGACCATGGACTGTTTCAGTAAGGATGGCACACTACTGAGAACAGGGAGAGCGCTGGCACTAAAGCTGTAGGTTTGATAGCATCTGGAGATTTCCATATCTGCACAGAAAATTCTTAAATAGGTGATCAAGCTTCATTCAGGACATTTTGTGTTGCAAGAGCATTAAAGAGCCTCAAAAGAAGTAAAGGTCTTATCCTCTTCATGCAGACTTTAAAATACAGTCCTGAGTAAATCAATCCAGTGCTTAACTAACTATGTCAGAAAACAAAGAAGGGAGATGAGATGTGTTACATGCCTCATCACTCAATGGTTTTGAGAATTTCATAGCTGTGAAGAGAGCATCCCTGGATGTAAAGCTTAATGTGGAACTTTCAACTGCTTCTAATCTTTTTTGCTTTTCCTTTTTGTTTCAGTTTTGTTCTTGTGTTGGTGAGGGAAGAAGGATATCCTCCAACTTTATGAACATTGCCCTGCTCACTGATTTCCACAAGCTCCTTCTATAGTCAATGGAGAAAAGGAGTGCTTGCTAGAGGGCTTTACATCTGAAGTGTGTCTCCAGGGCTGTTCAGTTCTTCATTCAATAGTGTGTAGGAGAAAAAAAAAAGAAACATAAACGTTTTCTTCCGGCAAATGTTTCATTGTACTTGAACAACATAGGACCAAGATTCATCATATGTCAAAAGCCCCAACCTGCTTCCTTTATGGTTAATGTAGAATTATCATTGCTTTCAGACAGAAAAGATTTTCTGTCCTTCCTGCTTCAGTGATGTATCCCCCCCATCCAAAAATCAAGCAATTTTACTATCTATGCAATTAAGAACAGGTTTTCTGAAAAATGGAAAGGCCTGACTGTTTTAGATGAAATAAAATGTCACTGAGCTTCAGAAATATTCTACTTTTTGGCCTTAGAATGACAAGTCAAAATGTCGAGTTCACAAATCAGTAATTTTTTCTGCCTTCATATTTGGATTGTTAGGTATCACAATGGAGTAGAAAAATGACAATGTTATTCATAGTAATCACCACCATCTTACAACTACTCTAATAATAGCATGAAATAGTGTAGAGTTGAGATTTATGAGAATATCATACAGACAATTTCACTAGGTAGCACAAACACTACAGACTACCTCTCTTTTCTGTCATCTACCAATGGTGCAAAATAAGCTACTGCAAGATCTGAAGACATTTGAAGCAAAATAAGGCAAAGATACATACTATATGGAAGTTTTTAATGAGATCACTATTCACTTCTGTTTCGTATTTTACCCATGATTTTTCAGCAGAAGTTCACATAGATACTGAGCTAAAAGCTGGAAATACAATTTGACTTTGATATTTAAATTACAATAGCAAGTGAGTATGTCTGAGAGCTTTAGAAAAGTCTTTTCAACATAATTGTCACCCAAAGCTCTACAGAATAAAGGAAGGGAACGAAGATCAGGCTAGGGGTAGTTAAATAAAGCAAAAATTAGCAATTTGCTATCTTGGAAAGGAATAAGAATGATAGATCCCTATTATTTTTAAGAAGTATACCAAAAATTCTAAATTTTGCATAATAAGGACACAAAACTGTAATACTTGCAGATGTTGCTAGCTTTAGCTTCTGAGGAACATTGTAATTTCTTCAGTCCTATGTATTTCTCTCACAATTAGTAGTGTTAAAAAAATGATTTTTATGTTGGAAGGTAAAAGAGATTTTTTAAAATGTTTATGCCTACTGGTATTTGAATTTCTGTGTTGATATGAAGAGCTTAATTGAATATCATGCATGTATTTAACAGCATTTGAATACAGATGATGATGAGGAACGGTTCTAATTATCTAAATTTTAGCCTATTTGACCATCTGAAATACACTGCTGTTGGATGAGAAAAGTTAGGAGTCTGAGTTTCCTATTCAGCTAACAGGTGAGCGATTCACTGCACTGAAATTAGACCCCCTGAATATTAATTTGACAATGTAGTCAAAGCTGCTCTATAAAAGTGAGAGAACTGCTGCAGGTCAAAATCCGACGTCTTTATCATGAAATAACTGAAAGATTATAAAAATGCCAGGTCCCTACAAGAGAGGCAGCAAGTGCAGGTAGAAAGGAATGAAGGAGATGTACAGAGCTAAAAGATCAGCAACTTATGATGGCTGACACTGGGAAACTGAGAAGGTATCTGAATTGCTGCAGGGACTCCTGAAAAGTAGAGCAGGACATTTAAGAATGTCACTTTATATCTATAAACTATGTCAGTAGACTTCTCATGATTCATTCCAATTTTTCTTCTAGAACAGACCATGTGCATGTATCTATGTGCGTATGCTGTTCATCTTCTACGTTGTTCTACAGTTGCTTAGTGATTACTATGTATTGGAGTATAAATTCATCTCTTAGCATGTTTAAAGCTGAAAGGAAGGAATCTGAGACAAAAGAAACTATAGAATGTCCCTTTGCCTGCAAAACTCAGGTTTTCAGCTAATATTTACTAATGTTTTCCTAATTCCACATGGTTTTTTAATGGAGTGAAGAAGTCTTGTTTGTATCCAGACTTTAAAGATAAACATTAGTGCAGCCAGCTCAATGAGAATTCTGAGAGCCATTGCTATTTTAGAATCATAGAATCATAGAATCATTTTGGTTGGAAAAGACCTTTAAGTTCATCGAGTCCAACCATAAACCTAACGCTGCCAAGTCCACCACTAAACCATGTCCCAAAATGCCACATCTACACATCTTTTAAATACCCCCAGGGATAGTGACTCAGCCACTTCTCTGGGCAGCCTGTTCCAATGTTTGATAACCCTTACTGTGAAGAAATTTTTCCTAATATCTAATCTAAACCTCCCCTGGCGGAACTTGAGGCCATTTCCTCTTGTCATATCGCCTATTACGTGGGAGGAGAGACCGACCCCCACCTGTCTAGAACCTCCTTTCACATAGTTGTAGAAAGTTATAAGGTCTCCTCTCAACCTCCTTTTCTCCAGGCTAAGCAACCCCAGTTCATAGAATAATAGAATCATTTAGGTTAGAAAAGACCCTTGGGATCATCGAGTCCAACCATCAGCCCCACTCTACAAAGTTCTGCCCTACACCATATCCCCTAACATCACATCTAAACGACNCTCTCATATTGAGGTGCCCAAAACTGGACACAATACTCAAGGCGTGGCCTCACCAGTGCTGAGTACAGGGGGACAATCACCTCCCTACTTCTGCTGGTCACACTATTTCTAATACACGCCAGGATGCCATTGGCTTTCTTGGTCACCTGGGCACACTGCTGGCTCATATTCATCTGCTTGTCAATTAGAACCCCCAGGTCCTTTTCTGCCAGACAGCTCTCTAGCCACCCTTCCCCAAGCCTGTAGTGATGCATGGGGTGGTTGTGGCCCAAGTGCAGGACCTGGCACTTGGCTTTGTTGAAGCTCATTCCATTAGCGTTGGCTCATTGATCCAATCTATCCAAGTCTCTCTGTAGAGCCTCCCTATCCTCATGCAGATCAACACTCCCGCTTAACTTGGTGTCATCTGCAAGCTTACTGATGATACTTTCTATGTCCTTATCAAGATCATCAATAAAGACGTTAAACAGAAATGGTCCCAACACCGAGCCCCAAGGAGCACTACTTGTGACCGGCCGCCTGCTAAATTTAACTCCATTGACCACCACTCTTTGGGACCGTCCATCCGGCCAGCGCTTGGTCCAGCAGATCGTATGCTCATCCAGGCCACGAGCAGCCAGTTTTTCCATGAGAGAAGCAAAAGTTCATGAGAGAAATTCCATGAGAGAAGTTCCCTCAGTTGCTCCTCATAAGACTTGTGCTCTAGGTTCTTCACCAGCTTTGTTACCCTTCTCTGGACCTGCTCCAGAATCTTAATGTCTTTCTTGTAGTGAGGGGCCTAAAACTCAACACAGTAGTTGAGGTGCGGCCTCAATGGTCCCTAGTACTGCTGGGGGGACAATGGCTTCTCTAGTCCTGCTGGCCACACTATTTCTGATACAGGCCACCATGCTGTTGGCCTTCTTGGCCATCTGGGCACGCTGCTGACTCATATTCAGCCAGCTCCCAAATCCTTTTCTGCCAGGCAGCTTTCCAGCCACTCTTCCCCAAGCCTATAGCGTTGTATGGAGTTGGTGTGACCCAGTTGCAGGACCCAGCACTTAGCCTTCTTGAATCTCATACAGTTGGCTTTAGGCCATCAACCCAGCCTGTCCAGACCCCTCTCTAGAGCCTTTCTACCCTCAAGCAGATCTACACTTTCACCCAACTTCGTGTCGTCTGCAAATTTACTGAGGGGGCACTCAATCCCCTTATCCAGGTCATTGACAAAGATATTAAAGAGAACTGGCCCCAATACTGAGCCCTGGGGAACGCCACTTGTAACAACTGGATTTAACTCCACCACCACTCTTCAGGCCTGGCCATCCAGCCATTTTTTTTACACAGTGAAGATATACTTGTCCAAGCCATGAGAAGCCAGTTTCTCCAGGAAAATGCTGTGGGAAACAGCGTCAAAGGCTTCACTAAGGAGAAAAGGTACAAAGAGTTCCAAGGAATGGCTGTAACTTAGAGTCCACACGAAGCTTTCAGGTTTTCTTTTCTTTGATCCAGGGCAAGTTGTGCTTAGGTTAGCTAGTGGATTAGAGGCATGCATTGCAGGTAACTTCTAGAAGGTTATCTTTTTATGATTTTTTTTTCAGACAGGAACCTAATTTGCTTTGTCATTTAGAAATATAACAAATATTTGCTTGCTTTATGCCACAAAAGCTTAAAAAATACCTAGCCTTGATTTGAAAAATAAAACTAAAACCTACATATTTAATCATATAGTTGCCTAATTGTATACAATATTATTAGCATAAAGTAATGAGCAGGGCACATTGCTTTGGATGTCTTTATTCATGGACAGCATGGAGTATTATCTGTCACTAGACTTCACAGTGTATTGTTATTTTTCAGGATGTTTTAGTTCGCGTAAGAGTGATCTAGTTCATGCTCCTGAATTTCAGTTACAAATTTGTTTACATGCTGAGAAAGTAGATAGCAGATGACATAGCAAGCTATTGGATGTTTTAAATTATAGAGTGAATGAAATGAAGCATCAACAATAACCTATTTACATCAACACATGCAAACAAAAAAATGTTCAAATATTTTTAAATTCCATTATTCTTCATTTTTGACCAACTACAGACTTGGTAAATCTTTTTGCAATTTTGAAAACTGTGTGTGTCTGTTGTTGTGTGTGTAAGAGCTACCTTTGCATGGGAAAATTCAGCCTGTTGACAAGATTTTTGTTTTCTTTGGGTTTTTTTTTCATTAATAAACACATGATATACATAAACATATATTTATACACAAGTCAAGAGAAATGTTTGATTTTGGGTTGTATGGCAGGAAGAAATACAATGAAAGAAAATAATACCAACTAGAGTTGTGACTATTTTCGATGTTTATTCAAGTTCTCAATAAAAATTATTGCTGGGTTGCAAGTAGCTCTACATGGAAAAAAAGAGTTTGTTGCTCTTATAAATGATATCTAGACACATAAGAATGTTGAAACTCTGATGCCAGGTTGAGTCAGGTTTTGATGTGAAAAACAAGACGCGTTTTCTTCATGATATAATTGAGTTTGATGTCTGTAGAGCTACAATTACATTGTAAAACACAGATTTGAGACTTGTTTTTCATTTAATTTTTGTAAAATACAAATAAGGATTTTCAAATAACTTTCATGACTTGTACAGCTATAAAACCTGTTTTCTACATTTGTAAATAAGCTAGGGAGATGAGTAATTATGCAGACCTTCAGTTCAGATAAACCTCATGACAAGTTTGGAGATTTTTTGTAAAGCTTATCTGAAACTGTCTATGCACCTTTGTTTTGCAAATTTAGCTAGGAATCTTCCCAAGCTAAAGTATTTATTTTAGTTCTTGCAATACTTCTGTAAGTCAGGTTTAAAATCCTACAGAAAGAGATTTTTTTTGTGTTATTTAATAGCAGATTGATCATTTTTTTCCCCTGGAACAAAATGAATCCTTTAAGTGAAAAATTTGCTTGAACCTCCAGTAGTTTGGTCTTGTCCTCTTAGTCCAATGTCAACCTGTTTCATTATTTCTTTGCTCTTGAAGTCTCTACATGTGTCTTGCCCCTGTACCTCCCTTCCCAGTCTTGCCATTCTTTGACGGTCTGCGTTCAGGTGGAATTCCAGAGACTGATGTCACCTCACCACAGAACATGATTGTGGAATGAATCTGGGTTTAGATCAGCATAAATGACCATGGCATGGCCAAATGTCATCCACGTTTGTTTATCTTGTAAAGACCTTCAATCTGGCTCTATATTCTTTTCCTGTTAGGGAAAAGAACAGTTAGGAGAAAATTAAGGCTGAGGAAAAATGACCACATATTTTTTCTTTTCGTCTAGAATTGTATAGTCTACCATCAGAAAGAATTAATATTATTTCTATCTGTCTACCAAGTTATAAAAGGATATACAAAGCTGTGCAGTTGGAAGGGAGAGGGGAATAAAATTACTTGGGGTTTTTAGAAAGAAGACTATATGAACTTTTATTTCAGTGGATTGTAAGGGAGTATGTTTAACTCTGCCTTAAGAATGAAAATGTTACTATATTTCAGGAAATCTTTCTACTTACTGACATGAAGATTATGCTGTCTAAATGTGGGGACAGATTTTTTACTTCACCTGATATCTGATGGATGCAGCAGAGCAGGACTGTGGAAGAATTAGTTATGGCTCACAGACTACAGGGCCAGTGTTACAGTGACCTTGGGGTTTGGCAGAGTTTAAAGCAGCATATGAAGTATATGAGCTAGAGCCATCTCCTAGAAAACGAATAGCGTAACTTTGCCAATACACTTTTGCTGTCCCCAGCATAGCCCCATGTAAGTGCCTGGAGAGCACTTGTACTCCAGCAACTGGCTTTTATGTCTGTTTTTACCGTGTGGTAAGCCCTCGGGCCATGAGACGTCATCATGTGGAGAGAGGGAGCAGCTTTCTAGCTCTCTGCTGCCAGAACAATGCAAGGTCTCTGACTCCCAGGAGACCTCAGACATGCTGTCCGATGCCAGTCTGTGGCATCCAGCAATAAGCTGTTTGGGGTGGGAAATTATTATCAGGCATAGATTTTTTTTTAAATTCTGGAAAAGGAAGAGAGAGCTAGTTGGAGTAAAAATAAGCTTGGGTCAACAGCAAAAATTACCAGTAACATACTTCATTCAGTTTTATATTTCCTGTCATTCTCTCTAATTTTTTTCCAGTGCTTTCTCTGCAGATTTTCCATCTCACTGGATTGTGATATAGTTATATATGTGTTTCTGATTTTACATTATATCACACTGACAGTTCATAAAGTGCAAAATACCAGTGAGGCATTTTGGTAGGACATTTTAGCTTTGTTCTGACTTTGAGTGAAATGAAATATGTTCTGTTAAAAAGGGAATTTATGGAGGTAATCACCTGGAGTGATCTCTTTCAACAGAACTCTTCATTTCACACCTTGTTCATATACGAAAGAAACCTTTACTAAAAGCATGTGTTTGAGAAGGAAGTAGAACTTTTTCCGCCAAGGCACCTAAACTATCGCTGTGCACAAATAATGTAGGGTACAGAATCAGCCTACGAACACATAAAACCTTGCCAGTTTGGCTACAGATGTCACTGATCAGGCTAGGACATGGAACAAGTTCAATGACTATACATCTATCTTCTTCACGATTATGTTTCCAAGTTGTAAATTACTCTGTGTATGTATTTCTGTAGGATGAGAGGTCTCCAGGTGTGCACATTTTATGCTGATTTCTTTCCTTTCTCTTTTTGTCTTGCATACATTTATGTGATGAACAGACTCTGTTTATCTATGTATGTCAAAGGAGAGCAAAAAGACACATATACTGTTTTCATACTTATATACTGGGTGCGATATACCAGCCGGCTCCAACCCACCCCCCGCAGGGCACGGCTGAGCCCCGCAGCCACCATGGTGGCGCCTCGGGGAAAGCCTCTGTCAGAAAGGGCAAAACGCTGGATGGAGAAGAACAACATTGGGAACACTAAGGAACTGTGGTGGTTTGGCCTTGGCTGACCATCAGCTGCTCACCAAACTGCTCTCTCATTCCCCGTCCTCAGCAGGACTGGGGCAGAAAATACAATGAAAACTTGTGGGTCGAGATAAGTACAGGGAGATCAATTACCACCATGGGCAAAACAGGCTTAACTTGGGGGAAATCAGTTGAGTTTATTGTCAATTAATAACAGAGTAGGATAGTGAGAAATAAAAACAAAACTAAGACCACCTTCCTCCCATCCCTCCCTTCTTCCCAGGCTCACCTTCACTCAACTCTTCTACCTCCTCATGCCCCTCTGCCCCAGCGATATAGGGGGATGGGGGATCGGCATTGTGGTCAAGTTCATAACACTTCATCTCTGCCACTCTTTCTTCCTCACACTCCTCCCCTGCCCCGACGTGGGGTCCCTCCCATGGGATACAGTCCTTCACATCCTTTTCCAACATGCCTCCTTCCCTTGGGCTGTACTTTTCCGAGAACTGCTTCAGCATGCGTCCTTTCCATGGAGTGCAGTCCTTCATGAATGGATTACTCCAGCACGGGTCCTCCACAGGGTGACAGGTCCTATCAGAAAACCTGCTCCTGGGTGGGCTCCACTCCACAGGCTGTAGGTCCTGCCAGGAGCCTGCTCCAGCACGGGCTTTCCACGGGCTGCAGCTTCCTTCAGGGCACAGCCACCTGCTTCGGCATGGGGTCCTGCATGGGCTAGAGGGTGGATATTTGCTCTACCACGGTCTTTCATAGGCTTCAGGGGAATAACCTGTATCACCACGGTCTTCACCATGGATGGCAGAGGAATCTCTGCTCTGGTGCCTGGAGCACCTCTACCCCCCCCTTCTTCACTGACCTTGGTGTCTGCAGGATTGTTTCTCTCACATATTATCGCTCCTCACTCCCGGCTGCTGTTGCACAGCCTTTTTTGTCCATTCTTAAACATGCTATCACAGAAACGCTACCACTGTCACTGGCTGGAACCAGCTCTGCCCAACATCGAGGTGGCTCTTGGTGTCTTCTGACAGAAGACACCCCTGCAGCCCTTTCCCTGCTACCAAAGCCTTACCACACAAACCAAGTACAACATTTCTCCAGACAGAAATATCAGCACCAGCCAGGTCACAGATATTTGCCATACAGTAAACTGACTTATCCTGGGATTATGCTGTCAAGGCAGAGTTTGTGCTGTGAATAGATCCTATTCTCAGATTTCTGGTAGAACTGGCAGGGAAGAAATGATTATAAGTAAGTGTTGTTTTTTGATGGAACACTCGATAACCTAATCCAGACTTTTTTCTATCTTGTTGGAATTTGAGGAAGAACACTGAAAATACAGAAAGACTTAAAAAAAATCGGATGAAGACAAGAAATAGGTATTTTAGGCTCATTACAAGAAATAAGTATTTCTTAAAAGAATGTGACAGTGTGTTTTCCACAGCTCAGTGGAAAATCCTTTAGAAACCATCCGATAGTCAAACAGCTGATACCTTTGGGAAAATGTATTGGTATGTTAAACCTGGAAAATGCTAAGTCATGACAAATTGATATAAACTTCCCTGCCAAACCCCATCAAAACCAAATGCTGAAAAACATTTGAAAATAATCGTATAATTAAAAAATACCTGTCTTGTATGAATGTAATTAGAACGCTTAAAATACCCCAAAGGACCATATCTAAACCACCAGGATAATAAGTGTCCTAGAATATTAAAGCTGATGCCATCTTAGCAAAGTTAACAAACATCTACTGGTGGCACAATTTCCTTACTTTTACAAATTGTGATATTATGTCTAAATGATCTTATTAGTTAAGTGGAGATCTTAAATGGTAGAACAGTCTTAAGAAGGCAGGATTACCATCATTTCTTTCAAAATGTAGACTAGCAGCTAAACCCCTAAAGTGAGATTTCGAACAGTCACATCTCCTACATGTAATTATCTCATAGCACATCTCTGTTGTTAGAAACTACTGAGGCAGTTGTTTTAAGGGACATGTCTGTGTGGGCTGCCTGTCTGCAAGCCTGTTCTAGGGGACGTTTATATCACAAGAGAAAAGCTTTTAAAAACAAACCAGAAAGAAGAAAGGCTAACAAATGCTTCAGGTGTTTTGAATATTTTTTTTTAAAGTAAAAACCAGTTTTTCCCTTTTCCATACTTCACTCCTCCTCTGATTTTTTGGAGGGGTGAGGGGAGCATATATGTGTGTGTGTGCATGAGTTTTCTATTTTTTGTGACTACCTCTTGTGCCACTTTTTTTTTTTCTACAGTAAGCACAGACAGTTCCCTTCCTTCACAGAAATGTCAGAAATGTCACTACTGCATTTGTAATTTTCTTCTAGTGTGACAGCTTCTGCAAGTAACTGTAGTCCTCTGCTCTCCACAGAGTGAGCCCTACTACCAGCAGTAGAAGATGACAATTGAGATCCTTCCCCATATCTTCTCCATTAGTAACATTATGATTATTTTATAGTGAAAAAGAAGAAAAATGCCTATAGCTTTATAAGAATTTTATGATACTGTATAGTGTCTTAAATGTGGTAGAAAAGTAACATCTTCTCTTTCAGGAACTGAAAGATAAAAACCATACCGTTTCCATGAAAACAATACAGTGCAAGAGTGAGACCCATGAAAAAAAAAGCAGGAAAGAGCCTGGCTACTGAAAAGGGATTTTTTTTTTTTTTTTTTAAATAGCAAAAATACAGCCTATCCAGAAGATTGCATTAAATGGACAAGATGTAAGATAGGTGAGCATTTAGCTTCTGAAACACTGTCCTTTGACTGTATTTGGGGGATTATATATGGGTGCCTCAAATGTCTGTTCTTCCTATAAGTGAGGTGTTGGTCAGAATGTATTTCTCATACCTTTCAGAAGGGCAGTATGTTGTGTTTGTTTCACAGCTGTAGTGCACTAGGTGAAAGGTAATTTGGAGGACGGCTCCACAACAGAGAAGGAGATGGGGACTAGAGATAATGGATAAGTAGCACATTAATTTGTGACTTTAGATTTTTAGCTGATTTTATTTATTTATTTATTTTTATTTCAGAGTGTTCAGCAAAAAAATATTCTTCCTAGGAAATCTAGTTTAAGAAGAAAAAAGCATATTCAGTATAAACTTTCTCTCCTTTCAATTTGTTTACATAAAATACTTCTGATGATTATTACAGGTGGGACTGTTTTCCTTTGGATGAAGTAGTGCTGGCCCACCCTTTTAATTAGAGGTCCAAACATACACTATGCAGATCACAGAGTATCAGCCAATTCTTTGGGGGCCACCTTTTTTCTCTATTCACTGAGGTCTTTATTCCTTTCCTCAGTGGACAGTGGGTCCCCTTCCTGAGTAGTCTGTCACAAAGACTGAAATCCTATTTACCTTGTTCTGTTTTTATGTGAAGAGCAACAGTGTGAGGGATTGCTGTAGAAACTTATTAGCCAAGTGCATGTTTCTGCTCCTGGTAACACATTCTGCTGTAGTTTTCTTGCTATTGTTTCCTCACATCTTGATTTTTCTCTGAAATGTCCATATTTGTAAAAGTAAAGGAAACAATGTAATATAAATCCTTTTATAATTTCGTTAGTTTGTCTCCACTAAACCTTGCAATGAATATGTTAAGATATTTTTTAGGAAGAGATGGAGAACCTGTTTCTTATAATTGGGATTGGATTTATAACTTCACTGCAAACAGATTATGACTGTATGATTTTTTTTTCCCTGGCATCGCAGGCTATTAATATGCAGCCTACCACTGTCGTTGAAAAATCTAATTAGCTGTCAAAAATAAAAAGGTTCCTCAACTGTGATCTCAGAAATTCAGTACAAACACACATCTGCACAGAGTAAAAACACTCTAAAAGCATGAAACTTTTTAAAGACTTGTAAATCATCACCTTCGTAGGTAACCACCATTATGACTTCTCCTTTGGATGAAGCTGGTAACAAATGATCTCTGGGGCTGGGTATACTGCAGTTCAATACTTCAATGCTCATGTGGTACCATTAAGGATTCCTATGACATGTTGCACCTGACCAAAATCTATTAGTGTCATTATTCATTGGTAGGAAAGTTAATACTGATATGAATATGAATGTAATAGTAGTAGTTCTAAATAAGTCTCAGCATTATGCCTGTGTCCATGTATGAAGAATGGAGAGTTAAAAAGGTGATAGAAATTTTTTTATTTTATTTTATTTATTTTATTTAAATAAAAAAACCTAAAATTTTATTTACAGTATTTCAGATAATTCAGCTAAAAAATCCTGTCACAAGAACATGAGAGACAGGAATTTTGTCGTGTTCTCTCCTCAAAGATTAAGTGTATTGAGCCTTACAAGCTGCAAACATCTAACTGTTCACCTGAACCACTTAGAAAACTAATGATCCATTTCAAGTCATTTTGCCTAATTACAGCCCATGTAAATAAGTATTTTTCTGGACATATTTCTTTAAACCACTGAAAAATAAAAATATGTTATTTCCTTTCTAGTATTTCTCTATACTCTACAATGCAAAACTCTCACTGGTCTCTTTTAAGGTGTATTCAGTGCAAGTTGACCCAAACTATCATTTCTGCTACAGACTATGAGAGAAACCAAGAACAGTTTGAAAAAGCCAAATACACTGTGTTTTGGAGAAACAAACCTTAGAGGCTTGTTATTCACATAGTTTTGTTAAAAACTAGAGAGGGGAAACAAGTTTTAATACTTGACGCTGATCAGCATGCATTAAAGTTGTCTACCTTTCATAGAACAGTAATGTTCATAATGGTGTAGTAAAGTGGTGGTTGAGGGGACAGCTCAAAAACACTTTGATGGTAATGCAGTGACCTTAAGAACTTCATATTAGGCTTCAAATGACTCATAGCAATCAACAGAAAACCCAGGGAGAATTTTAGAATGTTTTTTTCCCCTTTTTAAATCATTTGGGAGCTTATATCCTCAGCATAAAGCATTCCTGTCACCATTAAAAACCAGATTAAAAAATCTCTATGATTTGAGTTCAGAAACAGTACTAACTCATTTCAGTTACATATTGACATATTCTGTTAGCTGAGATACTAATTTGAAAGAATATAACATAAAAGCTCCCTTTTTGAACCTGGAATCCAATAAGTAACGGTTTTACAATAATTGTAATTTAAGAAACTATTTAGTCTTTCAATATAGCAGTATTTTACATGTTTTCCTATTTCATCTTTTTAATGGCCCTTGATTTTCCGCTTTGTTAAAAGGCATTTTTTCTTCTGTTACTTTTTCCAATTAAAATTAACTATCATTCTTTAAATAAAATAAAATAGAGATTGGTAAAATAATTTAAATCAACATAAATTTTTTTCTTTAACAAGAATACCCATATTTCTCATATAATTTGTTCAGAAATGAACAAAACTAGGTCAGGCTGTGGTTATTACCTTTTGATGAGAGCACAGCAATGCTGAGGAACAGAAATTAGGTTTTAATGAAAAAGAGATAATTCCAGCAGAAGATTTCAGTCTTTACATGTTTGGATTGTACCATAGTGATAAACCTTCTTTTATCTCAAAAAATATGCAAAACATTCAGGAAAAATGAAATCTGTAGTTCACGAAAATAATTGATGCTAGAAGTTACCAGTGAAGAGGTGGCTGACCTTCTCTGTGCCTTGCCTTGCTTAGCAACATCCCTTAGCAACGACAGACTATTAGCACATATCATCAGATAGGAGAGAATCATGGACAACAAAATGCTAATCACTTTTGCATGAAGTGGGAGGTGTATCAACCTTCGAGACTTTTTTCATTTGGATCAGGGCATAAGTCCCCAGATTGTCTTTTTCATTAAATATTTCACTCACTATTTTTAAAAACGTTAATTTTAATTTGTTGCCTTTTCTATATAGCTGCTTATGTACACATGTTGTGTCAACAAATTCTACCTAAATTCTCCTAAGATTTTGTATTTGTTTTCTGAGGCCATGCAACGCTCTGTGACCCTGCACCTCTCCTCTTTGGTCCTCTACTGTCATTATGTCATGTATGGGGTTAAGTCATACTACTTTTATTTGAGACTGTTGAACGTGTATAATCCAGAAATTCAATTATATACTTCAGTTTCTACCTGTTCTTGCAAAGTTAGCCAGGCATCTCCTCCCTGTGTGCAGGAGGTGCAGAGGTTGTAGCAGACTCCCCAACTGCATATCCCTTTAGATATTTATAAGTGTTGAGAGGGGATCTTATGAATGCTTATAAATACCTAGAGGGTGGGTGTCAAGAGAATGGGGTTAAACTCTTCTCAGTGGTGCCCGGTGACAAGGCAAGGGGCAATGGACACAAGTTAGAACACAGGAAATTCCATCTCAACATGAGGAAAAACTTCTTTACTTTGAGGGTGACAGAGCACTGGAACAGGCTGCCCAGAGATGCCATGGAGTCTCCTTCGCTGGAGATATTTAAATCCCGTCTGGATGCATTTCTGTCCAGCCTGCTCTAGGTGAACCTGCTTTGGCAGGGGGGTTGGACGAGATGATCTCCAAAGGTCCCTTTCATCCCCTACAATTCTGTGATTCTGTGATATGCCGAGCTGCCTTTGTGCTTTCCCAACCTTGGAGCCTTGTGGAAATCATTGATCAAAAGGGAAGTCCCTCTTAAAAACAGTTTGCTATTGTGAAAAAAATAATAAATGCTTGTTTTAATACTGTTTGAAGTCATGAGATTCACTGACTTTGACTCACAGCGTATGAGGTAAGAACCGCAGGAAAAAAGTCTGATGGGATCTTCCTGGGTAGGCTTGGGCTGCTGCTGTGAATTAGTGCCCCGGACTGAGAGCAGAGGTGCGTGACTCGGCTCCAGCAAAGGGAAAAGCATCAGGGTCCATGGCAGGTTAGGATGTACTCAGTCCAGAGAGGATATGAGAAGTGCAGCTAGCCCTGTCATTTTGAAATGAAAGTGTTATCTCTGGATATAAAGGGGTTGGTCAAAGATTGGGCAATGTACTTCCCCTGTACAGTCTAATAAGATTTCTCCTCTACCATTTAGCTTTTCTGAAGAGTCTCTTCTCTTACTGACTTGGAAAAATGGAATCTGTCTGCGACTCTGTGAGTGAGGTGCGTTGGTTTTCTTTGTTTTTGTGGTAAAGTAAATTTTTAGAAATTCAGTACAGTTAACTCACTGCTACAGGTAGTCACAAATAGTTTATTTTCTCTTTGATTGAAGAAAATCCTCTACTTTCTTTGAAAATATGTAACAGTGAAGACTAATTCTTAAGCTTAATTCCCAAGGCTTTTTCCCTGTATAGTAATTAAAGAAAATGGATGCACAAATCATACAAATATAGCCTACAGTGTAGTTTAGTAATTCAAAAAACCTTATTTAATTTTTGTAGCAATTGTAGGAACCAAATGATCTAATGTGCTTCTCTAGTATGTACCAAAAAAAAATTTATTGGTTTCCATAACTACATTTTATTGTCAAGAACAACATTTGCGTTATATCTGTATTCAAATGTGATGAATACATTTGAATATAGATATGACATACAAAATGATCTGTTGTATTGCAAGCAAGAGAAAAAGAATTATTAGTGCCTTATGGCTCTAATATTAGATGATGGCACAAGTAATAAGCAGCATTATCAGCTGGAGAGCCCAGTTTGTCTGTTACACAACCACAAGTTGCTACGTTGCATCTAGCGTATGCAGTTGTGTTTCTCTCCAGCATGTGAAATACGGGTACATTTGACTTTCCCTGGGCCCGACTGGGCTTACCTTGGCAGACCTTCAGCATCCAGGATTTGAATGCTGCTGCTTAACTGAAATAGGACCTTTCTGCTTTGAGAACCAAGGACTAATTCTCAGCTCATTAACTTACACATGTAAATTAGACTGTCCAGTCTCACTTTGTGGACACTCCGGCTTTCTATCACTAGTCAGAAATGTTTGATAGCCGTAGCAAATGACTGCACAGACCTTGTAGAATAAAACTCCAAAAACATCATTCAATTATTCAGCTGGAACAAGATAGATAGAGGTTAAAAAAAAAAAAAAAAAGAGAGAAGAGACATAAAAGAAACCTTTACCTATATCCTTACCTGAATATTTTGGTACCTCCTGACAACTTTGATGATTTCAGATCAACATCCCGGCAAACTGGACATCCCCATGAAGCTTTCCCTTCCCTCCCTGCCTTGCTGATGGTGCACAAATCCTCTCTCCATCCAGGCTTTTTGACCCTAGGGACTGCTAGTTCCAGTATTAATTCTGATCCTACTTGATTTAGTTTTTGGAACAAATGCTACTCTTGGGAAAGAAAAAAAGGAAAAGCAAAAGCTTGTTATTAGAAACCCACACATTTTGGTGTGTAGCCTGTGATCTTAAGGTCTTGTAAAAAAAATCATACAGTTAAGGAAAATATGCCACATTGTGTGCACAAGATAACAGAATTAAATTGGATATAGAACCTAAAGTGAAATTTAAGTATTTAATACTATAATTTGACATTAATAAGATAATTTTTAAATTATATTACTTATATGTTAATGTACTGTTCATCTTTTTCTTTTATATTCATTGGATTCCTTTCAAAAAGAAGAAAATTGTGGATACTTGCTTATATGTGTCATATCCTGGGGGGAAAGGTATCCTCACTACATATTTCACACCTCTATATCAGGCGTTCTGAGTTACCTTCTTTTTTTACCCTCTCATTTCCCTCCTCATTGATGATAGAGGCAAATCATATTTCTAATTTCTCTTTCTTTCTATAATACTTAAACTGAGAAAATTAAGAAGCCCAAGGTGGAGAACACTAATAAGGCTCATGAAGGTGTTTCTCTTGTAATATATATTTAAGTTACAAACCACAGAGTCAATTCCCAGGTACAGAGGCAAATCAGGTATTTTTTGGTATTGCTAGTAAGGTTTAGATGCATGCTTTACTCTACTGGAGTGACAGATACTGTTTTTTTTAGCTGCCACTTATGGAATCAGCAGAGATAATTACAGTAACTTTAATATTTTAAAATTCCTCACTCCTCAAAAAAACCACCAAACCTAAAAAAAAATACCCATTTTGTTTTATATAATATCTTAAAATTACACTTGTAGTAGGTCAACTGCTGTCACTTTATAACTAACAGCTTGCTATTTAATTAGCAGGTTTCAATGCATTTTATTAGAGAATTACTGATGAATAAACATACCAATGGTTTATATCATTTTGTTGATAACACACACTCCGTGCATTGTTAACCTGATAAAATGTCTCTAGGGTACTGATTCTGGAAATCTGTTTTACCTGTTCCAGCCCAAAATGATTGCAATTGTGTTGCACAAAATGTTCTCAACTGGTAAAGGATCAGAGCACCGAGGGCTGTGCTTGGCAGTAGACAAGGGCATGGCATGTTGTTGTGAAGGGGGTCTGCCCTGGGAGAGGCAGCAAGCACAGAAAAGCGTTGTGCTTATTTACCTTTCTTTTGTGTAACAGCTACCAAATAATAGCTGGAGTAGATAGAGATGATGTGTGCTAGTCCCTTGTTAAGTTTGTCTCCACAACTGGGTATCTTTGTAACCTGGAAACTTCAAAAGACTGACCAGGTCTAATTGTGGGAACGTGGTAAAGGCAGGCAGTCTGATTCCTTCCTGTAATGACAACTGAGTTACAGTTTATGGTGTCTTGAACTCCAATCCATAACAAAACCACCACTGCTTAGCTGCAAAATGTTGGTCAGCCTGCGAGAACTGAACCTGTCTGATGAAGCTTCCTCTAGGAGATTCCAGTAAGAAATGAGTATTTCATCTCATGAATGAGATTTCATCTTCTTCCAGTAGGAAAATTAGTATTTCATATGCCTGCTTAGAATTAGAGGCTCACTTATGTCTTTTGACACATAAAAGGTATTTCGGAAAAGCTTAAAATAGAGGAGTTAAATACACCACAGGCGTGACTGATATTAAGTCGGGCTTAATAACAAAATCCTAGGTAAAATCAATGTTTTTTCCTAACTGAGATACAAAGAAGCAGTATGAACTTAATTTTAGAGGAGTATATTCTAAGATAACATGACTAGTTACGGTGTTGAGTGTTCACAATAAGGTAAAAGTATGTCTTCATTCGGTATCTTTAGCACATCTCAGATCAATGAAATGCTTACGTGTATTTCGATTCTATTAACTCAGAGGGTGAAGTCTTGCCAGCTTCAACATTGTTCAAGAAAGCATTTAAACACGTTGAACTTTAAGTACCTTCGTTTTCTCATTGGTTTCAATGGGCTTTCAGCTGTCTTGAAATAGACATGGATGTACTCATAGCACTTTATTAAGTTTGCTTTAAAATCAGTAAAGTTAGTCCAGCTGTAAACAAAATTTAGGATTAACGCATCAGGTTATAGTGAGTCCGTGCTGATGTTAAGTATAAAGTTTATTTGATTGCTCTTAAGTTTATGCTGTGTTCATTTTTTTGGAATGTTGACAAAATTGCTGAGCTTCCAATAGAAATATTTTTCAAAAGCTTCCTTGAAGGTCTAGTTTATTCAAGAATATTAAAGCACTTTAAAAATCAAGGAAGAGCTATATATTCATTTTGCTAACCAGCTTCTCTGGACATACTTTATACTAGTAATCTCCAATTGAGAAGGTAGACCTGAAGTACTTCACAGACTAAATTAGAGCCAGTAGACCAAGGATCTAAGGTATATTGCTATTTACTCTATACAGTAAAATAAGTCAACTCTGATACAGCAGTTATAGACTCAGTACCTAAGAACATCCCATACATGCCCTATTTCCGCATTGGTTCATCCGAAAAAAACAGGTTTGGGAGCCAGTGATTTCCACATCTCTGGAGATAGTGTTTACATTCAGCATGATAGACATGAAAATCAAGGGGAAGGCAGGTGTCCTGGCCCACAAAGCTTCTGAAGGTGGGATTCTGCCAGTCAGCCATCTTGGTGTGCTGCCTCCGCACAAGTTGGAAAGCGACATAAATGTTTTCTTGGATTTGCCTGCCTTGTCAAATACTCAGCTAGAGTAGAACATTTAAAATAAATCGGCTTCTGATTTGCATCCTGAATATTGTAGTTCTTTCCTTAAAGCAACTAGAAATACTTCTTTCTGAGGATGTTTTTTTAGTACCTGCACCTATACACATTGAAAGTAAAGTCTTTCTGGGTCATCTGCTTTTGTAACCTTTGCTCTTACTTAGCACTGAGTCTAATTTAAATAAATAATTTTTTATTTTCTGTTGTCAGACTAGATATTTGCCTCCCACTTGGTAAATAATACCCTTGCTTTTCTTCCGTAAACTCCTTGGTCTATTCCAACATTTATGTTATAGGAGGGAGGCCATTATCATGTCATTATTTCTTTATAAGAGCAAATATCTGTGTAACCACTTGTGCAGAAAGACATTTTGGTGGTATGTACATGTTATCTCCGAGAACTATTCTTAAGTCACCATGACTGACGTGTCCCACTTCTGCTCTCCCTGAACTTGAATGGCAGCTGAAAATGTGAGTGGCTACTTTTATACTTCATCCTTTAGCTCCAGAATCCTTGCAGAAAAAAGAGTTCCTGGAACATTTCATAGCTGTCAAAACATGCGCAAAATACTGAAACAGTAGTAAATATAAATTAACCATCTAGATAAATACAGCCTTTCCTTCAGAATGATGAAAAGATGCAGACAATAGGAGGCAGGACTATTGAAATAACTGTTTCCATCAAATCCCTCCACCTCCAAGAATATCACTAAAGGTACAATTGTTCTTGTCAATCACACCTTTGTCTCAATTTGACTAAAACCTTCCACCTACATTAGAAATCCATTAGCCATGCTGCTTCTATGACAGATTTGTTGCTCGAGGAGGGGGATAGTTCCCTCCTTTTTGTCAAATCATTCTTTAGACTCCATTTTTGTGTCTATTTTACATGGCAGCCTGAGACCACTGAGCTGCCTGTGTGCAATGATTTAAGGCAACACCAACAGGACCAAACAAAATAGATGGTCACTATGAATATCTATGACATTTTTCAATTTGCCTCAGCAGACCTCTGAGAGGTCTGCCTACTGATGGTAGAACAAAGGTTTGGTTGTGAGTTCATCATGAAGATCTGTAATTGTAAGCAGCAAGAAGGAATCAACTCAGGCCCTGACAGATCAATTGAAATGATTAAGTTATTGAAAAACATTTCTTTCCCTGGGTACAGGATGAGACAGTGTCTCAAGCTAATATTTGAACAATAGAAGCCTGTACTGACTGGTGATTGTGGGCATCTAATCTTAGGGAATTTTAAAAGGAATATATTTTCAGAGAAAATATTTTGCTTTTTGAAAATTAGATTATCATGAGGATAACAGTTATTAGAAGGGAATTTGAGTAAATGGTGACCTACTTTTCATAGATTTTAAGTAATGTTCAAGAAAGAGAAATTTATAATTCCACTTATGACTTGGCCCATAAAAAAGTTTAAGTGTGATGATAATGAACTCAGAATAAAGAAGTAGCAGCATATATTTTCTACAATGAATAGAAAACTCTTAGCAATATGCTTAGGAAGAATAAGTATTATTGAGTCATTTCTAGAAAACTGTGATCTCAGATTAATAAATGATTTGCCAGAAGAATTTCAGAGCTATATTGATGATGTTTAAGATCTGACAATGACATCTTAGATTCATCCAGATCCCAGTGTCTAGTGCCAGTCTACACAGTAGACACCCAGACTGGTTCGTTCGGTGGAAGGACTTGTATCAGCTCAGACCCAGCACTGTGCAACGTGGACTACTGCTTATGGTGGACTAGTGCTGTGCATAGTGGAATAGTGCTACGGTCTTTAGCTGGCCTGTCTGCTTAGTATGCTCTGTGGCATATGGATTTACCAGATTGGCCAAGCTGACTCAGTAATTTTTGTGATGCGCTGTTATTGTCCTTTAGGGATGTCCCCCACTTGTTTGCTTGGCATATGTTAGCTAATGCTTCACAATGAAGCTACAAACCTTAGTCTCAAAAATATTAGTCATTGATCATAAACCACAATGATAGTTTGATTATTTGGGGGAGTGGAACAAGGGAAAGAGAACAATTGATACAATAAAGGCAAAACATTTACTTATTAAAAATTATTTGTAATGCTGGGTTGGATTTGAAAAGCCATTCCAATAACAAAATGATCACTGAGGAGAACTTACAAAGTTGCATTTGCCATTTTATAGATTATGGTTTCTGGAAAGTCAGAACATTTTATTTCATAGTGATGTTATGGTTTGAAATTAATATGAAGTGAAATAATATGAGGAATGGATAATTTTATAGGGTCATGTGCTTCTTATTGCACCATCTACAGATATGGGTCAATATTGGAGCTGGGACTGTTTAGTTTGAGGAAGAGGAGGCTGAGGGGAGACCTCATGACTCTCTACAACTACTTGAAAGGACTTTGTAGAGAGGTTGGTGCTGGTCTCTTCTCACAGGTAATTAGCGATAGAACAAGAGGGAATGGCTTCAAGCTGCAACAGGGTAGGTTTAGACTGGACATTAGGAAAAAAATCTTCACAGAAAGAGTGGTCAGACACTGGAATAGGCTGCCCAGGGAGGTGGTGGAGTCACCATCCCTGAATGTGTTTAAGGGTCGTTTAGATGTGATGTTAGGGGATATGGTGTAGGGCAGAACTTTGTAGAGTGGGGCTGATGGTTGGACTCGATGATCCCAAGGGTCTTTTCCAACGTAAATGATTCTATGATTCTATGATTCTATGAATATAAAGTGGAATGCCAGCTATTTCAGCTATTTAGAATGGTAAAATGATCTTCCTTCTTTCCCTTTTGTATCATACTTGTCGCCTGTGCACATTTTTTCTTCTACACACTGGAAGCTTTTCAAGCTTTTTGTGTTGCTTTTATTTTTTTTTTTAAACTATGCTTTCAAGGTCTTCTATAGTCCTTTTTTCCATACTCGTGTTTCTTGTTCTCTAGGATATTGAAAATGCTGTGTAAAATATTTTCTTCCACATCAGGAAGGAGTGAGGTGCTTGGGAGGAGCTGTTTGCAAGAGCTATTTTGAACCTGAGTCAGTTTTGAAATCCATTTCTGAAATGCTTTGTGTGTGTGTATGTTTTGGGAGGAAGAGGTTAAAAGTTGCTGCTTAATGGCTTGGCATACAAGCTCATGCTCAGCTGTCTAAGCTCTTTCCTGCCTGACATAGACACTATTCCATACTTTCTTTGTCAGGTGTTTTTTTTCTCATGACCAAAACAAAAAGCATTTCAAATCAATAACCAGGATCTATATCCTTTTTTCTGAATGTGGTCTTTTATTTTAGTGTCTTTGTTAGCTCGCATGATTGCAAAAATATACTGCTTTTTAACACAGGGTCTTCAACCTATATTTTTGCCTGACTGTAATATCTTTTTTCTTTTGTACTTGCACTCATTTTTGAATGTGAGGATTTTACTGTACTGATTTTGGTGCAGTTACCCTGATTTGCATATGAGAAACAGAAAACTGAGTTATTTTCTTGAAGCCTGTAAAAAGCAAAGACTTTTCCTACTGAGTTCACAATGCAGCTTCAACCTCAAACCAATTAGCTTATCGATAAGATAGCTTTAGGCATGTGAGAAACATTCTTAAACAAAAAAGATGGTCACTTGTGCAGAATTTGGCTTTTTTTTTTTATGAGATTATTAGACAGATTCTTCATATTTCATGAAAAAAAGTACGTTAGCCTTGTTTAGCCAAAAGGAAAATCTGTCTTATAAAGCCAAATAAAACCAACTCCCTAAATCTTCAGAGAATTGCTATTCATTTCCTGCTATTTCATTTCTTATTGATAAACATGATCATATTTGGGAGGTAGCAGTGTGAGACTTTTTCATTTTCCTCTGGAGCAATGAACTTGATTAAGTTTAAGTAGGAATTTCCTAGGATGTGTACCTCTATCACCGGCATGGATTTACAGGTGCAATGATTTCAATCACCTTCCAAACATGAACCAAGTTCCCTCCCCATCTAAACCTTATCATCTCAGGTGGTTTAAAAACACAATTAAAGCTGTTAGACTATATCAGAATTCTTTTCAGTGCTTCTGTCTTCTCTTCAGTACAGATACGTACCAGCATCTTACAGCCCAGTTCAAGAAACCTGTTTTATACGATTATTTGCGCATATACACCCAAAAATTAGTGTGTAAGGCATATCAGTTTTGTGTATTTTAAAATCTGTCAGTATAAAATCTCCTGCTCAGGTAATGCAGAAAATGCTAATCTCATAATGTGTTATATCAATTTNAGAATAAAATAAATAAGGTGTTGCACTTTCTTCTTTTGAAAATAATGCAAAAGTAATAGAAGTGCCAACAAGTTTATTCTGCTTCCTCCAAACTTCCACTTTGTAATGAAGTTAAAGCTGAAATATCAGTGCCTTTGGTGAAGCACTTTTTTCCCTCTAGCACAGTAAAAGTAACATTCTTTATTATAATTTCCATTTCAGTGATTCCTAGGGGCTTACCACTGTGATTTGAATTTTTCTGCATACATGATAAGAAACAGTCTCTATTCTAAATATTTCTGTGTAAGTTACTGAAAGGACACAATACGTGAGTGATATTAAGAAAAAATGATGGATAATACTCTTGTTAAAAATTGAAATATTTTCTATTTCATGAAGTATATGTATCCTGCTTTTGTGTGATAAGAGTTGTGTGTTCACCTAAGTAATCAGTATGAACTCACTGAAATCTGATTTCATTTTTACATAGGGACAAATATTCCTTTGCCTTTCTTTATGACTATTTTGTTGGGGTTTTTTACTGCCAGTATGCATGTACCTTACTACTCAGCTCTTTTAAAAGATAGATTTCTTACTGTGTTCTTCAGCAGTTAAACATGTATTGACATGACCATTGTTAAATGTTCTGTACCTTGACTGCTTCAAGATCTCTTGAGTACTCTTCTTGAGATTGTTAATGTGAATATAGGTAAGTTGGGGGGGGGGGGGGGGNAAATGTGTGATTTTTTGCCACTTATTTATCATAAATACCAGAGAGGAAGAATAAATTATCATTTGATCCTTTGTGTGAAAAAGATTATTTTTGTTGTCCTCTTCCTGCAATACCAACAGAAGTGCTTATACTGAAAATAATGACAAAATCAATCATTTTCAGGAACTCTGGTTATATCAGACTTCAGTCTTCTCGACACTCGCATGTCTTGGTTTATTTCACTTGACATTCTAAGAGTTTAAAAATCAAAACGAAACTGAAGCTTCTCTCAGCTATCCAAAATGAACATTAAAAATTCAGCCTTCTGAGATATGATGGCTTCACACTGTCTAATTGGGAGTTCCTTCTATCACTAAAACTATGTTTAACAATACCATTATAAATATAAAGCTTTCCTCATACAGGTGGAAAAATGCTTTGTGCGTTAAAAGTCATTCAATGACGATTTCTTTCCTCTGTTCAGCAGGTACTTAGAACTGTGTGGTTCCACAAATTCTTTAGAACTTTATGACCTCATTATCAAAAGCTGCAGTCATGAGAGAAAAGTGAACAAACACCTCAATTTTAGTATTTTACTCCATTGCAGAATGTTAGGAAACTAATGAATTTTACAATATTCTATAAATGGAAATTACTATTTTAAGGAAGTGAAAATTTGTATTCTTCCTCTCAAATTTTTTAATACTTTCCTTGTTTCTCTATTGCGTATTTCACAGAACTTCTTGTTTATAAGAGGATCAAGAGTTGTTCATTAGCTATATGCTTTACAAGAGTTTTTAATGTTTCAGCTGGGAAGATTTCTATATAAGTATTTTGTATGAGTAAATAAATGAAAAGGTGATTGCAAAAAATGGGATTCATAATGGCATATATAAAGCAAAAGCAATATACATTGAAGGGAAAGAACAAACAGAACATGGTTTGTTGCTGAAAGACCAAGTACTATTTTTATTCGTGATGGATTGAAATTAGTGAGGTACTTGCAGAGTAAGATAAGACATGGTTGTTTAACATTGGTACACCTGGAACAGTTGATATTCGTAAGTAGTAATGGTTAAGTGATGAGATGCTCCAGAGCAGACACTGCTATTATCTAATTGCTAACATTGATCCACAATAGTATGAGGATATGAACTCTATTTTAACAAAGTAGATCAAAACTTTAGCTATTTTTTCTCTCTACAATTGCTTGAATTTTTCTGATCTTATTTCTTGGCCAATCATAAGAAAACAAGTAAAATGTTAATTCCTTCTCCCTCCTCTTGCCTATGACAATTTTCCTTGATTCTCCTTACATTTTCAACCATTTTCTAAAACGTAACCTCATACCCTATTTTATTAGCTATCTTAGAAAAAGAACTGCAAAAGTCAAGATTTCTTGAGTCATATGCCTGTATTGCCCCAGCTTCTCACAATTTTGTAAAAATCTTGTGCTGTGCAATATTTTTGTTGTCATTTTAAACAGTATGTTGTAACGTATCAAATAAGCCAAACATATCAAGAAAATATATCCTCAGAGTTGAGCTGTGGTTAATATTTAACTAAATGAAGAATGAGTCAGTATTGTCAGACCATCAACAAGCTAGTTAAAAATGCTGGCCAGTCATTAAATCATCAAATTCCTCATAAATATAACCACACTTCATAGTGCCTAAAGAGGCTTCTAAAATGCCATCTGTCTATTTGATTATAAATTCTAGCTCAATAATATTCCTAAAGTTAATTAATTTAATAGCTTGGGGCCTATTACATATTTTAACAATGAAATTTAATTATTCTCTGATGTGTGAACCTCAGCCCTGCAGCCAGTTATAAAAATTCCTTTCCTCCCTCCTTCATTCCTCCCTTAGAATTAATAAAATGTATGTTTTAGTCTGCAGTCTCAACAGACAGATTTTAGTGACCCATATTTACTAAAAAAGTACAAACAACTAGTTTATGTCCCATCTCAGGATTTTTAATCATGGAATACAGCAATGAAGCTTTTGTTAGCAATAGTTTTCTGGAAAAAGAGCTGCTGTTATTTAATCCTCCTGGAGCTTCCTGAGGGTGAACTTGTCTCTTTGTTACCCCATGTATGTCTGCGCACACTTAGATCAGTCCTTCCTAGAATCCAGGAACACGAGAAACCTGCAGTGCCCACCAAGGCAGTAGGAGCAAAATATGAATATTTGAAAAAAAGGGTCAGTGAAATTCTGAAGGTAATGAGAGAAGGGGTGTTGATGTAGCGTGGAGGTAACAAATTCTTTAACGTGATTCTTGTAACCTGGTGACTGAAATTGCAGGCAAAGTCTTCTATGAAAGGTCAACAGCTGCGACTATATGGATAAGATCAGATAAAGAAACTTGGAATTGTGATAGTTTAGCACTAGGAGTAGATAAAGCGTCAAGCAAGTGCAAAAAATGATATGGTGTAGAATACTTTTCTGCTTGTGAGTTAGCTGACCCTCTATCTTGAAAGAAGTCTGAAAAAAAAAATGAGGGAGCAAAGTATTCTGTTGTCTATGCAACCTTGCCTTCTCTTTAAAGTAGTGATTAGGCCCAGTCCCTGTAGAAGTTCTATGTGCTTTCAACAGTTTCTAGCTCAGTGGGGCTTCTTTTTAGTACACAATTTATACAACGTACAAGCAGTTTCTATGAAAAATGGTGATCCCCTTCTTTATTTTTCAGTACATATGGGCCCTTAATAATTAGTGTAGGATGTCATCGTAATGATACGCATCTGCATTTAGATGTGTGATTTCTGCCTGCAACAAAACATATCTTAATAATGGTACTTTATTATTATGGTATTTATACTACTCCATTGGCTTTTGAGAAGCTTTTGGGAAAAAAAAATGCTAACTAAAAGCGACAGCACAGTGTGGTCAAATAACAAAATAATCTAATAGAGATATAAAAATCCAACAGACCATCACTGAAACAATAGTAAATTATATCAGTAAACAAAATATCGTACTTTACTTGACCAGAAACCATCAATGTATTTTGCATATACACAAGGCAGTAAAAATTTTGGGTCCCTCCCTGGAAGGACGAAGATTGTGCTGATTCAGGGTTTTTATTTATTTATTTATCTATTATTTTTTAAAAATTATAGGCCAGAATCTTTGAAGTCAGTGGCTATATGGTTAAATTTGTGCAATTGAGGGGACTGACCTTTGCATTAGAAAGACAGCGATCTCAGCATTTTCTTTGCATGCAAAATGGGTATCATACTAAAAAAACTCTTTATGAGCTTTTAGCATAGAGTCAGAGATGACATCCATCTTGCAACGATGAAATATGATAAATGTTCTTTTACATATATATATATGGTTTTTTACAAGGCAAAAAGTATTGGAAATAATTAATATATAGTCTTCTATTATTTCTATGTCCCCAGTCACATCTTGCTGAAAATTTCTTATTGAGATTGTGCCTGCTAATGTCAGTGTCATGAGTTTCTGCCCTTACTGCTGCTCTTTCAAATTTTAGCAGTTTTTGGTAACAGAGTTAATTTCCATATGTACATTTGGCTGGTGGAGTGCAGTGTACAATTGGATGATATACTTGTTTAGTATACTCTGTCTCTGTGAGATATTCCACAGAAAAAATAAAAATCTGTATTGTCCTGTGCAAGGGAAAAAATTATTTCCACTCACTGTAAAAATCCACTTTTAAACTATTTGCATTTTATTATTATTTATGGATTTCTATGTTTTCTCTCCTTATGATATTTGAAGCTGTTGTACCTGATTCAGGAAATCCCACAGATACGTGCTTGACTTTTTTATATACACCTTTTCACTGAAGTCAACAAGGACCAGTTACATCCTTAAAGATAAGTTTGTTTCTGCTGATGGATAGAAAGCATTTGCGTGGGTTCACTTAATCCATAACTTTGAAGAATCCAGTGAAGTAAACCTCGTTATTACTCTACCTGATACAGTGACATGTCCCAAAGTAGCAGCTATTAAGAACTGAATTTTCTTGCCAACAAGCTGATTACCCCACAAACTAAAATCTCGGTGCTGCAGAGAATTTAACATATAAGCTTCACATTGAAACTATTCTTATAATTAAAACAAAGGGTAGTGCCTTGCTGGATAGGAGACCAGACTAACAAAAAGCTATGCAAACGTTTCCTGTTGACAACTAATAAACAAATGTACAGGTCTTTAAATGTCTGCAAAGGATATTGACCCAGATTGCTGAACATTCGACTTCGGCTTAATTCTCTTCTTCTTGATACAATTTAACAAAGCAGAAAGCATATTATATTTGTAACCATATGACATTTGAAATTTTCAAGAAAAATATACTCTTTGTCTCTCCTTCTATGTCTTCCAGCCAACAACATATACACAAGGTTACTTTCTGCCTAATTACATGCAAATGGAATTATAATAATGCAAAGCTGTGTGTCAGTGAAGGCTAGGTACAAGCTGTTCCCAGAGCTATGTGAAAAACAGTGTGAAACAGATAATGTGTTTCTCTGGAGAAATTAGATAACTTTATAAAAATAATTTTATTTGAATACTGTTCAAGACATTCTTCTTTTTTTTTTTTTTCCTATCATCTGATCAAACATTAGCAGCAGTTTTATGGCTACTGTTGCTCTCTTCACTGCACTTTTATTAGCTCCATTTTTTTTCAGTTGAATTTCCTGTTACTGTGATAAACAAATAGAAAATCTGTAAATATGTCTCTATTCTGTACTGATGAAATACCAATCTCTACAGAAAATACGTATACTGAAGATGTCTATAAATGTAATACTTTCAGCCTTTGTATGGTCTTATTTGTCTCTCCAATAAAAAAAAAAAGAAAAAACAAAAAACCAGATATAAATGAATATCCTTGAAGTTTTTGCTTTGAGAAAAAATATTAAGCTAAATTTTGCCCTCACCAATGATGATTCAGATCATGCTGTTAGCTATGTCAAACATGGAAGACGACCTAATAAAGATATAACAGCTGTAGGTGTTTTCAGTAATTAGACACTATCAACAATTATAATAATACTGACTCTTTGCACCTCCAACTGTCAGTGCTGACATTCTTCCTGGTCCTTTTGTCTTCTGTGAGTTGCAGTGGCACAGACTGCACTAGTTTTTCCTAAGTAGAAAGGAAAATAATGATATTTTGAACCCTAAACCTGCAATTGAATGAACATAATGCATCTTTGACAGCCAAGGATGGGTTGTGCTACAATGATGGGATAAGAACCAGAACCTGAATGTTTGAAGTACCTGAAACGTTTGATGTTGCATTTCCTTGTTGCTGCGTTTGTAGGGGAGATCTAGTGCATAATGAATCTGTTAATTTGACAGATGCCAAGCCTCTTACTGAAGTTGGCGTACTCAGCACTCTGTAATGGTCTGGATTCACCCGATCCAAACTGGGGTGTTTTAAAGATTAACTCACAGCATGCTGCATGATTTCTAGAACACAAAAATATCATGACTCGGATCCTCCTTACAAATTCTCGGCAGTGTTATAAGGCCCCTGCAATAGTCTGTCAGTGGGTAGTGTATGAGGTTTTAACACATTTCTTCTCTGCAAGGAAGTGTCTAAGTCCTTGTTGGTCAGTTTTTTTGGGAAAGGAATAATCAGTGACTTCTGTGATTCTGTGACCCCGAATCTCCACATGCTCTTAATGAACACTACTCCTGGAAAAAAGGTGGTGACCAAGCCCTTACAAAGTGACGGCAAGGTTATTCCAGTCATCTGTCCCTCAGGGGCAAATCTGCCTCTGTTTGCTGACCAAAACAAAATGAAAACTCCCCTACTTGCTGTCTTGTCTATTCAGAATGCTGCAGAGCCAAAAATTAGTATCTACTGAATATTCACATCCTTAGGATGTGTCTGTGATCTTATGCTATAGGAAATATGGCAGACTCTGGGTAATGAGGTGATCCAGTGACTGTCAGGCCAAATGCTGTTATAACATTTCCAAGAGGGAAGCTGTTGCATTGTCGTCATTTTCTTCACTATGATTCTCTCAGATATTTGGTGGATGGTTGCTTAGAAAACAGGATTGGTCAGGTGCTAAGAATTAGATTTAGAAGGAAGTGAACATACTCAATGTCTTCCAGGGTCAGACTATTAAAAATTAGTGTGCATACTGACAAATGATCAACTGCAAGAGCTTATGTGAGATTATCACGTCACAGTGTCCAAGATACTGCAGTTAAGTCCTCCATGTGAGAATATATATATATATAAGACTTAAGATCACAACAATCTCACAGGCAGATGGAGACAGTTTAAAACTGGAAAATTTGCTACTGAACCTCTTATTCAGTCTCCACTCCAATGGACATGGGAGTTGGTTTACTTTATTCTGCAGAAGTTTGGCGATTCAGGAAGGAAATCAAGAGCTCATCAGATCTCCCTATTTTGTGCAACACCCATCATAAGAACAGGGTGGACATCAACAGATACAGTAACAGTCTTAGCTGCCTGACAGCTGCAACTGCAATCATGTTTTTTTAGTAACTATTAACTAATACAAATGGATGTCAGTGAGAACTGGTAACTGTTACATCTCCTTCAACATGATAGGGAGACCTATAGAGCATTTATGTGTTAAGATTCTGGAATTGACAGAATAAATTAATTTATCATGCACCTTTGAACACTGGACCTCATGATTCATTTTCTTCAGAAACTAGGTATTCCAGGAACCTGTGAAGCCTCACACTGTGGGGCTCACACATACTGTGTGTTTCTGTGTGAGAGAGAGGATAGTTTTTCTTGAGCACCTTAAGTTTGTCTGTACATATATCTATCAGTGTATTTGATGAGTATGCACTGTTAGAAACTAGAAAGAAATTTCATTAAATAATCTAAATAGCAAGAGAACAACATGCATTAAAATGTGAAGACTGAATGAACTACTGAAATATTTACCTCTATATATGTTCATTCTTTAGTTATCTTTCAAAAAGTTAGATCTGTAGTGCCTCATCTTTAGAGATTGGTATTTTTATGAAGTATTATTGAGCAGCTTCGTAAATAGCATAAATAAATTGCACAGTAGGGAAGACACAATATAGACTGACATCTCAATATGCCTCAAATTGTACATTTTCCAACTATCACCAGGCAATGAAAACTATGTGTTTCTGAGATGGAACATGTGTTCATTGCCATGAGTAACCACAGATGTAGTGCCGTTTCAGTGCATTGAAACTGTGGCAGTTTGATAGCATAGAGGATGAACACATAAAGAGAGAGAATGTGAAGTTGGGGAACAAAGAATACTAAATATAAGTATTCACTGGATTCATGTCAATAACCTTCTATTTTAAAACTTTAAATGTTACACCTTTTAATTACATCAGCTACAATCAAGTACATCAGCTGCACAATTTGTCTTCATATGTACTATTGTATTTTACAAAACAGAATGAGCCATTGTAATATACAACGGCCTTCAGCATATGTGTATTATAGAGGCAAGTATCTAATATTCAAAAGAAAGATTTTTTAAAATACTTTTTAGCCAAACTGCACCAAGTGCTGTGTGCTAGGAGGGATGTTGTAGTGCATGTGTGAGATAGATATACATTTCTCTGCCTCTCATATGTCTGTGGTGTGGGTTGACCTTGGCTGGCTGCCGGGTGCCTACCCAGCCACTCTTACTCCCTCTCCTCAACAGGACAGGGGAGAAAATCAGATGAAAAAGCTCATTGGTCAAGATAAATGTGGGTACATCACTTACTAATTACTTGACTTGTGGAAGATTAATTTAATTTATTGCCAATTAAAAATAGATTTGGAGAGTGAGAAACAAAGACAAAAACTAAAACACTTTCCCCCCATCCTTCCTTCTTCCCAGCCTCAACTTATCTCCCTCATTCCTGACTCCTCTGCCTTCTCCCACCCTGAGCAGAGCAGGGGGAAGTGAAATGAGGAGTTGTGGTCAGTCCATGACAGTTCCTTTCTGCTGCTCCTTCCTCCTCATGCCTCTCCCCTGCTCCACTGTGGGCTCTCCCCATGGGCCACGGTTCCTTCAGAGAATATGAACTTGCTGTGGTTGAGGGTCCTCCATGGGCTGCAGTGTGGATATCTGCTCTGGTGAGGTTCTTTCCACAGGATGAAGGGAAATACTTGCTCCACCATGGTATCCCTAGGGGCTGCAGAGGATTCTCTGCTCCAGCACGTTGAGCACTTGCTCCTCCTCCTCCTCCTCCTTCTCTCACCTTTGTGCTTGCAGGGCAACATTTTGCCCTTTCTTACACTTTCCCAGAGGTGCCAACACACACACTCAATACAATCTCTTAAGGAAGAAAGACTGATCAGAACATCTTGCTTTTCCTCACTGCGTGAAGTGAGTATTTGCAGGGCCTTGTGACAAGGAAAATCTGTAGGAGACTTTGTTTTAAATTACAGAAGATTGGTGAGGTTCCTGCGTCACCTCCACCGGTCTAGCTGTTGGCATACTGCCACTGGCAAAGCTGAACCCCAGCTAAATGTATGTGACTGTTGCCTGTGGCAAAATAGCTAGGATGAAACAGAACAGCATCAAGGAAGGAAATTAAAGAGAATCCCGCTTGGGTTTTCACACAGAAAACTTTCAAAAGTTTTTGTGAATGGATCAAATATTGGAAAGGGTGACTTTTGGATTAGGTGTTAATCAGGTGACAGGAACAATAATTTTCAGTTAAAGTAAGGATATTTGTGTTTCTAAGACACTGAGGATCAGGGAAGAGAAAAAGGAAGTGCTTTTAAAATTTATTAATTTACTAAACACATTTAATTTAATTAATTTAATTAAATGCAATTAATTAAATTAATGATTCCATTAATAATTTATTAATAATTAAATGATTTGCAGTAGAAGTTAAATTTTCTGCCTGAAAAAGCCTGATAATGCTTCCTGATGCCGCTGTATTTCTCTAGACCTTTCCTAGAGACTACTTCGTACATAAAACTGGTAGCATACAGTTACTGCCAACAACTTACACATCTTGTCTGTCTTCTGCATATTTCATGTTAGTTCCAAGCTTTTGTCTGTGCCCTGCCATTTCATACCAGTGACACCCCATTGACAAGCAGTTAGCATCTAATAATCGCAGATAAGCAGATAATTGACAATAACAGAAGTCAGACATAAGCATACGTTTGTTACCTAAATTGTTAGTGTCTTCCTCACATCTCCCTTTTTTCACCCTCTAAGGGGATCACAGATTGTAATTCTTGAAGTTCTATCTCTGTGTTCTTATGTCCTATAGCAATATCCCATGTTGCTTCTGTCATTACATTTGTCTTGGCTTAACTGGGAATTCTCAAGAGTAAAGGATGAAGTCAGACATGAGAGAGAAATTTGTTCCTGAGCTAGCAGTTGAGCTCGGGACCAATTTTCTTATATTACTGTTCTACTCCTATAAATTAAATCAATTTTTTTTATCAGTTACATCAGAAACGTGAGTTAAATAGACTTCAGTCAAAATCTGGATGGGCATTAGAGAGCAGCTTTGGCCTTGAATGCTAAGGTTTTACTTCAGTTAGGTAAAGAAAAGAACCAAGTCTGCAAGAAATAAGATGTGGGTTAAACACCAAAATAGTTTCAGTAAATGATCTTTTTTCTTTTGTTTTTAAATCCCATAAAAGCAGTGAGAAAGCCAAAGCAGTTGCCTTGTTTTTTGTTTGTTTGGGTTTTTTTCCCCCCAAATCAGTTTGGAGAGAAGAAAATGTTAATGTTCTTGCTGTCCTCCCTCTGCCCACCCTGCCAAGGTGAACTGAATAACCACCTGACTAAATAACCAACTAAACTTGAAGAGATTGAAGTCTTCAAAATTTTCACTATATAAGCAATATTATTTTTAACAAATCTGCTCTATGACTCTGGTCAAATGTTCTAATAAACTGAAAAAAAACATCGATAGTCTTGTTGTCCTTTTTTTGTCTTTCCAATTAGTTCAGCTTTTTCCTACCCTGAAATTACCATCTGGAGGAAACTGATATTCACCTCAGTGCTCTCCTGTTGTCACCTTCTCTTATACTGACTATCTTCTCACTTTTCTAATACAGGTTTCACATAATGAAGCACGGGTTGTTACTGAAGCATCTGAAGATATGCCTCTGCTAATCAGAATGTGATTTTTTAATGTTTATGCAACTGAAAATGTGAAATTCTAAATATGATTTTGATTAATACCTGTGCTCTAAGTGCCCTGGGTTGCACGTTGGAGAAATGGATTTCTGCATTTTTCATGTTTGTTTTTTCATTATGGTCTATTTTTTAGTTTCTTGATGGAATGCATAGACCATATAGAAAGTGTTTTGTTGTAGGGTTTGGGTTTTTTTTTTATGAATATATTAAAGCATTAGGAGGCATTTGGCTCCAATAAACACACAAAAAGCACATGTTATTTGCAGAATGACAACACACATCAAGAATATTTTGAATTATTTGTCTACACATGAGGCTGAATTTGGGTTAAGATAAAGAGCAAATATAAAATACAGTAGTTGTGTGATGACTCAAGGAATGAACATTCTTATTCTGGATAAAGAGTGGTTTATGCCTCTTTCATGATAATCCACCCAAATGCATGGTAGGCAAGTTTTAATATTTTTATTAAGTTATTAAGTCATTAAGTTACTGTGAACAAGTCAATAGCCTAATGACTAGTAATATCAACATCTCAGTAAAGAATTAATTGAATACTGCTATGACTCTGAACAAAACAAAGTGATACCAAGGGCAAACCTACTTTGACAAAATAAACACTCACATATTCATACCACATCTGTCCGACCAAATGTCTTGAACTGGCTAGACAAGTAATCTAGGTTATAAGAGATCTTAAATCTTATTCTGAAATGATTAAAAGTACCTGTCTGCTTCTTAACTTTGCCAATTATTTTTTATCTAGGCTTCTTCTCCCAGAATAGAAATACTTAAACCTCAATTTAGGTTTATGCCCTTTAAACATTAAAAAAAAACCAAAACCAAAAACCCTGTAAACCAGAAATCAGTCATGAAAGTTTTCCTTTACCACAGTAGCTAACTAGTTGTGATGCTTGTATATATCATGTAGCTGATATCTAGATAAAAAAACAACACAGCAGTATTAGTGTCATGGTTTAACCCCAGCCTTCAAACAAGCACCACACATTTACATCCTGCTCAGGTCCCACGCTATCCAATACATCTTCATTAACCACCCGCCACCCCCTTCCCATCCTTTGATATAATACAAAGATATCATTCCCTTAGTCTATGGACCACCCCTGTGAAATGGCTGTAAAATGTCCACAAAATGTCCACTGAGTTAATTTATTCCATGACTTTGGGTTCCATCTGTTATAGTGTATGCTCAGGACAGGAGAGGTACTGTGTTGTTTGGAGTTACTGCGCACCAAAGCCAGCTCAGGTCGAGTCACTGCTGTACTTGCACTGCTTTTTGTAAGTCACGTCTTCCACTGATGGTGGTTCCTGCTGTAGTACTTGCTATAACATGCAACTTGAACCATAGGTTACAACAATTTAAAGGTATATCTGTTACAATTGCCACCCCTGGTCCCTTTGGGCCAGGTTACAGGGTTTGACATTGCAATGAACTCCTCCCCTTGCTCCTAGCTTGGATAGCAACAAGGGGTTCCTGCTATAGTAATTCCCATGATATGCAACACAAATCATGGAGTATTTTCACCCAGGATTAAATCACCTTGAGGTTACACATTGGTCTACATTACCCATGAAATGAGCCCAAGTCCTTGAGCAAAAACAATCCCTCGAATGGGTTTACTCTTTCCTGAGGAAAGAATAACCCAGAATGTTTTTCCCAACAAGACCCATATATGTAGTATGGGAATCTTATCTCCTTCCACAGTGTGTGCAGGGGTTTTGATTGGGCAGGGTCTGGTCGACTGGCAGATTGTCTAGTGTTAACTAGACAAGTGGCTTCTCCTAAACTTGTATCCCAATGCTTGAATATCCCAGCACCCATTGCTCTCAGTGTAGTTTTTAACAGTCCATTGTTCCGTTCAATCTTCCCGGAGGTTAGTGCATGATAGGGAATATGATACACCCAGTCAATGCTATGCTCCTTGGCACGAGTGTTTATGAGGTTGTTTTGGAAATAAGTCCCATTGTCTGATTCAATTCTTTCAGTGGTGCCATGTTGCCATAAAACTTGCTTTTCAAGGCTCAAGATAGTATTGTGGGCAGTGGCACGGGTCACAGGATATGTTTCCAACGACCTAGTAGTTGCTTCCACCATTGTAAGCACGTGGTTTGACATTCATGGATACTCTGTGCAATGGCTCATTGAGCTGTAAATGGCTCACCCTTATGTTCCCAGTCCAGATCCATTCTAGCAGCCTGGTCCACTTGATCATTGTTTCAATGTTCTTTAGTGGCACAACTTTTGAGTATGTGAGCATCTTTGTGATGTACTTTTACAGCTAGGTTTTCTACCCAAGCAGCAATATCTTGCTGGAATTCATCAGCCTGGATGGGTTTACCTCTGTGCTACCAGCTGGTCTGCTTCCATTGCTGTAGCTACGTCACAGAGCATTTGCCACCATCCATGAGTCAGTATAGAGATAAAATACTGGCCATTTTTCTCATTCAGCAATATCTAAAGCTAGCTGGATGGCTTTCAGCTCTGCAAACTATCTCGATTCACCTTGTCCTTCAGCGGCTTCTGCGACTTGTGTAGGACTCCACACAGAAGCTTTCCACCTTCAATGTTTTCCCACAGTCTAACAGGATCCATCTGTAAACAGGGCATATTAGTTTTCATTTTCTGGTAATTTATTATACAGAGGGGCCTCTTCATCATGAGTCACATCCTCTGGTGACACTTCTAAGTTTCAGCCCTCTGTCCAGTCCATGATCACATGATCAGAAATCATGGGTGGTGGGGGTTTCCCGTTTGAGCCTTACTCCATGTAGCATCAGTTGCATTATGTGTAGAGGGTACCCTCCCTTTGAACACCCAGCACAGCCCAGGCAAGTGAGGTGCCAAAAGGAGCTGTACTTCAGTACCAACTACTTCTGAAGTGTCTTGAATTCTTTCATATGCTGGCACCATTATCCCAGAACTGGAGCAGCCATCTGAGAATTAGCTCACCTGGTTGACAGCTAAAATCTTTTCGCACATCTCGCAGCTCACTTAGGAGTAGGGATCAGTTGGTTTCTGTCTCATTTATTATTTCAGTCTCTTTCTCCTCCTGTTCTTGTGACTGCTCTGCTGCAGAACAGGCTGCCTGTTCTGATTCTTCCTTCTGTTCCCTTTTAGGGGAAGATTTTTCGTCCCTTACCAAATGAGTTGACTTCTGCTTCCGTTGTTTCTTTTTAGTTATAAGGGTGACTGATACAGTGTCTGGTTTAGCCATAGTGTCTGTTGGTACGTTTTCCCTCTCTTATTCCTGATGGTGATGCGTAATACCAAGCAGTATTTGGTAGATGCTGGCCAGGGCCCAGAACAGTGCAGTAAATCATGCCTGTTTGGAATAGCCATTGCATTTTTTTTTTTCAAACATTCTAGCACTTCATCAGGATCCTGCAGTTGTTCGGGAGCAGAGTTCCAGACTATTGGAGGTGAGAAGTTCTCTAGATAACTGCCCATATTCTCCCACATACCTTGCCACCCATAAAATCCCTTCTAATGTACATTCCAGTCAATCTGTTATTATCTCAAACCCTTTGAGCTCCACATTGGGAGCTCGAAAAGAACTGTTGTGGTTTAACCCCAGATGGCAACTAAGCACCACGTAGCTGCTCACTCCCTCCCCCTCAGCGGGAGACAATCGGAAGGGTAAAAGTGAGAAAACTCATGTGTTGAGATAAAACAATTTAATAATTGAAATAAAATAAAATAATAATGAAAATAATAATAACAACAATAATAATAAATTGGAATGAAAAGGAAAATAACAAAGAGAGAGAAATAAAACCCAAGAAAGACAAGTAATGCAAAGGAAACTGTTGCTTACCACAAACCGAACGATTCCCAGCCAGTACCTGAGCAGCATTCCTCCGCCTCCAGCCTCCCCCCTAGTTTTATTGCTGAGCATGACATTATGAAGTGTGGAATATTCCTTTGGTGTGTTGGGGTCAGCTGTCCCGGCTGTGTCACCTCCCAACTTCTTGAGCACCCTCAGCCCACTTGCTTGTGGGGTGATGTGAGAAGCAGAAAAGGCCTTGACTCTGTGTGAGCACTGCTCAGTAATAACAAAACCATCTCTGTCTTATCAACACTGTTTCTGTCACAAATCCAAAACATAGCCCCATACTAGCTACTATGAAGAAAATTAACTCTACTCCAGCCCAAACCAGCACACTTAGAAACAAGAAAAAAAACAACAAACCAAACCTTACCTATGTATTCAAAACTGGCACTTATGCTTTAAATTCCCAAGTGACTGTTATTTATCTCATGACTATTATTTCCTGAATTAGAAATAGAAACTTTCATGAGTATTTTCAGCCCAAATTTGCCATATGTCAGCAGATGCTACTTATCAGAGGTAATAAAGACAAAATTACTTAAGCTTCCTCGTAAATTAAAGTTTGTGATATTAGATTTTTGTCCCTAACTTGCCTTGCCTTTTCAATTCTAGATATCCATCTGCCGTACTGACTCTTTCCATGGTACTATGCTTTTTTCCCCAGTGGTCAAGTTTAATTAGATTATTAGTTGCTATTATAATTTTGTTCACTGATCTGTTGAGAAATTTTAACTCTTTCCTGCTAGGTTTGATATTAATAGTCATTAAGTTTATATTGATGATTAACTGGGCAAATATTTTTTCATGTATGATGGATTTTACAAATCTATTTGCCAAAACAGGGTACTTAGATATTCAAGTCCTCATGAAGTTACCAGAGTAAACATCCTCATTCACAAAAGTCAGATTTTACTGACTTGTCACTTCTGAAAGTCAAGGCACATATTCTGGAGGCCCATTCTTAGACACTCAGTTCTAAAATATCAAGTACTTCTTCCAAGTCATCAGAAGTTGGAACTAACTGCTCATGTCAATATAACACTGACAGTAAAGACATTAATATGTTTTAAAGGTGCCTCAAGGAAAAGAACTACAGAAGCCTAGCCTAAGGTTAAGAACTCATCCTAATCCTTCAGTAGTCCAACTGTGTAATTGCTGACATGTACTTTTGTTTATTGCTTAGTGATTTATTTTTTTTTGCCCTCTTCTTGACATAAAATTCAGGGATGTCCTTTTGGTCCATGAGTTGCATAGTGATATGTGAGAACAAGACATAGCCATTTTGTTATGGGGGCAAAATGTACTCTAGAAATGAGAAAGAGAAAACTTTCCTTTCCCAGACCTCATTTTTAATTCTTTTCCTCTTGAAATTTGTGTTTATCTGACAATATGTTAGAGGGCTATTCTTTATAAAAGTTTCCCAATCACTCCCCTTTACCGTACTTTGGTTTACACTGCAGTGCATCTCTGGGATGGAATTAAACGAGAAGACGAGTCTTTAGGCTGTAAATTCAGTTTACAGCTAGTGCAAAGTAACATGCTCTTCGTCCCCAAAGTGTCTACGGTACAGATGTTAGGTCCTCAGCACCAATTCATAACTATCAGGGATATTATGCAGATGTAGACTGGAAGAACTTCCAGACTGCTTCAGACTGAAATGTAGGTATGCAGCCACAAATATCTGGCAAGCACTGAAACAAGAAGTGACCAAAGCAACCAATAATAAATCAAACCAACAGTAGTGAAGTAAGCCAATACACCATTATCACTGGCAGTTTTTTCTCACCAGGGTGCAGCCCAAAACCAACTGCCATCCCAAAAGCAGGAGGAAACTGCTTTACTGTTTTACCCACAGTTATTTCTGAGGCATGCTGACATGAATCTGAAATTTAAGTCTTTTCAGAATTCAAATTTTTTCTGTTATAAGAGGAACAGTCTTCTGAGAAGGCTTTAAGGAAACGCGTGTGAGAATGGAAATGATCTTTTAGTAATTACAAGTTTGCATAAGAGCAGTGAAATAAAGAAGTCAAAACTACTTAAATTACTTTTTTTCTAGAGGTGTAAGCAGTGTCCCTGCTGAATAAATTCTTGTATGAACTTACAAAGAAATATTTTCAGTAGTATTTGAGGACTGCAGCAGCAGACCTATACATGAATTCTTGAGAGGGCGAAGGGAACCTTTTTGTCTGCAGCAAGCCTTGAGGCCAGTTCTTGACTTTGGTGGACCACAGCCAGGTTAGACAACCCCTGTTTGAATTGCACTTAGAAGCAGGAATAGGCAGAAGATGAAGGAATAGACACTTCACAAAAAAGTGATATTCCTAAGGTCAGATGTAATACATTGGTTTTATCACTTTCCTTGCTAGATGAAAATTAGGAAAGTTATGCCAACTGGAGAATTTATTTAAGCCTTCAGCAGTGAAGAAGGAGAGCTCACCATCTTCTAAAATGTCCTTTAGATTAATAGCAGACTTCATTTTCAAAAAAATTTTCTGCTTTTTCAAGTGGTTTCCTGAGGAGATGAAACTGGACTCCACACAATTCAATGTGAATCAAGAGAAGCCGTTTATTAAGTCTGAATCTCAGCTTTTTATACATTTTTTACTACTGTACACGTGACTCGCTACTACCCAATTGGTTAAATTTGCGCTACATGCAAATCTGACTCCAAGTTGATTGGTTAACACAAGAATTTGCTAAATCATGCTAGCTAAGTAATAATTCCGGCTCCTAACTATCTTGTTTTGCCGCTGAAGCAAACATTCCTCTTTTTGCTCTCTCAGGGTGACCTTGATCAGTTTGAGTTCTCATAGTGGGAGCTGGCTCACATGGCTGTTTTCTTCTAGATACAATCCCACAGTTTCCAGGACACTCATTTTATGTAGTCTGTATCTAGCTGGAGGATAAATATTGAGTGAGTCCTGAAGAGAAACAGCTGCAGAAAATGCAAATTACATGCTCAGTGTTTTCTTTTTCTTCTAAAGGTAATTTTTCAAAATCAGATTTGCATGAAGTCTAATACATTCTCCTTAAAAAGCTGAATTGGAAGATATGTACAAAACTGATAAGGGTTGTGGTTTGAAAACTCTTATGTTGAAATCTTATGACAGCACTAGACACCATTACAGAACGCAGTAGCACTTCTCAGGACTCAGTAGAGAGCTTCAGTCCTTTCTAAAAATTATACATTTATATCAATAGATAGCTGAGAAAAAAATGGTTCTACACTGGATCAGACTAGCATTCATTCCAGCCCCATGCTTACACTAATTTTACGAAAACATCTAACTGTAGGGACAGATAATAAGAGGTGATTTTAACTAAATTAAGATGGAAGTCTTTAGCAGTTCTTATTAATGTAAAAAAACCAGTGTTTTGCTTATTCCATGGCAAATTTTAAGCTCAGTTGAACACCTTTTACTAATCCTAACAAACACCTCAATGCAGTCTATTTTTGAGAAGGCATATATATCAGTTTGAAAACTGTCATGAAATTTATTGTTACTAATAGATATTTTTAGTATTAAAGGTTTGTAAAATATGAGCATTACTTTTCCCATATACTATTTACATACAGTCTAGCTTAAAATGTTTAAAGGCCTGCTGAGGAAATAAGCTAAAAATACAGCTAGCAGGTGGAAGTTTTTACTTGACAACAAATTTATTTGTTTAAGCAATATCGCCCACTCAGGATGAGTAAGATAACACCTGCCAAATCAGATCACAGTTGAAGAAATTCTAAAACCTGAAAACAAAAGAAAAAGTGATACATTTTAAGCCCACAGTGAATCAATCCATTTTACATAACTGATGGCATTTTGTGTAATTAATGCATGTAATCAGTTATCAAGTACTAAAAGTTTCATTACTAGGGGAGACAGAAAAAACAAGTAATGTATATTTATGTATATGTGTGTTTAAAATTTCAACAAAATGTCGACTTAATCTTTCATCTTTTGAGCAATCTGATACCTCACCAATAAAATACGCAATATCTGAATGAGTAGGACGTGTAAAGTGGTGGGTCATATATGTGTATCACAACAGTTCTGGTTGTGAAAGTGCAAAAAACTATATCCATAATTAAAACTACAGTTATATAGTCCCAAAGAAAATTAAAATTAGATAGAGGCTATCTTTCAATGTTTGTTTTTTTACAGGAGAGAGGTTTTGGAAGCAAGAACTGAGGCAAAGTTTTTTCTCCGTGTGCCTGGTTGTAAGAAAACTGCCATAGTAGTCTAGCACCATTATAGCCATTGATCTCCTGTCCACACCTTTGAAATAGACTTTTCCAGTGGAGCAGTGATGTGCAAAATGATCATGACTACAGTCACAAAGTGAAGTGGAGCTTTAGGGAACAAGAGTGCTACCCAATATTTTTGCATGCCTTCAAATTTTTATGGACTCCACAATCCTTCTCTTGTAACACCACTCTTTTCCTGACACAATTCCTATAACTAAAGAATCCCTACTTGCCACTGTAGTCATTGCCCAGCCTTGCCTTCAAGCTGATGGGTTGTGCCCGTCATCTGCTTCTATTTGTTGACTGGAAGACTTAATTTCTCCAAACTTCTTTCACAGAAATCTGGGAAAATTTCTCCAAATGTATTTTAAGAGGATAAAGGAAGTCAGAGAACCTGCATAAATGCAGCTAATCCAACTGAAAATATCACAGTATTAAAAAAATACAAAAAGTAACACAGTAACATTTGCCTCTGTAGTGAGATAATAAATGTAAATTTAACACCTGAATTCATCAAATTATTTAAGTATCTGAGATAAGTGAATTCAGGTCAATACTATTACTTCTGTGTTGTTGTTATGCATGACTGCATGAATGTTGTACTGGAGAAGCTGAACGAGACAGACCAGTGAACCTGGCATCTTTCAAACCTAAAATTCCATAAGCAGGTCTATGAATCCCTGCTGGAGTTCTTAATACAAAACAGTCTTTGAAGAATTTCTCACTTTTAACTTGCTAGGGTTAACAGGAAGAATTGTGAGCAATTTTGCATCATGAATATCTAGTTTTTCCAGGTGATTCTTTTTACCTTTTTTTTTTTTGCACTTGAGAGTCAGCGCATCTGGCAACTCATTTAGATAAAGGACAATTATTAATCACCTTCCTTTATTTCAGTTATGATGTATGAAGTCTTTCACACTTGTGAGATTTTGAAAGTATTTAAAGCTTATATCTCCCTCCTGCTAATTTAAAGTCTATTACAAATAGCTTTCTTGTGGAAACAGCCACCTGTGTTCATTTAGCAGCTCATGGTCACTCCAAAATTCATTACTCTGATGCTGAATATTTGTTTGCTTTCTTCCAGAAAAAGCCACCATTAGATGCTTTTCAATTACTGTGCCCTTCAACTCAATAAGGTTGGCTTATTATGAATCTCTCCTTTTAGAAGTTAATCATGTGCTTAATAGGAGAACATCAGCCATTTCTCACTGTGTTAAAACTGAGAGAAGTCAAGAAATAAATGATAAATTCAGAGCTCAAAAGTGCTTCATTTACAGGAATATAAAAAAGATGTGAGGGTGGAGAGTTTCATAATGACCCAGATTATGATCCTTTAACCTCCTTCTAGTATATCTATGTTCTATGTTTTAAAGTCTTGGATTCTTTGAAGTTAATATTACTTTTCCCAAGCTACAGTGGCGTGAGGATTTCACCTATATTTTTTACGTTTCTCTGCATTATGGGATTAGTGACACAGGCATTCAGAGTTCCAGGTAAAAACTGGTATTTACTACAGCGAAGGATTGGAATAGCAAGTGCTCTGAAAAAATATATGGCGTGGTTTTTGCAGTGGCAGAATCTCATATAAAATATTATTGCTCTTTCCTTGTCAAATTCTGTTTTTTTTTTTTTTATGGCAGTATGAAGATTTTTATTTAAATTTAAAGGCATGTGGAAAGCAGCCCAGATATACTCTGACACGGAACATTGCATGAGAAAAATATGTAAAGGCAGGGACTATAAGCAATCAGATCATGGTTACTGAATTTTATCAGAAATCTTGAAAAGAAATATAAGGCTATCTAGGATAAGTTGGGTTGTCTTTTTCATTTTGTTTTGTTTGGCTTTTTTTTCCTCAGGGAAGATCATCAGAAGAGTACTAAGAGGTATAAGGCTTTGCTTCCCTTCTCTTTCTGAAGCAATCTGCCACATCTTAGGCAAATATTTATTTTCTTTTCCATCCTAGGAAATAGGACAGAAAATAGGTGGTGTGTTTATAAAACATGATGTGTTCTTCAATTGGATAAGTAAAAATCAGAATTCTTGTCTTACAGCATTGGAATTCCATTCTTTGTTAAAGGACTTGAAGAGTCATATGATTTTTAGACTTTTATAGATTTCAACATGAATCGGTTATCTAACCAGGATTTGTAAGATTAGACCTTAAGGTATTATTTCCTTAAAGAAGCAAAATAATCTTATCATGATCATAACAAAAAGGCATTGTCGAGTATACTTAATACCATTGTTTTCTTTGTATTTGAGTGACTTTATCATACCGTATCCCCAGAAAACTTGCTTAGTTTCAAATGTCTGTAGTGTGCATATGCATAGTGTGGTATTGGAGTATGTTTTGCAGTCTGGAAAAAGCAAACTGTGTCTTCTTAACATATAGTCTTGTTCTGTTTTGCTCCTCTTTCACAGTTATTCTATTTTAAGTAAGTGTTGAAAAAGTAACAATCAAAATTTTCAAGCATTTTCCCCATGATATTCCACACAAAAGATGAAGAGTATAAAGATGATGGAGACTAAAAATGTTTTTAGTAATGTGTGAAAGGTGGAAATCTTTCATTTTGAATCGACAGAGCAACTCTTTTGTAAATATATTAATTTCTAGAAATATTTTCTCATGCTAATTCATGTCATTTATTGAACTGATCTTTGCTTACTCCATAATTAAAATGTGCAAGAAATAATGATTAAATAAATAAATAGGTATGTTTCTCCATTAAATGCATCCTGAAGAGATACGTGCGTGACTTCCATAGAAATAATACGGAATAGTTAACATTTCAGTTGGCTGACTGATTTTGTAGGATAATTTTATCTGTCACCTTTATTTGGTCCAATCTAAACCAAATACCAGTTGTGACAGATTTTCAAATAAATGAGTCTCAAAGACAAGATGTTGTCATACTGTAGTGAAGTTGATAAAGTGACTCTGGACCCTTTTCAAATCAAAGTGAAGATAATAAGATACAGAATTTATTTTGTCTAAATAATTCATTCCTACTCATACAAGAATGAATTTCATGTTCTTCTCAGCTGGTCAGAATATGGATTGACTTTTTTCCATTGGCACCAAAGAGTTTTAAGGAGAAACATTCACCTGCATAACCTTTTACCCCCATCTTCTGAGAAAAGAGAAGGAAATTTATGCACAGAAGGAATATGTCTGTGCAGAGTAATATAATGTAAATTTTCCTCTATATGAAGTCCCTTAGAAACTAGTATAAGGTAAGATAAACTGCAGCTATTCCACCTTTAACCTTGCCTAGAAAGAATACTTGAATTTTCTTCAGACAAAGCTAAAATTTCAGAAAATTAGTTACTTGATGCTACTGAGTTTCTCAGAGATGAGTTTATTCACATTAATTTCCAAGCAGTCATGCATCCAGGTGTCAAAAGGGCAAGGGAAGTTGCTCTGCCTCAAATCACTGACCTCAGCCAACTGCCTAACTGAGCAGGAAACGTGTATCAGGCATATGAATGCAGTCAAAAGCAGGCCTTTCTGTAGCTTTCGAATGAGGTGGGCAGGGGACTCAGTATTGCCTGCTCAGAAAAAGAAGTTCCATCATTTTGTTCATTCTTTTTCTGCTATTTTGAAGTCATGTATACGCCTAATGCATTAAAGATGTGCATTTAGTTACTCCACTTAACAATTTTAGTTCTAGGTCAAACCCATGATATTCAATTGAATCAATAATCCTTGTGTTCCTTGCAACCTAACAGTCAACAGAATTTGAAAAATATGTCTCTTTAACAATATACATTTAATAACATGGTCCACTAACCATAATAAAGTTCAGTTTAAGTGTTCCATACCTCCTTCTGTGGTTGATAAGAAGTTATTTCAGGTTCAGCCGTAAGTAAAATGCTGAAGCATTAACCCCATATATATTATGTGCTATTTTAAAAAAGAATTTTTATCTTAGCTGCTAAATGTACTAAAATGATATGAATTTTCCTGTGAATTTGTACTGAGAAAACACAAGCTATAAAGCATAAAGATGAGCCTGAAAGGGAAATGAGTTACCATAGGAAACAAGTTTGGACTGACAAGTTGCTGAGTTAAACAAAGCAATGTCAAACTCACCCATGAATCATGAGATCTTTTACAGTTCAATGGGTACAAATGCAACACAGTATTTTTGGTATAAGTAGGATGTATCTTTTTTTTTTTTCTTAAAAATACTTGAATGCTCCTTTTGACTGAGTAAACTACATACGAGTGATTCTTTTATGTAGCCTAGTAGCTTCTAATTTTACTGTTCATATGGTTGAAATGAAGCATATATATCACTACATCCAGGATGAAAGCTTATATGTTATAGTGAAGGTTAGTGTCAGCAGTGTTAACCTGAAGAATTTATGATCAAAAATTATTTGAATATTTACTCTGTAATAATATACAATGAGTTTTAAACAGACACAGCAAATGAAAGATATTGGTATTCCCTATTTCTATCTACGCTTGCCTGAAATCACATTCTAAATACTGATTTAGGCACCAGGTTAAGAAAATATATCCTCTAATGAGCGTAAGTTGCTCTGGTAAACTGGGTACCATATCCAAAAAACTTGATTGTCCTTAAATAACTTTCTGTCCTTTGCAAAACAGGTAAAATACCATGGTACATATTTATCTTTTCCCTGGGGAGGAAATAGTAGGACGAAAATCTAAGTGGCTGATCAGCACAACCGTACAGACTCCAGTCTCACAGTCCTGTCCTGCACAATGCATTTAGTGCAGCTTCCCTATCAACTGATCTTTTTTTGAAAGAGAAACAAATTTCTTCATTAAGCTATGTGATTTCTGTCCCGATTATCATCTCTGTAAGTTAATAGGGTCAGTTTGATGGGACAACAAAGTGTTCTTAGATGTCAGGAATGTTAAAACAAAAAAGAAAATGTACTGGTTGTTTAAGAAAGGAGGTGGCTAGGCTTAATTTACCTTGGAGTCTTATTACCTGTTTGCTTTAAGGCAAGTATTTCTGTTTTCATCAATTATTTATTGAAACTTTAAAGTTTTCAGACACTGGTCTGCTTCTGAATTTTTGTCTTTTTTTCCTCCTTCAACTGCATCTTGATGTCGATTGCCACTTAATGTTAGCATCAGCTGAAGAGCGGACATACTAAGGTTAAGACTATATTTAGATTAAAGTCCTGCTGTGATATTTTCAGGACTAGCCTGAAATGTCCATTGACCCAGAATTCTGATCAATACAATCAGCAAAAATTGTAATTTTTACTCCATTACAACTAGGACAGCTTGAAGTCATGCAACCTTTTTTGTGGTTCTTTAGCTACTGCTTACTTACCAAATCACATTAGAGTTGGGTGGAATATTTGACCTTCTTACCCCTAATGCCATGTTGGTTAATCTAGTAGGCTCTGATATTTGATTGAAATACGGCTTTGCAAGAAGCTGGAAAATCACATTTATTGGCATGGAAGACCAAATATAAAATTTAAGGAAATCAGAGATTTCTGGTTATCAAGGCAAATAATAAATGCATGAAAAGTGCAATCTGGTTTTGTAGCGTAATTGTCCCTTTGGTTATAAAATTTGTTACTATAATAGTCAGTAAACTGCTTTAGTTGCCCTTAAATTCTAGTGCAATATGGATATGAACTGCACCATCACTACTGAAGGAAATTAAAATAAACAAGTTCACTTTTATTTTTCAAACGCATCATTTTCTAATGCATTGCTTTTTACAAAAGCGCACACAAGCAGCACTATTATTAGAACAAGTGAAGTACTTAGATATGATATGCATGCATACTTTTGGAGACACATATTGTATTCAGAGGTGTAGGCAGTGGTGACTGATGTCCAGTGGTGACTGATGTCTGCAGCTAACAGTATGGGATGGATGAGTCTCTTTTTCAGTAAACATGTACCTTAAGTATCATGATGACATGTATAATTTTCATCTAAATTCATCAGGATTACTTAAACTAGAGTGTAGCTTTTTGGTATGTGTTCAAGACAACAAATCATTTACTTGTTCAAAATTTAGGAGAGGGATGGCTGAAGATTTTTGGCATATGAGGGAGAGTTGATAAGCAAAAAAAGGTGGTGGTGGGATTCACAATAATCATATGTTCAAAAGTAACATTTCAGCTAGACCATAACTCACAGACCCCATAAATCAAATGCTAATTAATTTTACATTTTTGACATAGTAAATTAGGAGTACTGTCAAATGCCATCTGGCCTATTTTAAATTTAGGAGATTATCAACATTTTGAAAGCTTGGAAAAGCTGCCCTTCTCTAACAATTAGAGAGAAATTGTGCATTATAGTGAAAAATCGAGGGTAATAAGGATCATTAATTTGTCTTTTCTTTTTTCACAGCGAAGCTTGTTATATCCCACTAGTCATGAAAATAGGACTTGAAATGGTTTAACTCAGCCATGATAAGTAGTCTTTAGAGTAACTAGAAATTAAGCTTCATGGCTCTTCCAAAGAAATATATTTGGTATTTTTTTCTGTTCGTAGCTGTGAAAAATAGCCTTTCACATCTGTTGTGGTTTAACCCCAGCCATCAATTAAGCACCACACAGCCACTTGCTCACTGCCCCCAGCTGGGATATGGGGGAGAATCAGAAGGGTAAAAGTAAAAAACTCATGGGTTGAGATAAAGACAGTTTAATAAATGAAGAAAAAGCCATGCACGCAGGCAAAGAAAAACAAGGAATTCATTCACTGCTTCCCATCGGTGGGCAGGTGTTCAGCCATCTCCAGGAAAGGGCTCCTTCACGCATAACGGTTACTTGGGAAGACAAACACCATCACTCGGAACACCTCCCTCCTTCCTTCTTCCCCCAGGTTTATATAGCAAGCATGATGTCATATGGCATCAAATATGCCTTTGGTCAGTTGGCATCAACTGTCCCGGCTGTGTCTCCTGCCAAATTTTTGTGCACTCCTGGCCTACTCACTGGTGGGTTGGTGTGAGGGGCAGAAAAAGCCTTGACTGCTTAGCAACAATCACAACCATCAGTGTTTTACCAACACCATTTTCATCGCAAATCCAAAATATAGCACTATACCAGCTGCTAGTAAGAAAGTCAACTCTATCCCAGCCGACAACACCTTCATTAGCTTTGCTAAAAAGTAGGAATTCTCCAGGTGACATTAATATTACGAAGTCAAATTTAAAATTCGGGCACTGTGTGGATTTTACTGTTAAATGTTCATAACTCAAATTTTCTGGTGATTTCCATCTGACTATAAAACCATAACATCAATAACTCACATGCATACCTTAAATGATAGGGTATAAAAATACATTCCCATTATAAACATCTTTCAGGAAACCTTGAGCTATTTTTTTGCACTTCACTCTATAAAAGTTACCATAATTATTGCTTTGTTAAACATAGGGCAACTGATCTATGCTAGAACTGCAAAACTGTCTTGACCTTCTGACACCACTGAGATTTTACTATGCTTTTAAGCAGCTTTAAAGCAGCTCATGACGTTGTGCATACTGTGTACACACTGACTGATGCTGACTTTCTGAAGATGGCAAGTATTTCAGATTTCTACTTTTAAAAATACGTAGGTCACATAATTACAATAGAACCTTCACTGCTTGTTCTTACCTCAAGTACAAAATGGGCCCCTTGTTTTTGTCCCCTTTCCTGCCTCTACATTCCTTTAGGAGTTTCTGTTCAAAGAAGGTTCATTCGTTCACTATTTTCATCATTCACTGGATGCGCTTCTCCACTATTGGAGGTTGGGTTCCTGCATGAATTTACTCATTTTTGATCACTTTGGATGTGAGAACTGCCAATTTACTCTTTCTTTCAGTAATTATCCTGAAATATTCTGTTTACCTTTCCATAACTAGGGATGCAATATCCATTTCCTTCATATATGTATATATTCATATGGATATGCATATACAATATATGCCAAGATAATTAGTACACAGTCCCATAAGTAAGGAACACTAACTTCACTAAAATTTCTGAAGAGAGTTCAATGTTTTTGGGTTTTTTTCAGTTTTAATATTTCCCTAATTTTTAATATATTTCAGTCATCTTTTAATTCCATGTTGAGATCAGAAATCATTAATGAGCAATGTTTTCATCAGACAAAAAGTCCTTTTGAAAAATCTAAATATTGTGCATTTTTTATTCTATGAAATATATCTCTTGATTCAAAGTGGCATTTAATTTCAGTTTTGTTAAAGTGTTTTCTATAGGCTTTTATTTTTTAAAGATTTTCCTCTGTAAAATTTAATTACATTCTAAAGCAACTTTTAAGTTGCAATTCACAAAATATATTAAATGGTTGACTGAAAAGTAAAATCAGTGCATTGGGAACTATTGTACAAATCAAATTATCTGTAAGTCTGGCTACACTAACAAATACCTCTTGTTGTTGCTACTGCTATATTGTATTGGAGCTCAGAAGCTTCAGTCAATGACCAGATATTTTTGCATCATAACTCTCATGTACTACAAAGACTTGTGCTCTTGCTGTGCTCACTTATAGCAAGTGGTCTTGCTCAAATCCTCAGGACTACTGATCATTCATTAGGTTAAGCAGATGGTACTGCTTTGTTTTGTTATTGCAATGTTTTATGGACCACACAAACTGTATTGTATTGGCTGTATTAGATGGTGGGTTTAAGATACAAGAGTGAAGAATTATTTAATGTCATATTGACAAAAACTCTGGAAAACAAACATTTTATTAAGGCAACATGACTCCTGTGATGGTTATATCTAGCTCATTTCTTACACTGTGTTGCAGACAGCAATAGCCAATTTAAAGGCCCAGTCGGAAAGTTCTCTATCACAGCAGCCTCATCAGACACTTGCCCAGAGATGTTTGATTTATGTTGAAATGTTCAAGTAAGGAAGATGTGTGACACAGCTGTGAGTTCTTTTTTCCCAGGTGACTTATTTCCAGGTGTGTGTTATGTTGATTTTACCTATGTGGATGGAAAATGTTATGTGGACGGTGAAGACTCAGTGAGGTAAAGTAGAAAAGGACTGTGAGTCCATTGCTCATGGACTTGCTCTTCATCATTTGATCTAAGTGATGTCAAGAGATGTAGAAGTCTCAACGCTGAGCTACTGATCCTCTATAACTATTTATTCAGGCCCTACATCCTATCCGGTTGAAAATTATTTCTTCTTCTCAGGTTTTCTAGGAGACTTACATTATTTGTGATCTCTCTGAAATATTCTCAGGCTGATACATTGCAGGGACTTTCAAGTCTGTACTTGAGACTGGCCATTATCCAAAAAGGACTATAGTCATCTTCACATACTTATGAGCTTTATCCAGAAACTTATGTTGCCAAAATAGGAACAAATGCACGTTCATCATTGTTGTGCTACTTTCATCTAAAAAACGTTCCTTTTGACTATGCAAAATCATTAAGAGATGTAGCTAAGGAAAGTCCAATAAAAGTCATATTCAGATGCATTTGTATAATAAAAATGATGTTTAATCAATAATGATTGTCCCATACAAAGGACTATATTAAACTTAATGGTCCAAATCCTCAGATCATAACTTGTCTGAGCTGCGCTCAAGCTAATGCATTCAGAAATTTTATATCAGATGATCTGTCCCTGTGTTTCACGTAGTTCAATAAAGTCATTCTTTTTTGGCTCTTAAATTTCTCTTGAGGGAGAGAGCCTAATGGGGCCCTGTTTACCACAAAGTACTGTATTCCAAGTCAAGTGCTACAATTTCACCGAAAACCAAAATAGTAAAATAAAAATAAGGTAATTTATTTTCTTAGAATCAAGACTTTTCCTCCGTTTTACAAGTACCTTTGTAGTGAGGTGGCTCTTGACTTCGCTATTTGGATAAACAGTCGCAGGGCATTAAGGGTAGATGAAGGGAAGTCTTGCGAGACAAACTTGATTGCTTCTGTTCTGAGATACGGGCTGAATGTCAAGGAGAGATTCTCAGCAGTTTGTAAGGGAGTGGATTACAATCTCAAGAAAATAGATGAAATACCTGTCTCTCCAGACATCTAAAATTAAAGTGAACTAAACACTTGAAATTGTTTATTAGCAGGAAAATTGAATAGAAGATGCAGATTTATTTCACTTTACCTTCTTTGATTCTCATGCTGTGTTCTGTAGTCATTTTGCTGAAATAGTGCACATTATTATAACGCTGTTAGAAATTTTGGCCCATTGAATTAGCTCTGAATACATTTACAATAAACGAAGAAGTGGCAGGAGTCTCTTTTGCCTCTAAATGTCTTCCTAAACATAAAATGTCTCTCTCTTTCAATTTATTTAAAGGTTTTAATGCCAAATCATCAGCATGGTGAGTTGTAGCCAGGAAGATTTGGTCTTTATCACTTGATTAGAATTGAATTTTGTTTAGCAGCTGTGTTCTTTAACACCTTTGCTGCTTTGAAATTGACCTGCCATGCTTCATTGTTTTAAAGTACAGGGCATGCTTTCTTGTTTTACAGTATGAAGAAACATATGGATACATTAACTTTTTCTATTAAATTTCTTCTCTTAACAGGATTGTATATTATTGCTTTATTCCTCCTGGTTTGTTCTTGTTGACCTTTTCAACATCTGAGATTAACTGATATTACAACTGAACTTTTAAGAGCTCAAGCCTTCCTGTGCTAGATAATTATATTTAAAATTGATCACAGGCTCTCTAGTAGCAGAACTTCAACTGACTGTTGTAAGAAACCAGCAATGATGGGTTGACTGCTGGGTCCATCTATTACTCTATCGTCCCTCTAGCAGGAATGTGACCATTGCTAGTAGTTTCAGGCTATCAGGGAAGCAGGGAATATCCTCCCTTGCCTGCAACCAGCACAAGTGATAATGTGCTATCATGCAAGTATTGTGTTACTATATTGATTTGGATGGCCAGAGTGTCATGCTCTAAGTTTTGGTTTCTAGGGTGTCTCTGTATCTGGGGGTGTTTTGCACCAGGGAGGAGAAATGAGCACCCATCAAGCCATGGCAGGGTGAAGTGTGCCCTGAACTGAATGGCATGGAGATGGGGACACCTGCCTCCTCTGTTTCTCCCTGTGGGGAGAGGACTGCCATGGCTGCAAGCAGCACTAGTCACACCAACCTGCGTGTCTGAGCTCTAGCCCCAGGAGAGACATTGCTGAGCTACTGTCTGCACTTCTCCCCTCTTCATTTATGTCCTTGCTGTGAGCTCATAGGATTTTTGTTATTGTCCAGAGTGTGTGTCCTGTTCATCCTAACCAGTTAAAACTAATTTCCTTGAAAGCTGGGTTACTGCAGGTTTATTTGGAAGTAATGTATGGCAGAGCCATTTTTTCTCTTTCCTTGGTACATTTTTTATTACTATTTTTAGAGGAAAAAGGAATTGGATTTTGCAGGAAGTCGTGACCTTTGCCCGCAAGAGCTTCCATCTGAATTTTGAGATGATGCAATAGAGAATGTGTCTAAAAGTACAACACAAGGAGAGGCAGAAATGAGGGTGAGAAGGGTAGTGATTTATTAATCCATTTCAGCCTACTTGCAACATGTCTTAGGATACTGAAAAGGAATTTTGAATGAGCCAAAAGAAAGGGTCAATACTCCACCCTGCAACATTTTAAACTGGAAGGTTAGGAATTTCCACAAACATTGTCTGCTGATGGATAGGCTAAAATACACAGAAAATGTGTCAGCCATGCAATTAAAATATTGAAACAAAAAGATTTAGTGAATCTCATTTGTAAAAATTGCATTAATGCATATACTTACAAGATAACGGTTCCTCACAAGAATCATAAAAAGTGCTGGATAACTTTTATCCTCATAAGATTTAGAGCAGAATGTAAGTACTCTGTTAAAAGTGTTAAGTGGTTTGTTTAACTAGAAAAGCTATTGTGGGATTTATATAATTCAGACTTACAGAGAGTGTTTCTTTGATAAGAGCACTGGATAGCAGGGCTCATATTATTTGATTATATGCATGATATACAGATGCATTTTGATGAACGTATATTGTATCTCTCTGACTTACTAATGTTTCTGAGTATTTGTTAGTATTCGATGCTTCTGAGATGTTTTTTTGTAGTACGCACTTTGCAGGATGCCTAAAACCTGTGTGATAACATAAAAAGCATGTGTCTTTCCAAGTGCCTGATCCTTGTCATTGCTGAATGTTCTTGTTAACCTGTTTTTGCTAAATCATATTTGATTAAATGTAAGACAACAAAAACAAGGAAGAAGGAACCAAATCAGCTTTTTTTTTTAACCAAAAAATGTTGTGAAATAGTCAAGAGAGAGACCTTGGGGGTTTCGGACATAATGAACATGTGCATCTGAAAGAGAAACAGCATATACTTTAAGAAGGTGTGACACTAAAAACAGTACATTGACATGAATGGTGAGTATGCCTCTCTGTACAATTTTGTTCTGAACTGACCGATTTTAATTAAAAAATGACCAGTGAATCCTATTCTAAAACGACTTTTGATGATAGTAAGCTTTATGGTATGAAAGAGTGGGTATATTTGGTCCACTTGCCCAGTGAGATCCATGAATCCAGCAAGATTAATGGAGTTACAAGAAATGGAAGAAAAATTCTCTAGACTTACAGCCTTTTTATGGAGATATGGTTTGAGTATTGAACTGTTTCTCATCTTCCCAAGAATGGACTTTGCTTTCTTTAGATGAACAATCAGTGCACTAATCTGTTGAGCTGAAGATTGTCTAGCAAATAGTCTTGCTAGACAGGACGATCTGTATTGTATTATTTGTCTACATAGGGCTTATTCATGAAATAGCACATAAATATGAAGGAAAAGATTTGAAACCTAAAATGTTCTTTGAAACAGGTATACAACTATTCAACTTGAATGAGCTACATTGTGGCTTTATCACTCTTGTAAAATATTTCTTTTCATTTAGAAAGTAAGAGCAAACAGATGCTTCAACTTCTATTGTTCAGCAAAATAAATCCAATTATTTAAAATTAATGAAAAAATGCAAGGACCTGGAATAAGAAATACCCATTCAAATTTTTAAAGTTTGATAAAATTGCAAGAATCAGCATACAATACTAGAATAATTTAGGTGAATTTAACAATGAGCAGTCTCTGGTTTTCTGACTCTGAGGTACAGATTAACTCCATAAAACTGTGAAAGATTCATGCATTGCAGAGCCATAAGGCAATGGAATCTATGTTCCCTGCAACAGTAGTCGGCCATTAAAACTAATCCTCAAAAATAATGAAAATTTTTGATGTATAGCATTACCTTCATACCGGTTGTATATAGAAAAAAAAACTATGTTAAAATAACACCAATACATTGTAACTTAAATTACTTATTACTTAGGAAATGCTAGAATCAAAGGAGAGGTTGTCATCATTTAAGTCCGTTCTGCTTGTGCATTCCAACATTTTATTTGTGTTGTTTTCCCCCTTGTATGTAGCATTTATGCAGAATGCACAATGCTGCCCTAATGAGCACTGCTATGTAGTGTTTGGCTCAACACCCTCTACCTCCACAGAGGCCAAACTGATTCTCCTTATGGATTTTTCTTCAGGGCTTACCATATTCACAGATGAGTGGTTCATAAACAGTAATGTTTGTGTTCTGACAACACTATGATAAAAGGCTTTATTTTTATCTTTTCTAAACAGATGGAGACTGATATTCACAGAGGTTATTGTCTAAAGAACTATTACTTTTAAGTTGTTTAACTTGAAGCACTTGGGATTTATCTTGTCTGTCTCTAGCATTGCATAGCATTCATATATTTCAGCACAATTCACATTGGCTTCATGTGCAGCCATGAGTTTACAGCAGCTCTGCGACTTAGGCCACAGATGTCTTAAGTCAGACACTCAGAAAATAAGGAACATACAATTAGAGTGATCTCCACCAGCAGCCCTCAGTACGTGTTTATTGCTTCCCGTTGCAGATGAGCTAGGGGACCAGCGTCAAGACCCTCCTTCATTGCCCAATCATTCCTATATCATGTTTCGTCCTTAGAACTGATCCCTTCAGTATGATCGGGCTCTTTTTCCTGGGACTCTGTGGAAACAAAGTCCCACAAATATATGGTTTTAATGTACAGAAGGGGCTGAATTAAGTTTACAAATGTAGTCATGATTCTGGCTCTTCCCACATATGATGAAATTTTACCTGTTTAAGAATATTCTTTCAATGCAATTGTTATGTCTGTATTCATGCATGTGTGAAATTTCCTCAGTTTTGTTTTCTGTTTATTTTTAAACAAATTAAATTATGCTAACAGCCATGTGAATCATCAGCACTGTTGAGGCTTTTGATCCACCACATAAATTTCTGTCACCTGAGCTAAAGTAGCTCATAAAGCAGTAGGCTGTAATTCTCTCTCGTCCTTAATGAAAGGATGAAACTGCCAGCAAATAAAATAGAAAAAATCAAGACTTTGAATTCTGTTCCTGGTTATGGAGTGAGCATGCACTGGGGACTGAACGTCAAACCCAACTCTTTCTTTCTTGTCCATGATCTTTTCTCTCTCCCCTGAGTCTTCCCCCTGGCGTCAGTCTCCTCACTTCACTGGTTTCTATCCTCTCCTTAAATGCCTCATGATAGGTCCAGTTTCCTTAACCAGACACTCGTACTTTTCTCCTCTCAGCTTCTGGTTTCCTCATTGCAGCCATTTTTTCACCTTTCTCCTCTTCTAACTGATTATCAAGCACACTCATCACCTCATCTCAGCTTCTCCCTATCTGTTGAACAACTTTGGGTGCTAGCAAATGCCCTTGATTTTAACCTCTGCTTTCAGTCACAGCAGCTCATGGCTTCTCCATGACTTATTCACCTGCAGGTCTAACACTTGTCTTTTCCATGGACAGGCCAATCAGCTCCTTGTCCCACTCCTGTGGCTCCTACCAACAAAGTCACTGGGATCACAGGGGTGATAGGTTCTTCTCTAGGGTTAACTGCACCTGCTAAACAGTAATACTTAGAGGGATAGTTTCCCAAAAAACAGCTAATGGTGGGCAGGGGTGCCGAACATTCAGGGGGATCCTCTCATTCCAGGGAAAGCATAAAGCAGGGGATGGATAAGGCCTACGTTTCTTACTGAAATCTGCAGTCTTAAGCAGTTGGTGGTGGTCCTAGTTACAGATGCTGAGAGATGCAACTGAAGGGAATGCAAGGCTCTCAACTAGCCTTGTTCATATTTGAGCTTCAAGGGATTTAGCATGAACTGTAAGCAGTTTCTTCTGAATGTGTGTGAACTGCATTTACCAAAGGCAAATCTGGAGCAGATTTTACCCCAAAACATCCAAAGGAATGTCCATGACTTGCAGAGGGTGTCCTACTAAATTCCAAGTCTTATCAGAGTATAATAGTGGGAGACACATTAAAAAAAAAATCCCTAACATTTCAGTAAGGAATGAATAGTATATTTTTCCTTCTTCTTATTCTCTAAAATGGCTAAAAATAATCACAAAAGAGAATGAAAACAGACTAATAGATATAACCCACACAGAAAGTCTTACCTTGACATTTTAAAATTAATGAAGTTGCAAATGATGGGAAGATGGGTCTAAGAATGAAAGATATTGGTCTGCTTAATAGTGAGAAATCTTTCCACTTCCATTGGATAACTGTAGTAAGTAACTGTAGTAAGTTTAAATTAGATGAAATGAACCATCAAGCTAATATACTTCTATGTGGGTTTCTTCCATTAAGAAATATTATAAATACAGCAAATAGTTCAGTCAGCTAATTCTTTCTAGCAGAAGACTATCTCAGCTCACTCCTGTGATAAACAGATACAGCATTTGGTCGTGAGGTCTGAACTCTCCTAGAGCATCTCTATGGGGAATAACAGTAGTGCAGCATTCAGAAATTTTCTCAAGTTTTTTAACAAAGAAAGGAAAATTCTGGATATAACAACATACAAAACTTTAATGGAAGCGTCATTCTAGGATAAAACTGACAAATATTCACACCATGTTGCTTGTTTTTGGCAAGCAAAGTTGTTTTTATGTCAGTGTGTATTAAAAATGGATGATTCTTCCTAGCCTCCTTCAAAAAGTTTATCTGAAAAAGGGAAAAGCTTGAGAATGTATGTTAATGGTAGATAGCTATGAATTGAATACACACAACAATCTGTTAAATGAGAAGGTGTCAGTCTAGCTAACTGCATCTCAGGAAAAGACTTAACTTTGCTAATTAAATTTCCAAGTGTAAAAGTTTTCAAAGCGAGTATAACAATAATAAAAATTATGTCCTGTTTACATAGTAACAATAGGACCTAGAATATGATATGCTTCAGTCAGTCATTTCTTTGCCTCACATTTCAAAATGATACTATATTGCTGATAAGAGTTAATAATTTGGTCTTTTAAAAACATATTTATTAGCTATAGCGGGTCCATTAGGACATACAAAATTTTTCTATATAGCAATAATAAAGCACCCCAATCTGCCTTTCAACAGGGGAGTATACTTGAGGTTCTATCAAAACTGACATTTTAAAAGCTTATAAGATCACTTTGCTAAAAATTGCTTCCTTCAAGTTACCAAATGAAAAGCTACAAAAATATGATAAAAAAAAAAGATTATCTGCTCTGCTGTCATTAGAGGAAGTCAATTATCAGTTGGACCAAGGAGATTTGAATTGAAGTAATTAAATTTGAAGTTGTGTGACATTGCTGTCATTTCAGTGAGATCCTCCTACACTTCCCTGTGACTGATTTATTCAAACAGTAAAAGTTGGATGAGTGTAGATTTTCTGTTAATATACTAAATTATTTTCTATCCGAGCTGCTCTCAGATGATTGTACAGTGCTTTCTTGGCAACAGATCATATTTTCAACCTTCCCATTAGAAATGTCTATTGAAATTTACTTCAAACACATAAAAATAACTAGCAGCACAACTTTTTCTGTTTTTTCTTCTCCTCTGAAAAGTTTAATAACTGAAGCATGAGCTCCTGAGGAAAGCAAATAATAACAAAAACAGCGAGAAAAGATTTTACTAAGTTTCTGTTTCGTCAGATTTTTATTGAAAACAATACTGTTTGCCTGAAATTCACAGGAGAGTGACATGAAGAGAGGAAACAAAAAAGGCTGTGCTGCTTATTACACCTTCTCCAAACCAATCTTTAACAGATTAGAAGAAGCGGAAGACATCACTAACACCTTAAGAAAATATCTCACAGCCATGTTGTCCGTTGAACATCCTATTTAGCAATCCATTGAGAAATTCACTGGGCACCCTTGGGTGACAATGGCCAGGCTCCCTGGCCCCTCTGTGAAAAGGCGAGCTGAGTTCCCAGGTGCCTCAGTTCCCGACCATTCGATGCCTGGAAGTGAGCTGAAATTGCAGATGAAACAGTCATTGATCTTTGTCATCCACTTACAGATCTCTGTGAAATTAAATCTGTCAATTCCTACTGTTTGCAGGTGCATAATACAGTAAAAACCTGTTGCATAAAAAGGGGCAAAGTGGTTTTGGCAGAAAATAAACCCCCTTGCATTCTAACACTCCTCACCGAGGTGGGAGGCTAGGTGCGGCTAGGTTTAAATTCTGAATGATGCCAAATCCACCACTATCAGTCCAGTTGCGTTTAATATATATTAAACTGTTATGATTTGGATACACTAATAGTGGACTGCACTTTCAGTCTAGTCGTGCTCATGAACCAGCATGGCCACTCTCGAGTCTTTGGTCGCATTCAGTGAGAAACCGAAACAACTAGCTACTTAAACAGTGCTGTTTATTTTAACACAGATATTTAGGTTCTTAGGATTGCTGGTGATAAATACACTGTTTGCAAAGCACATGCAAATAAAGGTATTGTTAAATATACAAAACGTGCAACAAAGTTATAAACAATACAGCCTGGCTATAAATGTAGGAGAGGGATTCTCTATAGAGATTTCTAAGTTTCCCGCGGAAGCACTCGGTATAGTCTAAGTCTTACCCAAAGGTGTCCCTATAGTGGGGGAAGAAAGGCTCAGCCCATTGACTGATCCCGGAAGTCAGTGATGGAGTTCTCGTCTTGCTCATGGTGGTGTCTTCCCTGATATCCCCGCTCTCTCAGGCTATTTTTATACTATTTTTTATCTTCAAGGTGGAGTTTGAGTGACTTTAGTCATAAATACCTTTATTATGATTGGTGTAAAATTCTCTTGCTTCACATTTAAAGATATAGTTTATGAAAAATTCAGGGCACAGACTCAAGAAGGAGTGGTCGCACCTTGGAGGCAGGTAGCCTTTGGGATGGAGGTGTGTTTTGGTATTATAATGACATTATAATGAGCAAAGTTCGCACAAAGGACAGCATTTCATCAAAATTTGACGAAATGTTGGCTCAGGGTAGCAAGTAGGCAGCTTATCTGTTTCATAGTAAGGAAGTAGGCAGCTTATCTGTTTCATAGTACCATCTCATTCCTGTATCTGCTATACGTCGTAAGGCAAGGCCATGGAATGGTCACATTCTGTCCTGTACCTCATGTAGCTTCACAAGCAACCTTGTACAGGGAACCGCAGATGTTGCATTCTTCGCATGCCAGCCGCGGCTGTATTCTACCTCAAAAGTCTCTTGATTTTATACCTTTCCTTGATGTGTGAACAATGCTGTATTTTTGGCCATGTTAGTAATTATTCCACAAAACCCCAAGACATTTTTCCCTGAGCACACAGCATATGCCTACAAATTCTTGCTGTTTGCTTGAAAGAAGAGGCAGTAGCACAGAACAGCCAGAATGACATGTTTGTAGCAAAGGTACTGCTGGACTCAAGAGAGATGAACATCCATTTGGAAACAAGAAGAAAAGAGTGTGGGGGCTTCTTGCCATTTTAGGCCAGTTTCTGCTTTCAGGTTCATTAATATAAAATCATAGTGACTCAGAGGACTTCAATGGAGTCAATTCAGATGTGCAGTTCTCTCCAATCATTATGATCACAGAAATCACAGATCGTGGGCGTGGTAAGCACCTCAAGATGTCATGATGACCATTTCCCACTCAAAATCGGGATCTGTTACATCAGCTCAGGGTTTTGTTTTGTTTTTAAAGCTGCAGTTGATCCACTTCTTCCTGAAATGCAGCATCCAAACCCAGAATGCTTTCAGAATCAGCAGATACCAAGGAAGTCTGAAGAATTACTTAATGTCTCACAAACAAGACTGCTTTTACTACATTTTGCAGGTATTTGTCTTTTATTCTGTAACAGTGTGACACAGTTGACTTACGTGTAGCTTTATAATACTTATGTCCTTTTTCTGTGAGCTGTTATTTGAACAGCCATCCTCCATCCTCATTTTGAATCCTTATACGTTGAAGGTATTTTGAATTGCATTCCCCATTTTCCAGGCTGTAGCTCCAATTAAAACAATTTGATATAGTAACCTGAGCTCCTGTGTACATGCAGCCCCTCCATCTCGGAGTCATTTGTAAATTTAATAAGCTTATTCTCTATTTTTCATTCAGAAATGAAAATCTGAATCTTATCAGACACTGGATAGATCATTGTGAAATCCTACGCAATATATTTCTTCTGCTTAACCCTGTATTTTCTAATAATCTTAAAATTAAAATAAACATATTTCTAAATAGTTCCAATAAGCAATTTACAATTAATTAATCAAAGTAGTATTTGAGAGAAAATTTGCTCTTTCCTTATTATGTAGCTGCTTAATCATATTTTAGGTATGGGTCAAATTTCTCCCTCACCGTGTAGTTCTACTATTGTGCTTACTGCATGTGAATCACAAAACCCAACAAGTTACCTGGTGCCAAATATATTTTCATAACTTACAAGTATTTTTTGTACTTTTATAAGTCTTCATTTATTGCTTTTCATCACTGGCTCAGCCACCACATAAAACAATTTAATCACGTGTCTTTGCAGATAAGAAAGCTGAAGCACCCAAGAGGTTTGCTCCAGCTCATAGGTGAAACAAGGATATAAACCCTGTTTCCTGAAATGAAGCCTCAGCCAGTGTCTGTGCATAATGAATGTAGAAAGAATTTCTGGGCGTGCTTTTCTGCAGTAATGTAATTTCTGCTGACAAAAAAGATTTAAAGATTCATTAACTTACCATTCAAAGTTTTCCCATTTTGTTGTCAGCACTAAAAAAAGCAAACCAAAACAATTCCCCAACCACTGTCCTTATTTTTTTTTCTTTTTTTNATTGCTAGCAAGCAGTTTTCAGAGTCCTTGGGAACCTCAAATATCCTGGTTAGTTTTTCATACTTCTCTGATTTGTGCAATTTTACATATATTTTTTTATTTTTGCACATTCATCTCTAACTATACACTTTGGTCATTAAACCATGCCACACATGCTAAGTAAGATTCTGTTTTCTCTATCTTCATCTTCTTGCTTGTGCTAGAAACATATTTACGCTCTACTAGTGCTTCTGCTCACTTTTTTACCTTCAGTATGAATATTCTGATGAGCCGTGTAACTCTAGTCATACATTTGGTATTGGCTTTCTTTATTGTTTTACGCTTTGAAAAGTTTGTATGCTACATGTGTCAGTGGGGCTATTTATACTGAAAAAAGAAAGTGAAAATATTCAGTAGCACAGTATGTTGCACTGACTGTTTTCTTGCTCTGGTATATGGTGGCGTTGGCTGAAACAAAGGTGTTTTCATATTATCCTAGATGGAAGGCAAGTCAGAGTGGAAAGAACATTTTTTCCCCCCTCAGAGAGTTCCAGCACAGCTTGCTTCTCAATTCCTTGTGTACGTGAGCTGTTTCCCTGGAGGTCTGTCTTTATTGGAACATGATGCTAACATAATAGTTTTCTCCTTTGGGCCTATGCATGAAAACAAAACTCTGTACTCTTCAACCATGTTTTTGTTCACAGTACACTGACATTTTTGTTGTTGGTCTTGCTTATATGAGCCACATTGCTCTGGGTGCTACAGCAGCCTTTTTGCCCTTGAAAATTATACTGGAGAACATTTCTTTCACCCATAATCTGCAGTTGTAACTGTGAGGCAAGGAGAGAATTACAAAAATCAAACTAATAAGCTGAAACAACAATGGATGATCTCAGTTTTTCAAATAACAGATTTCTCCTGACTTTACTTATGTGGAAGACTTGTGTAGGTACTGAGATGTCATAGAGACATCAATGGCTTTGCTGAAGGAGAACGGAAATACATATTATATGACTAATAAAATACAAGTTGGGAATGTTTAATAGAACAAATAAACTGATCTGTCTGTTGAAATTATATGGATGACATATAAACTACGTATCCTGCTCTACTTCTCAGATGAAATATGGATTTGATAAATTGGTTAGTACTGGAACTGAGGAAATTCTTATGTCACCTAAATTAAAAATCATTCAGAAACACATTTCCCTGATTCTCACCCAAATATGAACTAGATACACTTTATGCTTTCTCCTGCCCTCCCAGTTTCTGAGCAACTTGCTTGTAGAATTGAACATCCTTTGGAAGCCCTAGATAGAGAGATCTGCCCCCAGAACTGCAAAACTCTTAAGACTTAAAATCTAGTGCTATTTTACATATAATCCAGGAATTTTAAAGGGGCAATTTTGATACGGGAAGCTACTCCTCAGAAGTTTATAGTGCAGCCCTCCTAATCTCTACCTGCACTCCAAGGCATTTAATTGAGAGAAGTTTTCTCTCAATGAATTATTTTTGCAAGCAGAAAGAGGAGAAAAATGCTCTGAGTGAAAAGCTGGAGAAGGACCTTTCTTGGATTCTGGAAAGCACTTTGAAAACTTAATTGATTTACTTTACAATAATACCCTTATTCCACTGTAGGTTTCACTCTCTCCGTTACATGCCCCTAAGCTCTCTGCTCCTCATACAAAGCAAATGAACACAGAGCAGGATTGATTTTCTTTAGTTAATTACACTAGTAATTTCCAAGATATTCTGAGCACCACCTACAACTCCCTTTGAAGGCAGTTAAGAAAACAGGTGCTCACTATTTCTCCAAACTTGATGCTTTGATAGAATACAAAACAAACCCGAATTGTCCAAAAACTATTATCAGAAGACAAAAATAGGACACATTTGGTTTTCTCTGCTTTTTACATTCTTTGTTGCTGAAAATACTTCTAGTATCCTGTGCATGGAGAGAGGATATGAGTTAAGTTTATATATGAAGAGATTTCAAAGTACAGTAACTGCTCTTTGCCTCTGGGATACCCTAGGCAAATTGCATATTCGCTTTCTTTAGCGTGTTTCTCCTTGCTTGGTTTTGTTGATCCCCGTGGTTGAAAGGACTAGATTGCTAGGCAAATCTCTGGTCAAAGCTCACTGCTTCCCAAACAGGAATCTGCCTCAGCAGACACCAACTTCTTCCCAGTTCCCACTTTCACACAGTAAATAGGTACCAAGCATTTATGAGCCTTTTATGTTCCCCAGTGCCAAGGTCCTTGATGTGCTGTTGCTGGAATATGCCAGAGCTGAGCTGCAGTGTATTGCAGGGTTGCCCAGATGGTGTGTGATAAACCTGGACCAAGCCCCATGTAGTTCTGCCTGCTGCCTAAGCTGTTTTCTACCATCACATAATATAAAGCATATCTGCTGTATGGGTCTGGTATCAATGGCTATAAAGGAGCTGAGATCTTGTCAAGAAGTTGGGTATATTACGCTTAGTGAAAAGTTTTCATTAAACCCATATGACTTCTCTCTTTATTATTTTTAATTCTACCCACTGTATTGCTTTGTAGCTTACAGGTGTATACTATTCTGTAAATTGTAATTCTCAAGTTTTCATACGCATGCCCCTGAAACTTTTTAAGAATCTTTACACCATCTGTAAAGTGAAGAAAAGAACCATTTTTATCCAGCTGCCAACAGCATTTCATTTGCTGGTGACAAATCTTTATTAGGCGGCTGAAGTACCTTGCGAATAAAGTACTGATCTGAAACTCTGAAAAACATATTCCATTACCTGGCTCAGTCACAGGCTTCCTCTGTGACCCCGGGCTTCACGTTTACTCTTTGCTGTCTCTACAAAATTGAAACAGTGTTTTCTTTTGCCAAATTGGTGTTAAGAGGATATAGAGGATATATATTTATATTTACATGGATGGAGAAAGCGTAACAAAAGGGAAGAGAAGAAAGAAGAGGAAGGAAGAAAGGAGGAGACCTGTTCGAGGTTCCATAGGATGCTTTCATGTCATGTTTCCTTATATGCAGAATAGAAGTAATTTTTGAACAAATCTGTTACCTGCTCATTGCAGTGTACAGTTGTATCCTTTCTATATAATACAGGACAATAAGACTCCTTTCTTCCTAATAATTGTTGAAAGCTTTTCAAAATAATCACATTTTTCTGTGGCTTAAGTACTTAATCCCTACACTAACTCAAGTCATTAAAAAAAGGCCTGCATATGAGACAAGCAGTTCTCTAGAAAGCATCAGCTAAACATATCAATAGTCTTGGTTAGGTTCTATTTTCCCATAAACAAGGTAATGATGTCTTGGTTTATTACATTTGCACTATAAAAAAGTTGAGTTTGACTGTCAGAGTGGTTATTTTTCTGCAGGGAATAACCTTCAAGTGTATGTATATAGCAGAGGAGGAGCTCCAAATTGGAATGATTAATGTCAAATCATTGTGAATGCTTATAGTCTGCAAATTTCATATTTGTAGTCTCAGGGATATGATGTGCCTTGTTGTGTAACACACTTGAGCTTTCTTCCAGCAGCATGTCCTGGTACCTGCAGCTGCTGAAAAGGCTGAACTAAAGGTCAAGATTTAGCTCTGCAAGTGTCCTCTAAATCTTGTAAAGGTTCATGCTTATTCCAGTGAGAAATGCAGGTGAATAAAATACATCAAGCCATAAATATTCTAATACATTTTAGCCATCCTGACAGAACGCATTTTTCAGACATTTCCCTAGGTACCTACAGTCGGATCAGATTGTTTTTTCTTTGTGTAAATTCTGTACAGTCCTTCATGGAATAAGATTGAGCATTCATGCAAGGGCTGTAATATCCCATTCTCTCTCTGTACTTCTCAAACAGCAAGAAATGGCAAGCCTACACCTTCTGGCAAAGCTCCAACCCAACGCTGAGCTATGTGCTACTCCCAGTGTATTCCCTCAAGCATTTGTGGTGCAGACAATGCAGACAAGGACAGCTGGGGCACTCAAGGGAGCCCGAGAATATGAATACAGATAGAAATCTTCCCCTGTATAATGGTTATGTACTTCCAAAATGTTAAAAGTCACCACCTTTGCAATGTGAATACTTCTGGAAAGCATTTTCTTTCACAAAGGAGATAGAATGAAAGTTATTTTATTGCCTGTCTTATTAACTGGAGCTTCCACAAATCAGGAGAAGACAGCAGTATGTGAGGGCACGGACAGAAAGATGGGAAATGCAGAAGTGTGTTTTGAACTGCTACTTTTCTTTTTCTTTTTATTATCGAGTTTACAACTCATTGGGATGGGATAAACGGGTATTAAACCTGTGGGTGAACACATAGATTTCTACTTACAGTCAGGAGACATTAAAAGCAAAGGCAGTTTGGTCCTACTGATGTTTGCTACTTGCACGCTCAAGTGAATTGTTGCTGCTAGAATCAATATCAATTACCCATCTTAAACATTTTTGCTGCTACTGTGAGCAGTTTAGGAGGGATTTTAGCAGTAAACATGAGAGTCTTCTATGGACAGGGTAATTTGCAACAGACCAGAAGACTCTGTTTGGGGTTTGGTATTTGAATCACTTTGATTTTAGGCATTGGAACTTTGCACAGTGCTAGTAGTGATGGTTCAAAGGTGGATCTTGTCTTTGAATATAGGGAGTTTAGAAGTTGATGGGTATCCCTGCTAGGCTGCAACTGCCAATTTATATTTCTGTATACCCTTTTTAAGTTACAAGGTTTTAAATTACAAATACTATTAACTGTAGAGGAAATAATTGCAGCCTAGAACAGGCTTCCTGGAAAGGTAGTTGATGTCCCAAGCCTGTCAGTGTTTAAGAGGCATTTGGACAATGACCTTAATAATCTGCTTTAACTTTTATTCAGCCCTGAAGTGGTCAGGCAGTTGGACTAGGTGGTCATTGTAGGTCCCTTCCAACTGAAATTTATTCTATTCTGTTCTATTCTGTTCTGTTCTTTTCGCTGTCTGGACACAGGATACATGGATTAGCAGTCATCACAACAGCCAGTTCTGACAGACTGCCTTCGCTAGGAAAAAAAGAGACTTCAACTATAGGGATGTGAGCTGTGCCATGCCATATGGCCCCAGATCCAGATAAAGGCACCTCAGCCATTCTACCAAGTAGTATAGGTATAGCCATGAGATTGCCATAACAGGGAGAAGAAAATCCTAGCCAACTCTGCTAAAGCTCCTTGACTCAGTGGTACTCAAAGCTCTGTTTCAGCTACAGTCAAGACCAAATTAAGTCTCTTGACAAGAGGCTTGGTCAAAATACTACTTAGCATTGGCTACTTACAGTTATTTGAAGATTTTAACCCTTTTCTCATGATATCTGAATGACTTTGCATGTATGATATCTGAATGATATCTGAATGACTTTGCATGTAATCTCGGTCAGATACAGAGGCAAGTTACTGCAATGTTTCAGAAACTTGAAAATTTTCAAGAATTGCTTTCAATTTTTACTTATGTTTTGTTAGTCAACTTCTTTCATCTTTGGATAATATGAATCTCCTGTGCATTTTTTTAATAGTAAGTATATTCAACTTTATAAAAGCCTCAGGGAGTTAACAACTCATTTTGGTGTCCCATACTGTAATTTGAGACATGATTTTTTCCCAAGGAGTTCTGGCAAGATGGATAGTATGTAGAGGGATAATTGAGATTCTGAGCTGTAACAGGAGGGTGTTTTGTTTTTGTGTTTATTTTGTTTTATCAGGAGCCTTAAAGGGATTAAAATATAAATCTGGCATAAAGGAAACAACATGGAAGACAAGTCTTCTAGACAATGAAAGCACCGAGTGAACCGACTTTTGAAAACAGTTGTGGCAAACCACTGCTTTGAATTGCAATATATCATCTTGCAGTGCTACAACTTTTGTCACTTAATTTAAATCACTCCTCAAGCTTTCAGAATTTCTCTTAAATAGAGTTGGCTCTTATTCCCTGTGCATGCCTAAGCATGTTAAAAACTTCAAATGGAAAGAAGTGATTCTACTGAGCAAGGAAAAATCATAGACAATAAATTACCTTGAGATCTCTAGGGTCTTGTAAAGGCAGAAGCAATATGTGCTGCCAGTATAGCTTCCTTGCCTCTTCCAGCTTCTCAGAAGATATATTAGCATCTTAGATGACATGGGCTTATTGTTCACCCAAGGTCTCAGCTGTTTTTTCATAATTTGTATCAGGAGACAAAGTAACAACTTATGGAATACATTTCCAGTGAGGTACATGCAAGCACTTATACTTAGAATTTTCATTAATAGTTACAGAAGATGTATGTTGTGTTCCCCAGACACCCAACTGAATGTTTTTTCAATATATCAATAGAGCAAATATTTACCACAGAACTGTTTAGCAGGCAAGAAGTGATTGCAAAGACTTCTACATAGCTCCAGATTATGAAAAAAATAACTATTTTGTGACTGCACATTTATTCATAAGATGTGAATAAAAATTATCAGCTCCAACTTCAGTGATAGCACAGTGCTTTTACAGTCGTCATTTATGTCTCAACATGTAGAAGAACGGATACTAAAATTAAGTGCACTGATTTTTTTGTTTTAAACCAGCATTTGAGTTTGTGTTACAAATGCTGTAGAGATTTTCCAGTCATTGCATGTGAGCTTCTTTGGAGGGCATTCTGGTATTCTGTAATTCTAAGACACATAGGTCTTAGAACATATTTGCAGTTCTGTGGTACAGCATGAGTGAAATTAGATCTTTGACTCCTTTAGACAAATACCCTTTGTCAGTCCTCTTGGATTTGCACACCTTTAAATTCCTTCAGGAGAGATACATTTTTCCAATTCTTCATAACACAAATTTAAATTACTGACACTAGATATGCTTTTTTTTTCGCTAGCTTCTAGGGGCCACATGAAGTAAAGAGTCAGTTCTTCCAGGGACTTGTGGACATACAGTTAAAAGGCAATTTTGCAGAGAGAAAACAGTGATGAGAGAGGCCATATAGTTGTTGTTTCTCTGTACCAACTCTGTCAGACTGGCTTTCAGTTATGTCTGATTTCCATCCCCAGAAACTCTACTTGTTATCGTGTGTAAACAAAAAAAAACAGATGAAAAAATCATCTTTTGACATGAAACTTTGGATGTTGGAGAAGGTTGCATTTGCTGACAATATGGCTATGATAACATTGTCTAATGAAATTCAGAAGATTCAGAAAAAAATTTCTTCACTGAGAATTGGTTAGTAGTTCAACAATACCCCACAGGTATGACTATTTACTCTTTGGCAAGGCAAGGAAGTTTGAATATTGACTTTTTTTTCCATTTACATTTGTAAATTAAATAGATTACAGCATTTCTGTATAAAGTAGTGGCAAACATTTTGCATTAAAGCACATAGCCACATTTTTGTTGTCCTTGTTACAGATAATGTAACTGTTCTTTATATTCAAGTTTATTGTGTGGTTACCATATGTTTGGTAAAGGGAGTGCTAAAAGGCTCTGGAGATGTAATCCATGCACGTGCCATGTTTTCTTGCCTCCTGCAGTCAAGGTGAAGTAGGATCCTTTGGAGAGGCGGTGAGATTGCTCATATGCCCTCAGGGAAGCCATGTGCTGTGCTGAGGAGAAATATTTGAAGTGGGCCAAGCAGAGAAAAGCAGTGGGGGAGCCCACAGCATAAGCAAAGTGGCTGCCAAGAGGAGCAAGAGGCAGGCAATCAGGGCTCTGAGAGGGTGGAAAGAAGGAGTGTTTTCTAGGAACACCAAAAAAACTTCATTATGCTTGCTGCAACTAAGAAAACATCTGCTTTGAAGGGACTGAATATAAGACAGGGGAGAGGACATGGCCTTCACTAACTTAGTCAATATAAGGGAGTTTTCTTTTCAACGCGTCTAATCCAGCAGATCTGAGTTGCTTCTGTCATAAAGGTGAGTTGTTCTAGTTTCTGTTGGAAAAAAACATGGATTATATCATGTGGTTGGTTTGTTTTGGACCTGCCCTATACACCTCAAAGCTAACTTAAAGTCTAATTATAGCTAGGAAGAGCTGACATTTTAGGTCATTGAAATCAAACAGACTTTTCCTCAGGCAGGGTTTTACTTTGCTTTGAGCTCTTGTTAGAAACAAATTAACTTTAAACTTGAGTAAATCTTTTCCTCAATTTTTAATCCAATCCCATGACTCTAATGGGAGAATCTTGCTACTGTCCTCTCATGTTCTGGCAACAGAAAACATATAAGCAAAAAGAAGCAGATGAAACTGTTTGCTAGTGCATCTGTGGCAAGGTGGCTCATCACAAGATCTTTAAAATTTGAGTTATCATATTGAAGAGCAATTAATTTTTACACAAGTAGTGCTATATTGCACAGTAGAGAAAATAGTCAAAACAACTTTTCCTAGAATCATAGAATGGTTAGTGTTGGAAGGGACCTTAAAGATCATCTATTGCAACCCCCCTGCCCTGTGCAGGAACACCTTCCACTAGACCAGGCTGCTCAATACGCATGAGCTCAGTATACTCATATGGGTGTTTTCCACCATGCATATTTGAAATTTACTGTAACTTGAACCCAGCACTCTGTTTCTGGTTTTGTTAGTAAATTAGATGAAGAATTATGTATAATAACTGGTAGAACAATGTTAGACCTTAGCATTTGAGGTGGATTCAGTCTTTACACATAAAATACCACAGAGAAATGTGAATGAAAATCTGCACATCTATGCGCATCTATTTACTTGGAGTAAACAACACATTCTCATGCTTCAAAATCCCTTGATATCCTTCCTTATTGCTCTGCTAGGTCATTTGTTGTAAGTAATCACTTCCGCAATTTCTCCTTTCTGAGATAGCTAGTAGCTAGTAGAATTGAAGCTGTGGGCAGGAAGAATGGATAAAGCATCTGGTTCCTTGTCTCTCATAAGAGTCTACAAATCAAAGCATTATTCCTATATTTAAAAGGGCTTCATGGATTGCCACTGTACATTTGGATCAAAATAAATACATGTATTCAAATTTTCTGTTAAAATAGTTGAGTCGCCACTTCAGAAAAATCTGTTACTGGGGTACATTGATACCATCTCAAGTTTTCACATTTTTCTCCACTCTTGCTCCCTCTGTGAGGCATTTGTACTCAGATGTAGACTCTTCTGGGTTCATTGCCCTATATTTACATTTCTTCTTCATTCAGGACTTTCAGAAGTGTCTCCATGTAGTTTTGGAATTTACGAACATCAGGCAAAGATGGAAAGTAAAGCAGCATGAACAGTTCGGATCTGTACATCACAGTTCTCTAAATGTCCAACCTGCTGGCCCTGGGGCAATCTATTAATAAGTGCTACTTTTAATCTAGAAACAGGGAACATCTTTGATAGCTGATTTGAGTGGAAATATGAAATATTTTCTAGCATATCAAAAAGTTTGAGAATAACTCGGAGGACAGATTTTTCTTTGAAAGAGGATAATAGATTAATCTGAGTCCTTGGGATTTATTTAAGATACTCTGAATGTAACAATTGAGATTACATGCACAAAAGAACTTTATTTAGTTTCGTGTAATATATATATAATTTTAAGCTTCAGTATGTACAAAAAGTTTTGATAAGCAGTTTGTCTAATCTTGCAGAAGGGGGACATTGTCTAATATTTCCAAGCACTGGAAACACTAATGATATATGTTCAGTGTTATCTATAATATTTTTTCAGAGTTCGTTGCTTGTAAAACTACCCAAGTATAAATATCCAGATTAAATATCCATAAAAAATAAAACTATTAGAGTTATTATCATCAATAAACATTTTTAATTAAAATTATTGGATTTTTTAAATATTTATTGAAAAGAAATAGCAATATTATGTTTTGATATCAAGTTGTCATGTGCCCCCACCAAATTAGCAGGAGTATGATTTGATGAATATATGCTTAGGAGGCAAAGAGACAGCAGCTGAATTTTCAATACTGCCAATGACTTGCACAGTAATATTTGGTGATTCGTTTAACTTTTTATGGCACGATCCTTATATTATAATTGCCCTAAGGATCTTTGTTTCTACTAGGCCCCTTTTATGTAAAATAAATGCACTGTAAAGTTTTCTTGAAGCTCCATGAGTTTACTCTTCCTAAAGATATCTTTAAACCTCAGAGAAAAGTCATCAAGGATAAGATAATAAATGTACCAAATTTATCACCCATACTCCATTCTGTCAAATATGACACTCTACCATCCTTATTCATATCTTAAAGCTAGGTGTAAGAAGACTTCTCATTGTTTTCTAATTCACGGATGTTTTTGTCATCTGTTCCCCAAAGCAGTTGATTTGCTATCAGCTCAGTAAGCTATTAAAACAGACTGTCTGTCCTAAAATATTTGTCAGTTGCACATGGATGTTGCAAAACTTGTAGGTCTACTTTTCAGGAAGCAATATCATACACTCGTATCTGCTTGAGAGACCTTTCTTAACACCATTGTTCTTTTGAAAATTCCATTTAAGGAGTGATAGCTAGAACGCTTCAGTGGACTTTGCACAAATATAAATTTTCCTCTTTTTAAATGTACCCTATAATTTAGGAAATAAAATACTCAACAATTTTACCTGGATAATGCATTCAGGAGCAACAGCATGAGTCTTCTCAAAAACCAAAAGTTGTTAGTTAATGTCACAAAAAATATCTGTAAAACTCAATCACCTGTTTTCACTCTGCAACTTTTAAAAATGGCCAAGATAAAATGAGAATTTTGTTTGTAGTGTTGGAATGGCTGAAGCTACCTTAATGAAATCCACAATTTTCAGATGTTCCCAAGTAAATACCACAACTCAAAAAAAACCCAAAAAATCCACATTGACATTACAACTTCTGAAGTTATAAAGTGACATTCTTCTTAGACTGCAGTTTCTGGCTTTCCTCAGAAGCTCAATGGACAGGAATCATTCCCTAAAAAATCAACACCTTAGTGGAGGCTTATTAGGAAGCAAAAGGAAACAAACAAGCAAATAAATAAACAAATGTCAGTAAGAAATGTGCAAAAAGAAAACTGTAATTGAACTTGGCTTGAAAAGGTGATGTGTTGTTAAGACCATTAAATAATGGAAAAAAATAAAACTTCCTTTCTTTTGTAGCTATCTCTTGTTTCTCTCTGCTTCATGACTAGAATCTACTTGGACTTATTCCTCAAAGCATACTGAGGGAATAATGGTTATTTCAAGCATGTCTGTAGATTTGGGGGTTTGCTAAAAAAAAAGGTACAAAAGTATAACTCCTAAAATTATTTTTTCTTGCAGTGAAAGGAGGGTCTTTTCTGGAAACAGTTGCTCTTTGATATTTGAATTACTATGTCTGTTGAACTACTCAGTCTGTTGAACCTTTGGTATTGGAAATTGGAACCCACAGCAGCATTAATATGCCTACCTCCAAGAATTCCTTGTTCACCCCTAAGAAATTCAGTACAAGTTTTGAAATAGTTAATGAGTGCAAGGTTAGGTTGAGATGTTTGTTGTTTCTTTCTACCTCAATAAAAGGCAGACCTTGTTTCATAGACTGTATTTTTCTGTGAAATATTTGCTGGGTATATATGGTGAATTTAACAATATCTATTATCCTCACTATAAAAGTAAGAAAAACAAAACTGTTCTGAAGTGTAAAAGAACAGTATTTTTAGCAAGGTATTTAAAATACACTGTGCTATTATTGTCTGCTGTTACAAAGGGTTAACATGCCTGCAAAGAGTTACAATATATCTATTTTTATCTTTCATTAACATGAATTGAGTAGGTTTTTAAATTTTCAGTTGTAAAGGTTTCCAAAGTGTGTCATTTGAGAACAATTTTTTTTTTTTTAAATCTTACTAGGAAATTTTCCCTATAGTATAAGAGAGAAAAATTATTTTTTATCCTGTTGAAGAAGTAGAGCTCAAGCTATTATGAACAAATCACAAATAACATTCAGCAATGTTTAGATATCACTTTTAAAAAGAGGTGAAGTTTCACTGGGCAAAGATGAGAGCTAGAAAGTTTGCAACAAGACCTCAATCTGTTCTCTAAGTGACAGCTGCACTCTAAAATCCTGATAAAACTGATATCTGGATTTGCTCATTTTTTTCCAGACTTTTGTTCTCCAGTCTCTGCTTTCTGTTCAGTGTGGTAGATGCTCACTAAATATTTTGTAAGAATAGCTCAAACAACCTCCTTTGCTCATTTTAATGTTGAAATTACATCTAATCTGCATATAAATTGAAACATAACAGATAATGAAATGTATAAAATGGCCAACTTCTGCTTTAATCTTTTTTTTTTTTCATTTTGATTCAACTACTGTTTTGGTTCCTTTTTGTACTGCATCCCAAGGGTGTCATTGACAATTATAATTTTTGCTGGTTTCCACACTCTGATTTTCAATGCTACAGCAGAGAACAATTTAAACATTGTATTTGGGTTTTGGCAACAGAAAATAATTACAGGATATGTCATAAGTCAAGTGCAGAAAAATATGATAGATAGTGGTGCCACAAAAATAAGGTTGTTGGTTTGTTGGTTTTTGTAATTGTTGGGTTTTTTTTCCACAGAAATAACTGAAATACAGGATAGATACAGCTAAGCAAACTTTCAACTAGCTTGTTTGTCTGCTGGTTGCAGTCTAGCCATGACTGTATGAAATTTAGTCAAAAAACAGTCTGATTCATGAATCAGATGAAATCATTTGTGCCACTGCCCGTTTCCTATGGATAGGCAAACAAACTAAAAATAAGCTGAAATAAGCTCTTCTCTACCTTTTCTATACTGCAAGTACTAACAGGACTGTTGACAGTAGACACCCTTCAGATCTTAAATTAAAATGAGGAAGGTTTTGACTGTATGATCTGCTTCATCCCACAGATACCAGAAATGCACCACTCTCTTGAGAGATGCCATATTTCAGTCAGGTTGTACACATTTATTCTTATGGTCCTTCTGCACATGTTAATATCTGAACCTAAATCATCCAACATGTGTCAGTAAATGAATTTGATATCTTGGAAATGACTTAAAATGAGAAACTTACAGATAGTCTAAAATATCTGTAGGGCTAGTCACCAACAGCACAATTTGAAAATCCTGTGAGAATACATTTCTCATTTATGGATTTTTTTAATATTTTTTTTTAGCTCTGTGAGAAGAAACTACTTGTGAAGAATATGTCTATATATATTTTTAAAGATATATTTCAGTGACCTGAAAGACCATTTCGTATCTCTGGTACCCAAAGGGAAAGTCTGATATGGAAACAGCAGTCTGCATTCTTTATCCAGAGAAATTAAAAATACAAGAGGGAGGCAGCAATTTAATGAAATGGAATATTCAGAAAATACATTCAGCAATGTTTAATTTCTGTTTGTATGACAATGAAATGTGCTTGTCCAAAGTGCTGCTGTGACTCACAGATGTTGCAGAATACTTGCTGTGGGGCTGCGTTCTCCTTTTGAAGCTGAATCCCTCAATCACTGGGTAGGGATGATACACCCACGAGACACTGGTGGTTCAGGCAGAAGAAAAAATACAAGGCATCGTACAGACAATTTAAAAAGTATATTATAAAAATAATACAATAATTCCTAAATAATAAAATAAATAAATAATATAATAAATAATAAAAAATATAGTGATACATCCCTAAATGACACCTTCTTTAATTTATCACAATGTCATCTATTTATTCCCTGTAACTTTGCATTCAGATCTCAACTACTCCCAAGCAAAGCCCAAACTCCTCTCAAGGTGCACACAAATGTCGCATGGCTACCATTCCGCTTCACCACGGAAAAGCCAGGATCAGCTATTTGCAGAAACAGAGCCTGTAAAATCAGTTATGGGAGCACAGCTGAACATTTGCCAGGTGTTCATGTCTGTCTTGGGCAATTTGGCTCCAGATCTGGATGGGAGCACAGCCCGGACCATTAGCTGCAAACTGCAACCAGCAGGAAACAGGGAGGGCACCCAAGAGGTGACTACAGTCCCAGAGGAAACAGGACTGATGCTTCCGTGTTTCCGTTTTGCAAGTATAGATCATCTCAGTGTCACAATGAGAGATCCTTTGAGGAGCCCCAGCGCTAAGCAAAGACGCACTGCAGCTTCTACAAGTATTCCTGACAGAAGCATGGCATGGACAGGTTCATGTCAAACTATCTAAAAAAAAACCAATGTTACTGACAATGGCAGGTAATTATTAGAATACGCAATTTAATTTTCTGCAATGTTAAACACAGCTTCTTTACACTCTGTTTAAACATGACTTTGTAAAGAATCTGGGGTAGTATTTATTTCCCCCTTCTCCAGCCCAAGAAGCCCATAAGCACTTCAGTAAAAAAATCCAAGGGCCAGGTGTGCTGCTTTGCCACAGTATGTGTTTTTTGTTTGCAACTCCAGTAAAAGTTAAATACTTTTTGTAGTTTGTAGTGTATGCAAGTAAAAGGGATGTGACTAGGCAGCAGGGAGGAGGGCTGCCTTTTTGTTTTGTCTTGGTGTGGATGCTGCTCAGCAGCTCAAAGTGAAACTATTTGCTAGGGAAAGGAGACTACATGTACCCTGGCAGGAGCTGTGTTCCATCACACTGGTAAAATTAGGCTGAAGTCTGAATGCTCATTTTTTTAAGCTCTATTTGGCCCTTGTTATTCTTATTTGCAATGCATAAGCAATCACAGGTGTACTCTTTTTAGCTTGATTTTGTGGATTTCCTGCCAATGTCTGGTAGGTTGAGGGCAGTTCATGAAGCAGTGAATGAGAAACACTGGGCTAGCAACAAACAGAATGTAAAGAAAATTGATTTACAGCCTTTTCACCAATGCTTAGATGCTATGTGTCTATGGTCCAGTCTCTCCATCTCCCTGTGCATCTATTTCCTTTAATTTTTTCCTCCCTTCTTCTTGTTTATACAGTCAGTAAGCTGCTTATGGCTGCCATTGTGATCCCATGATGCTGAACAGGATTCACTTCTGATCTCAATTAGGGCACCTGGGTACTACTCTAGAACACACAGTAGTGTGTGTCACGTACAAGACGAAGTGTGTGTTTTTGCAGTCTAGCCTGGTAGTAGCTGGCATAATAAAGAAAAATGGCCATACTCTGTACAGTAAATGGTTTTTAGCACTAGCGCATAAGATGACAGGTAATCCAGACAGGCATTAGTATAGGCAGTCTGTAAGTGATGGACAGTAGTGAAGTTTCAGTAGTGCCATAACAATTTTATGAAAGCCATTGCAATGCATTATGGTTTTGATCTGTATCGAAAAACTCAGCAAGATACTTTAAAGGAATGGCATTGCTATATTTTTATTCACATTGCTAACAAATTGTTTTACAATACTTCCTGAATTTATCCTTTATCTTTTTACTAGTGACTATGGATAGAGACTGATGATTTTTATACATCTTCCACAATCATTTTGGTTTGGGTAAGGAGAAAGATGCAGAAATATTTTTAAAGAGTTGAGTGCCAACAAATATTTGAAATGAAATCACGATCCTTTGAAACTCCCCCTGTTTTCTTCAATGTGGTAAGGATTTTGTCTTGTGCTAGGAATTCAAGTGGGAAATCTCTGGTAATACAGATAGTTTAGTCATTCGGGGTAGATCCACAGAAAATATAGAGTAAGTAGAATGACTAAGAATTGATTACATCCAGTAAGTAGAAAATCAAAGCCTTTCTTCAGCGGTTGACTCCTGTTTCCTTGTTTTGAAAAATTACGGTTCACTACATGTCTAATAACTTTCTTGGTCATTATGGTTCTTGGGGAAGGAAAGGGAGGAAATTATTGGCTTCAGACCAAATCCATGCATCAGAAAGCAGTACTCTGCACAGGTACTCACACTTTGCCTAAACCACTTAGGCTGGAGCTTAGTAGTAGCAAAGCACAACAATGTCCAACAAAATCTAAAAGTTAAAGAAAAATTGACGTTCCTCTGACCATGTGTAACAGATCAAAGCTCACCCATTTGAAAAGATACTTCAGAGATAAGTATGTGTTCAGGATGGTTAGTTCTGCCTTTAAATGAATAGGTAAGTAACATGGAGTGCAATGCAACACCTTGAGTCTAGCATTAGGAGAGCAAATAAAGAAAAAATATTCATAGCTACTTGGAAGTAAAATTGCATTTCAACATTTCACATAAATTTTACTTAAATTCTCGGTAAGGGAATGAGAAGTACATTCAGTAAGGCTTATAGCCCCATGGTTATGATGTTCAAGAAGCGAGAGAACACAGTAAATAAATTAGTTGTCTATTATAGGGTCTGTTCTATGGAGTTTAGGTGAGTTGAGAGGATATTCTACCTTCTAATGTTCATAACAACATTATGAATTTGTCTGATTTAATATAAAATGGAATTCATGTGTCCTCCTCCCTTTCAGCTTCACACCACCCAAACTTAGGAAATTCTCTTTGTCTGTTGAGACACGTACATTTAGACATAGTAAGAGAGAGATTTCCAAGTATCTCATTAGTCAGGGTCAGCACATTACTATACTGCCTAGAAGCAAACCAGTGAAAAACATAGCGATGGAAGTCACAGTACATTTACTTAGTGTCTATTTACTCCAGGAAAAATATTTCTTCTAGTAGCAGATGACTTCTCCCTTCACGTTTACTCATTTCTGATATTTGACACAATACAAGGACACTAATTTTTTGCATATTTCTCATTGCCGTTTCTTTATTCCCCTCCAGTGCAAACGGGAAGAACAAGAGTATTTCCGAAGAGACTTCGCTACATCTCTTCTGTCCTATATTATGCCTTGCAGATAACCAAACCAGCAAGGAATTAAAAGCCTTCCATATTTCTTCACTCCCCAGAGTATGTGGAAGACAAGAGACAATCTTGCCTTTAAAAGATAACAAAATTGTATACATTTTATAAACCACCTAAAGGATTCCACAGCAAGCATGTACTAGAGGTTAATGCTGAATTAAAAACTCTAGAATGTCTTAAATTATTTACAATAAGAAGTTATAATTTTAATCTAACCCTAAGGATCTTGCCCCTAGTCTTGGCTATAGGATTTTTAAAGGAAGACTTACACTGCAAAAACAGTAGATGATATGCCTTTTATTATTTAAAGCTAGGTTTACTGCAGTTTTAACAGAGTACTTGTCATGTATTTTCATTTTATAGTACAAGAGTTGCAACACAACAGAATATCAGTAAATCCCAGGGCCTTTATGGGCATACCTTATCTTTACAATATTGTGCTTTTAATGTATAATTTTTTTTTCTCTAATCTCTTTTTCTCACAGAGAACCATTTACTGTTACACATACTAAGTAATTGAGCAGTGCTTAAAAATGAGGCAGTAGGCATTCAGTTAATTGTTACCTCTTGAATACTTTAGGACCCATTAATTGTAAACAGCCCTGTGTAGCAAAGTTAGAAGAAACACTTTATTGACCAATGTCCAGCATACGACACTGGAGAATTATTTCTATGCATAAAGGCAACATAAAAAGTTGTCTCAGTTTGAGAGCAATACATTATTCTTTTTGGTATCATAGGAAAAGCAGTCTTTCCCTCCTCACCCACTGCACCAAATTTTTTTATGCATTCAAATGATTTTGGACGTCTTGGGCTAGCTTTTCTTCCTGCTGGTATTGTACAAGTTACTGTCTCTAGCTGATGCTTCCTTTCTTTATTGGTAAGCCATGAAAAAGAATCATAAAATCCAACAAAAGTATGACACCATCTGATATCCTTGATGAGTTTCAGTACCCTGCAATCAGGCTTTCTATCTTTCTTTCCTATTAAGTGGGAATATGATATCTCTGTTCACCAAAGGATGGTCTGGGCTCAAACAGGCAGACAGGGAACAGAACTATCTCCTGCCTTTCCCTAAATTTGGTGGGTTCTTTGTAGGGGAAGATCTGGAGGGAACTAAGAAATATTTTTAATAGGGTTTTGCAGATATAAGCCCTACAACCCTCTGTTAGTTACAAATAAATAAAAACATTCTACCTCACCATATTAATATTATCTTTTGCACATTAAAGGTGAAATGATGTATGATTCTGCATCCCTAAAGCTGGATACCAGCAGTACTCCAGGAAGGAAAGGAGCACAAAAATGTATCTTCCATAGGTAACATTAAACTTTTTTTCCCCTCTTATTTTAAGACAAGACTCCTTATGTTAAGGAATGCTCCCTTGATCTTCCAATGCTCATTCCAGCACTTCTGGAATGCTCTTTAGCTTTTGGCTAAAATCATGATCCTAGTATATAAAACTCTGTCCTTAGTACACTTGCAATAATCACATGCATAATGATCTTGATGGCAAATCGTATCTTTTATAGAGTAATTAGATTTTTATTTAGTTTAACTCCAAGTAATACAATAAACCAAAGTAAAGATTGGTTTAACAGGAACAGCAGATGTAGAGGATGAAGAAGTCACCATGTCATCAGATCAAACGGTGTGGTGGCGATACATGGAGTAGAAGCTAGAGGTATTAGCTTGTACATGATATACATACTGACCTGTACTAAAATTATGTCTGTTCTCATTTAGGATGATTGCTAATAATGTGTTTTACTCTTCAGTCTGATGCTGACTGAAGACTAAGTAGGGAAATAAGGATATATACCTCTGTGAGAATAAGGCTATGTGGGTGTAGACCGTAATTCCAGCACTCTTCCACAGTGTGGAAGCTAGCAGTTCAAACCACTGTATGTTTCTTACACTTTATACCAGTGTCCTATACTGCAAAGAAAAGCTACATTTCATCTTTCTTTTGGGGAAAAAATATTCAATTAGCAAGAATATTTGGAATTAGCAATAATAAATGCAAGAAAAAAACACCCAGGCAAAGATATTTGGAGGACCTCTAAGTACTTATGTCCATACATCAACCTTGCCACTCTACTTGTCACGGTTAGAAAAATGCTTTTAAGTGTAGGCAAAGGATTTCTTGTCTTTCTGCAGTTGCATTTCTTGGCAATTCCACTGAGGAATCTAGTAATCCTGAACACTGGAGATAGGGAACTAGATCAGCAGAACTATTGACCCGATCCAATATGGCATACATGTTTGTACACTCCACATGGACTTGTGACTTTGTAGCAATAACTTCACATCTTTTTTATGGGCGCAGATATGCTCACTTGAAGTTTGAATGATGTAATTTCTTTGAAAATTTAGGGTAGACAAAGAGGTAGTCGATATGGAGAAGACTTTGTAAGAAAAGTAGGAGTAAACACGGCTAAGCTTCCTATGCATTTGCGTATTTGTATTAAAAAACAGACAAAAAATTGGTGTATTACTTGTTTGACTTCTACCTCTGTAATAATATCTTTGGATTAAAATAAGATAAAAAAAAACCCCAGTCTCTTTGAAATTGTACTAATTAGTGCCCTTTTCCGTTTTTATGTGCACTAATGCAAAAGAAGTAAATTTTATAACAAGGTCAAATGAAAGGATTCTCTCAGGTTCTTTTGTACTCTCAAACCATTTTTTTTGCTACATTTTGTCAGGAATTTTCACCGGAACCCGTGACCCCATTTTCTTTCCTACTGAGCCTTTATTTCATGCATGGATCGTCTTGTCTTATATGATACTAGCATACCTTCTTTAGCAGACATCCAGCCTTACTCTGGTTTTCTGTAACACTGTTGTTAAGGTGATCTACTGTTCTAATGACCATACAACTGCACGACGCTTCCTTATTAAGTTCAAGTTGCTTTGATCTTTGTACTGGGACTGTTATTCGGTGCATCATACATGTGACTTATAATTCAGTCCCACAAATCACCCTGGGAAGGTGGGATACCAGGAGAGGGATTCAATGCTTCAGCCATTGCTTCTCTCTGTATCTACTACAGAAATAGCAGTATTCACAGTGAAAGCATCTAGTATGCAAAGAAATTTTCTTTGCAGTTAGAATTTCCTCACAGGTTTTGGCAGGGCTTATAGACACTGGAAAGTGAGTTGGTTTTTGTTTTTTTTTTTTCTTCTGTTTGTTTGTGGGGGTTTGGGGTTTTTTTTGGATTATTTTTTTTTTTTAAATTAACTAATGCCCTTAACCTCTAAATCCTCGTATTCTAAGAAATAACTTTTTCCTTCCTTCACAACTGATCCTGCCCCTCCGCCTTGTTGGAAGAATTGCTAGTCACCAAGACAACTTACAGAAGTGTTATTTTCAATGACTTTGATTTCCTTCAAAAAGCAGATTCTTTTTAGGCTCAGTAGTTCAGATGTTCGGTATTCAAGCTGTTCTCTCTCATTCTTCCCCCATCCTTTTTTCCCCCCTTGCTTCTCTCTTGATTTAAACCTGTGGACAAAGATCTCACAGGTTTCTTTGTCACCTCTTGAGTCTAATTATGGGAGTGAAGGTATTTCTTTTCATCTGACAGTGTAGACAGCTATTTGCCAAAATGTCCTCTAGAGGCCAATGGTAACCCTTTCCTTTACTGAGGTGAAAATCAAAGACTGTTATGCAACTAGCTATGTTGGTCTTTTATTATGTGAACTATCCACTTATCACTACTTATTCAAAATTTTTGTATTACACGATCTGATTATCTGTCATAATGCAGAGAGGTTCATCTTTTTACCTAAAGAACCTTGTAAAATGCTTACCCTGATTCCTTTGTGTGAAATGACAAATGTTGTCAAAGAAGATGACATGGAAAAATACAGTAACTCATTTTCTTTTAAAAACGCATTTCCGATTTCTCTACTGTACATCCCAAACCTTCTATGTGGTTTTAATTATGCCTGGTGATGCAGTATTCTGTAGTCCACAGAAGCTGTAATCTATATTTCTACAGCTATGCTGGCTCACTGAGGGAAGATGACCTATTTAAGAAAAAGAAAACAAATGAAATTTTTTTAAAAAAAGGTTTTGAGTCTTTCCAGTGAAATGTTTTGTACCACTTTTACCTCATCATTAATGTCAAGTTCAGGAGTGGCCATTTTAACATGCCCTAAATGAAATTCAGAAAGTATCTCTAGATTATATGCATAAATGACTTCTAGCACAGCTCTTCAGGTAAAGCAATTTAGATATCACTTAGTTCACTTATTCAAACTGAAGGGAGAATTTGAAAATATTTTCCTGAAGCTTTTTTGCTTTCCATACCCCTTTTTATATTTTGGGTCTCCTTCTGGTGGCCTGCTCAATGTATGTTGATCTACTAATTTGGAGTGTAAAAACTGGGAAAAATGGTTTTATTGTACATCTGTCCAGTATCTTGTACTTAAAGTCTCACAGAAGGACATTTATTCTTCTATGCTACCCCATAAAAGCAAAACCTGTTATAGAGGCTCTGATTTCAACTTTAAGGACAAACATAGCAAAGGAGTCATCCAAAACCATACTTCTATTCATTACATAAATATGTGTCTCTATATGTGATCATATGTGCACACATACACCTCTTCATATTTGTCTTCCATGTGGCAATGAAAGAAGAGGACGCAGAGCCCCGCTGCATTGACAAAGGGATGCTGAAATGTTACTGTATGACCCTGTGTGGTTGATGTCATGTGTAACAGAGGTACGTGGTATAGAGAGATCACAGACCATGCCTGCCACTGCAAAGCAAAGATATCTGGAAAGTTACTTATTCTACAATTCTCGACACCGGTTTGTAGATCAGTGACCTAAAAGATTGCAGTGCTGAGAGAACTGTTATGGTCTGTTGTGCGCTAAATCTAGCTGAAAAATTCATGACATTCTCAATTACATAAATAAGTGTGTTCTTACATTAAGTGGCTTTTAACAAGATGAAGCTCTTCTTAAGTTTTTCAAAGTGGAAAAAATCAATTCTATATTAAGACAATAATTTGAAAAGTTATAACATATTTTAGTGTTACATGAGCTGAAGAATTTTCTTGCAATGGGGCATTTTTTTCTTCTTGTTGCCTTGAAGAGAGACTTCTTTTTAGTTTAAGTATTTTAACCTTTTCCATTAACAAATGACATTTTAATAAACAATATTTTCTGAGTTGGAGTGTTTTTCAGTTAATAATCTGATAGGGCTTTAGAATTTTAATTTGTCTTCTAAGTCATGCTTATGATCTCAAGAAACATTTGGTGGACTTGGCAGTGTTAGGTTTACTGTTGGACTTGATGATTTTAAGGGTCTTTTCCAACCTAAAGTATTCTATGTTTCTAGGATTCTAATAAATCCATTTGTATAATTAATAAATCATATATTTCCCTAGTTGGAAAAGGGGTTTTTTGCTATGAATTTTGGTTTTAGCTGAAAAATAAAAATCCCCAAACCGTTTGATAAGGTGATTACCTAAAATAAAAAACAATGAAGGAAAAAAAAAAAGGGAATAATGGCTTGTTGCTTTGAAGATTTGAAATATAGATAGTGCCTTTCCTCCATTTTCTCCTACTGAAGTGACAGAGGGCAAGTAGCAGTCGTATCAAGTTTAATTTTAAAAGAGATTTCACAGCACTAGAATGCTCCTAAGATAAACGTACTGTAGAGCATAAAAAGTTCATGATCTGCAGTAGCTGGGTTCCCCAAATAGACTAATTTTTCCATGACATGATACCTCTTGCTGAACAAAGACTGCAGAGAGATTAAGTGACTTATGTCACTTAGAGGCTGAATACTGTTTGATCAGTTAACAGAAGTTAACTTTTTCTGCTTCTGATTCCTTTTATAAGGAATGCTGATCCATTACAATAAAAAGGTTTTCTGATGTATCTGAAGTCAGGCTCAATCACTTTGGTATTGCAGTTTCTGTGAAAGGGTAGTCTTTTCCATTTGCAAGCAAACACAGCAAGTACATGCACAGATAAGTTAAAAAGACTATCCTTTCTAAATACATGTCTGTACAGGAAAATAAAAGAAAACAGCATGGGAAGCAGGCTTAAGCATTCAAAGCAAAAACCCTCTGCATTGCAATGAGCTGGGATTTCACAAGATACCAGCGTAAGAGAATTTGCTGTGATACAGTATGTACCTGATTACCACATTGCAGTCATATATTTTCCTTCATGAAGCAAAGGAGCAACTTGCTGAGAGGCTGCAAAGAAATATATGTGCTCCTGGGAGAACCTATGGGCTTCCTTATTTCTTGCAGTGTATTGGTGAAATGTCTGAGCACCAGATGGTGTGTTCTTACAATATTGGACAGAAGCACCAGCTCAAGTCCTGAACTATTATAGCCATGTCAGCACAGTCCTGCAAAACCTGAGCTCAGTAGCCCTGGCTTAATTCTTCATAGACACTCACATCGATCCAGCTCATTTTGCATTTCCATCAAAGCTGCCACCAGGCAGACTGCCTTGCACACCTGTACCATGCTTATAAACATTTCTGGTTTTATTTGTAGAGAGATGGTGGTATATAGTGGTGCATAAGATTGAAATTGCTATTCACATATTGAAAATATTTTACTTAAGCTTAAAATTATTTGTATCTACAGTGCTAATGGAAAATAATTCATAGATACTTTTGGGGCAAGCTTCTGATTTTGGATTTGTTCAGAGACTGGCTGAGTATCTTTGCACATGCAGAGTCAGCACACCCTAGTGTGCAACATAACATTTGCCTTTTGTGTTTTCCAGACTTCTGTGGCTGAGGTGTGGCTATTGCAGCAGTCTCAGTGAAAAAAGGTTGAAAAAATGCAATTTCATGCTGTGCTTTTTTGGGAGGAAAGCTGTACTTTCCAGTCCCTTCCACACACGGAGGAATGAAGGATGATATTGACAAACTGGAACTGTGCTTGAGATTGAAAGTACTATCCAGAAGGCAGAAATAGCTTCACGTAGGCAGAAAAATAGTAAGTCTCCTAGCACTAAAGGAAACATCGATCATAAGTGACTTCTATTGATTCCCTTCTGATGCCAAGAAGTCCACGAGCTCACAGAGCTGAAATAAATATGTACTTTGCTGCAAGTGATTCCTTCTTCACATGGCTTAAATGCTGATTTGCATTCAGGCAAGCTTTGAATGCTTCTAACAGTCATCCCTCTGCCCAGTGCCTGTGCATTGCAGATCTTTCTGTCCCCTGCCTGGGTGACTTCAGCCTTTTCTTGGCTTCCTTGATATACAGGATCTTAGCAGATCTGAACTGCAGAGGAAGGAGGGGGATAACCCACTGAGTTCACAGATAAAATTACCTTGAATAGTCACAACTTACCCGATGTCTTATATCTTTCTGGGTCTGTAGCTACTTGGACCTAGTGAAAGATGATGTAACTAGATGAATACTGAAGAATTCCACGGCGCCAAGGGAGATAAGGATGGCAGAACTTCTCAGTCTTGTCTTTGATAGAGAAGGACAGCTGATACACAGCTTAGAGTCTACGAAAGGGGAGAGATTGAAGTCGTAGGCAAGAGAAAAATAATTTCTGTTTTGGTGTGGAATCTGGCAGCAGACATCAGACCCACCTTTGCCTTGCTGAAGATATGGCCCTTCAGCTACCTACATGAGGGAAAGTTCCTTCTTGCAGTTAAAATCTCTGTGACTTTCTGAGCTGAGGTCACTGTGATAAAGATGTAAAGAAGTGCAGAATCAGAACAGGATTCCACTGTGAATTAGGGTCCAGTGTGTGAAGAAAGACCTTGCTATACCCTCCTAGTAATAATGGAGTAGTGGCAATGTGGCTGTCTCTGATATTCCCTTATGAGCTATTTCATCGGGCACTAAGAATACTTCAACACTATTATTTCAGAATAGACTCATAGTTATTTACCTGTAACGACAGGAATGACCCTGAGCAAGAAGCAGCATTTTCATTACATGTCCACCTCCAAGAAGTTTTCCAGCCTCCCTCAATTGTTAAAAATAGACCAGAATTCTGCTGGGTCTCAAAAGACCTTTCTAGAAACAAGAAAGTGCGGTCTGGGTACAGACCCCTTTGGTAAGGGAAAACTGAGGAGTGGCATTGTGTGATGAACAGTACTAAGATGAGATTTTATTTCTGTTAACCTGAATAACTAATACAATCAAACTCTCAAGAAGTAGCTGTGCTTACCCGAAAAACAGAACACCACACAAGAACTAAAGATAGTTAGGCTTTGTTCTTTTTTTTGTGTAAAAATAAGCAATGCCTTTGAAGGTGGTAGAGTGATAGAGATTTACCCCTGCTGACAATGTGCCCTGATGTGAATAGACTCTATTTGGCACTCCATGGGTATGTGTAAATTGAAGGACCCAGGAGCACTTTTCTGTTCTCAGAATACATACACACACTTGCTGTTTCTGGCTTGCACGTCAGGATCAGACTTGTGTGTGTACACATGCTCTTTCCTTCAGGAGAAAGGTAGGCAGGGAGCATGGGTCAGGATAAAAGATGCTGGTTTTTTTTCAAGTTCAGAAGTGTGTGTAGTCTGAATTAGTAAGGGTCCAGGATACTGGATAACAGGGTGGAATATACCTTGTTGTAACTGGTATGATCTCCACCTGCACTGTCTTTGGAGCTTAGAAGTTACCTAAAAATCTATTTTTGTACAAATAAATCTACAATATAGTATGATAGTGAAGCATCCCTCCCACAATCCCCAACTGTGTTTTTTTTGCAGAGATTGGTTGATTAAGCGAATATGAAAAGTTAACCTTGTTGAGTTCCTGAGACAGATGCCATAATAGGCAGGTGTGTATCTTCAAGTTAAAACTCTGTATTCTCAATTAAAGATGTCCTAGCCAGCATATGGCTCAGTGGCTACACAACATCATCATCCCAGAAAGTCAGTAAGCCATTCATGCTGGAAATGCTCTCACAGCAGGGGAAACAGCAAGGGTATGTTATTTTAGAACAACTGGCACAGCATGGCCTTCAGCAATAGGGAGAGCACAGGCTTTGCTGCTCTAGGTCACTTCCCCCAATGTGTCACAACAGATGTTTTGTTACTCAGCAGCTTAAAAAAATGGTAAAAGGACAATTATTATAAGAACTGCCTTCCCTAGCTTTGAAAGCAAACCAGTTTTAGAAAAGGGAACCTGAAATCTTGCAATGAGGCAAAACAGCTGCCACATTGAAGAACTAACAACAAATCAAGTCAAATGTGCTCTACATCCTTACTGGTATTAATATGACTGCTGAGGAAACACATGTACAACAGCCATGGAACTAAATTTTGGTAATTCATTCAGCAGAAACATTTTATTCTTTGTCAAGGTGGGGGATTTGGGGCATGGCAAAGAGGCTGGTAGAAGACAGATGTGTTGACAGAAGGGCTCTGTATCAGCCCTTTTGAAATGCTATTTCTGCATTTTGGAGGACAGAATCCTCAAACAGCTTCAGCGCATATGGATAATTTACAGATAAATGAAGCTTAGATCATCAAGCCAGAGAACAGAAATAATACTCAGAGTCTTCAAAGAAGTCCTACAGAATAATTAGGAAAAGAAAAGCTTCATATCCCTTCAAACATGAACTGGACACTAGCTTTCAGTCACAGAAACTTACTTCTCAACTGGGTGCATCAAACAGGTTTAAGTATACCACTCTTTGTGAGTAATCAGTCAACTAAGACATATGGATGAATCAAAAATGTTCATTATTAATGAAGGCAGAATTAAAATACATAATTAACTGATTATAATTAATACAATGCAATATTTGAGCCAAAAAGAGCTGCTAATGTTTTTTACTTTTCTACTTATTTCAAATAATCCTGACATATTCACTGCAATGAGTACAGAAGATGTTTCAACTTTGTAGACATTAGTTTTCTAATCAGTGCAACTAATGACAGATTTTGGTATGACTCTATACAGGAAAAAAAAATTGAAAAAATTGCTTATACTGTTTTAGTCTGTTCCACTTAGTTTATTCATAAGCATTTTGGGGGCTGTCAGACATAACAAGCTCTTTTTTGAAACTTTATAATCTTCTGCCATAACAGAGAACAAATTGGATTCTCTTAGTTCTTGTGATCTTCATTAACTACATTCAATAAATTTTAGTTGCAAGTGGAGTAAGTAGAATCTCTGCAAAACATTTCTGTATGCACATGCACAAAAGCAAATAAAGAGATGGGCTGACTGGCAAAACCTGTTGAAGCTGTTCTTACTGTCTGTGTGCTGCTGAAGCAGTGGATGGGGCTGAGTTCAGACGAAACAGTTGAAATGGTATAGCTTTATGTGTGGAATTCTGTTTAAAGTAAAAAGAATTATTAGAGCACCTAATCTGAACACCCACATGAGAAAAGACCTAGAATTTTGAGTTATTTCTTAAGCCAACAATTTATTAAGGGGAATAGGTTAGAGCCTTATTAAAGGCTCATTCACATGAGTAGGTATATGCATAATGAATCTAGTGAAGCTCTTTCTGTATTGAATTATTTGGGGGAAGAATTTTTGGAACACTTTCTCCACAAATCATAGAATCACAGAATGGTAGTTGTTGGAAGGAACCTTCGGAGATCATCTAGTCCACCCCCCCTGCCAGAGCAGGGTCACCTAGAGCAGGTTGGACAGAAATGCGTCCGAGCACATTTTGCATCTCCAGAGAAGGAGATTCTACAACCTTACTGGGCAGCCTGTTCCAATGCTCTGTCACCCTCAAAGTAAAGAAGTTTTTCCTCATATTAAGATAGAATTTCCTGTGTATTATAGATTTTTTTCCTAGATATTATTAGAATGCCTCACCAGGGCAGGGTAGAGTGGGAGGATAACCTCCCTTGACCTGCTGGCCATGCTTTTTTTAGTGCACCCCAGAAGACCATTGTCCTTCTTGGCCACAAGGGTACTTTGTTGGCTCATTGTCAACTTGTTGTCCACCAGGACTCCCATGTCCCTTTCTACAGACCTGCTTTCCAGCAGGTCAATCCCTAACCTGTACTGGCGCACTGCACCGTGCTGAGAGCTGCTTCCTGTTCACAGGGGAGCCACTGTTGATGCATGCTGAACACTTGGTAGTTTTATTTTGGCATGCAGCTCTCTGCATTTCACAAGATATTATGGTTGCTGAAAACCCGTTTGAGATTTTATCAACATTATGGAAACCAATTCACATAGTTTACCTTTTTACTTGAATATAGATGGTGTCTTTTCTACTTGACCAATGGAAATTTTTAAAGTATGAGTAAAATAATAAACCAATAGTAGATGACAAAATGAAGAAGTACTCAAAGATAACTGTTTTGTGGATGGTTTCAATGCATCTTTTCCTTTTCACATTTGTTGCCTAGAAACCATAATGTCAAGTACATTATTATTGCTTATATAAATAAATCTGCTAGGACTAATTCTTGAGCATCTCCTTCATGCTTGTCATGCTAGAAGCATCCTGAAAATCATGAAATGGTTCATATAATGTGATGTGACATCTACATGACACAGAACAGCTGTAATGCCTGTTCCAAAACAGATTGGCTGACTGTTGTTACCCTCTATTGGGTCTGGCTGGAATAGAGTTAACTTTTTCCATAGCAGTCTGTAAGGTACTGTGTTGTGGATTTGGATATCAAACAGTGCTGATTGATAACACACCAGTGTTCTGGTTAGTGCTAAGCAGTGCTTGTATAGCATCAAGGCTTTCTCTTCTTCCTACTCTGCCCCTCCCAACCCAGCAAGTAGGGTGTGGGTGTACAAGAGATTGGGATGTGAAACAGCTGGGACAGCCGACCCAAATTGGACAAAGGCATATTTTATACTGTTATGACATCATGATCAGCAATAAAAACTGGGGTAGACAAAGAAGAGAAGCAGGAGAGGGTTGGGTTTGAAGGTGGTGGCTGATCAAGCACTGGCTGAGCTTTGGCCTGTGGAAGTGGTGAGCAATTCTGTTTGCTTTGCTTGATTTTTTTGCTTTTGTTTTTGCTGAGCATGATTTTCACCTATTAAATTGTCTTCGTCTCAACCTGTCAGTTTTCTTGCTTTTACTCTTCCTGCTTTCTTCCTCCATCCTGCTGGGGATGGGAGTGACAGAGCAGCTTGTGGGTAGCTGCTGACTGTGGTAAACCCACCACACATGCATAACATGAAAAAATTTGCTGGTGGGGTGTGTGTGTATGTACCTGAGAAAGCAAGGAGGATGGAATCCTATCTTTCTGATGTAAAACAAGAAATATTATTATTAATATTATTAATAGATACTATATTTCCTTCCTTCCTTCCTTCCTTCCTTCCTTCCTTCCTTCCTTCCTTCCTTCCCTTCTTTCTTGCTTTGTTCTTTTTTTATAACTACTGAGGGTATGTACATTCCCATATACATCTTGGTAGAAACCTGTTGTAGTTTAGCCCCAGCCAGCAACTAAGAACCATGCAGCTGCTCGCTCATTCCCCCCACTTGGGATGGGGGAGAGAATTGGAAGAGTAAAAGNCTGTTATGACATCATGATCAGCAATAAAAACTGGGGTAGACAAAGAAGAGAAGCAGGAGAGGGTTGGGTTTGAAGGTGGTGGCTGATCAAGCACTGGCTGAGCTTTGGCCTGTGGAAGTGGTGAGCAATTCTGTTTGCTTTGCTTGATTTTTTTGCTTTTGTTTTTTCTTTCTTTTCTTTTCACCTATTAAATTGTCTTCGTCTCAACCTGTCAGTTTTCTTGCTTTTACTCTTCCTGCTTTCTTCCTCCATCCTGCTGGGGATGGGAGTGACAGAGCAGCTTGTGGGTAGCTGCTGACTGTGGTAAACCCACCACACATGCATAACATGAAAAAATTTGCTGGTGGGGTGTGTGTGTATGTACCTGAGAAAGCAAGGAGGATGGAATCCTATCTTTCTGATGTAAAACAAGAAATATTATTATTAATATTATTAATAGATACTATATTTCCTTCCTTCCTTCCTTCCTTCCTTCCTTCCTTNAGGCAGGTGTCCAGCCATCTCCAGGAAAGCAGGGCTCCTTCACGTATAATGGTTACTTGGGAAGACAAACACCATCACTCTGAAGGTCCCCCCACTTCCTTCGTCTTCCCCCAGCTTTATATGCTGAGCATGATGTCATATGGTATGGAATATCCCTTTGGTCAGCTGTTTCAGCTGTCCCGCCTGTGTCTTATCCCAAATTTTTGTGCATGCCCTGCCTACTCGCTGGTGAGGAGGTGTGAGGAGCAGAAAAAGCCCTGACTCCATGTAAGGGCTGCTCAGCAATAGCTAAACCATCCCTGTATTGTCAACACCTTTTTCAGCATTATTTTCACTGTTTTCAAATCCAAACCATAGCCCCATACTAGCTACTGTGAAGAAAATTAACTCTGTGCCTTTGAGCACAATGGTCACAATGCTTTCATTGTCAAGGAGAAATTATTCATGGAGCATTTAAAAGACTCAAAAGCAGAGAAGTAACCCAGAGTTAAGTTCTTGGGAGTCAGATTATTCCATGTTTACTCCCCTTAAATTGTTTCCTAACTCTAGTAATAAAATGCTACTCAGTATGGAAAGAGCATCTAGGAACTTGTTATACAATTATTTTTTGTAAAATTGTGATCATAGCTCTTGTTCTGTTTCAAAATACAGCAAACTCTGAACATTGGACTTTAAAGAATAATTTATTTTATTTCCCGCTTGATTTAAATTAGAATTATATTATGCCCTAGGCTACTATAAAGTTGAAGTATAACTTCTCTCCTTCCTTCCCTTCCCCCCATGAAACCCTCTTATTGCATAGTTTGTTAAAGAATATACTGACAAACAGTAAACTTCACTTTTCCCAGGTTCCCCTAGGCAAATTCTTGTCGGTGCGGTCCTTGAAGAAGGATAGTATTTGGTGGTACATGGTGTTACACTGTCCTGCTTTAGGGGGGAAATGGCTGCTTTCAGGATGCCTGCAGGATCTCAGCAAGAGATGCTGCCTCGTGCCAAGGCAAGATATGGACAGTCAGTTGTCCCTGCTGAGTTTCTCCAAGTGCAGCAAAGCAGGCTGCCTCTTGCAAATGCAGAAGACCCCTGGCAGACACAAGCTCATCAGACATCGGGGGGCCCTGCCTTTCCCAGTAGAAATATCACAGTCTTGAAGTTGCACCCCTTTCCATTATCAGATGCGAAATAGGGCTTTGCTCATATCCCTTTCCCCTCACTGATGCACTGTAGCTATGCATGCACTTCTTTTCCCCTTTCCCTCATCCCACCACACACCTTTCACTGTCCAATGAATAAATAACATTTGAAAGATCGATAGCCTACTAATGAATTGTAAATGTTAGAGCTTGATTCTGAAAACGTATCACTTTCAGCTTAGCTGCTAAATCTTCTTTCACAAACAAAAATGTTACATAATGAGATTATTAAGTTTATATTCAGATGGTTCTAGTGATCATATTTGCTGGCACACAACAAAAAGCAAAGATTTGGCTTGTTATAACCATCAATGAGAAATGCTTTTATTTTAATTAATCCTGTTGCGTCTTGTCTGCATTTACATATGTATTCTCTGGGATATGTGATGATCGAATACATCTGAACTGAAATTCAGTGATGGTTCTCCAAAATAAATTTTTAAATTTGACCGAATATTGTGTTTTCCCGAGGAACAGCAATATTAAAATATACACCTGTGGCAATATGCTAGTGTACCAGTACTACTTATATCAATCTTTGCTTGAAGAATATTAAGACTCATGTGAGAAGAAAGGCATAAGAAATAGTATGCAACAGCCAAACTGTTTTGTATTCTGTTTCACTGCACACCTATTAGCGTATTTTATATGCATCAAACAAGACCGGTACAGCATAAAGCTATACACCTACAGAAGTGTAAAGTACAGCATAAAACTGTATATTTATCAACATGTAAAGTAAGGTGATAGCACCATTACCTCATCAGGGAATTATTCATTGGAAAATCACATTTGTGTTGGATTTCACATAATCAGGCAATGCCTATTGGTTTGCTGCTTCTGTGAGTCCCTCAAATTCATCTAAACACAAGCATTATGTTCTCCAATGGCATTTTACAGTACATCTCTTCTCTGAATGTGATTTGATATAATTGAAGACAATTAAGTAACAACATTATGATGCTCAATGTGTCAAGAAGATGAGAGTAAACCATGTGTTTACAGAAATTTAAAAAAATAAGAAGGTCATCCACTATGATCAAAATTTGTAATGCAAACCTGCCTACCTGTTGTCAAAAACCACCACACTTTAATCACTAACACCTTACAGCTATATTATTCCAAGTTACTTTACTCACAAAATTATCCTATTTATGTTATGGACATGGGTATTTCCACTGATCCCAATGGAATACCCTCCTGAGCATGACAAGTCACACAACTCTACATACTGATTACAATTTGTAATTAACCAGATTTTCCTAATTTACTTCTTATAAGTTAATTATATTAATGAGATTTAAAAATTCTGAAGGATGTACACAATCTTAGATTAGACATCAACAGCAATTAAAGATTATACGTTAGAACGGGCAAAATTCATACAACTGATTCTAACAAAGGATATGAAACTCCAGTAGTAAAAAATTAAAATGATAAATCAAATTAGTATTATCTCACAGTGAAACATTTTATCTATACTAATCTCCTCTTCTCTGGAAGGTGATTTTATTATCAGCACAGAACATTAACTCTTAATAAAAACCTTATCAATCTGCTGATCAGGATTTATTTTGATCAAAATATGGTACAGTATGTGGTACAGTCACAGGTATTTCTAAATGAAGAAATTTTAACAGATTTATTATGGAAATAGAAAGTCAAAGTTTCCATCTAGGTCATGATAACTCAGAGAAAAAATATTTTTTTCAAAAAGGAGAGTCAGTGTGAAACCCCACCCTGCAAAAGACAGTGGCATTGGCTGAGTTCAGGTTTTCAGCTGTACTTTAAAAGCAATATGAGAAGTCACAGACAAGTGCATTGTGTGTTTTCTCCTTTATTTTTCATATTATTATCTTTTCCCCAACCCTGGACCTTCTTCCTCAGTTTTAATGTGAATTCTACCTACTTTCCCTTCCTTTCCTCATATATAAAGGGGGAAAACATCTGCCAATTCTATTTTTTTTTCCTTAATTCTTAGCAATGACTCATCTGGACAAACAAACGTAAATGTTTAGGAGCAAAATCAGATCAGTCAAAATACTAGGGAAATAAAAGCAGCAAGATATCAAAGACAGAATAAGCCACAAGGACGTTTCTCCTCTTCTCAAGCTGTCAGAAGTAAATGTGGGCTATGAAGTCTCTTACAAACTCGAATTCTCCCACTATAACTTTAGATTGTTAAGGCCTTGCATGGTATGTATGTTGAAGAGAAAGATATTACCTGGCTGATGAGCTTTGTCATGCAGGGCTCACTTGGACGTCCCACTTAATAAGTGGAACACCTATGGGGAAAAAAAGAGTTTGAGAAGCCCTGATTCAGAAGACAGTTAGGAAAGCTGAAGAAATTGTTCAAAATAAGTACAATGCAGTTCAGAAAGGGAAATACGCAAAATTTTACACTTGACTTGGTTAAGTCAAAGGATAGAGTGACTAGGCAGTGGTTCTGCTGAAAAGTGTCTCAAATACTGTGGATGTGAGCCACCGTGGGAGTCTGTGAAAGCAGTGGGATGAATCCTTTTCCTTGGTGATGCCTTAGCAGCAGTATTATGTACAGTTTTGTGTACCTTCACCTGAGAAATATAAGGAACTGTATGGGAGACAGAATTTGTAAATTACTTGTGAGAAAAAATGAAAACCCTGTTTTTCAAAATTAAGATCAGTAAAGACTTAGATATTCTGCATAAAAGAATGGGGGAATAATCAGTTATCTGGATTCATTGTGAATGAGAGAAGTCAGGAAAGCAATGCAGAACAGAAGATATTTGTATTTCTACTGTAAAGCACTAGAATAGATAGCTTACAAGGGTTTTCAACTTTAGTGGGTTATTTAAGAACAGTTACAGAAACAGCTGTTAGAAATGGATTAGGCATAGTTTGCCTTGCCTGGGGATAGGTACAGGCATTAGACTAAGTTTTGCCATCGCTACTGGCTCTGTTTTTCATGATCTCTAAGAAGAGAAGCCCAAGGCCAAATGAATTAATAAAGAAACTAAACGTAGGTCAGATGATGGGGTTTTTTTTCTGCAGTTTGGAAGTTTGGGTACCTGGATGTTTTGGAAACGAAATCCTCAAAGTCCTTTAGGAATACCTAGAGAGAAATAGTAGAAGGAACCATTAGTGTAGCTGTACTTAGGAGAAGCAGCAACTGTGCAAGAAAGAAATAAGGAAAGTCCACCCTTGGGAAGTTCAGTTACCAGTGAAATGGGAACTGCCAGTCTCTATGTGCTCCTCTACAAGAGGAGTCTGAGGCTCTTATGGAGATAATCATCTGGAGATATGAATGTAACTCACGTACATGAAAGCGTATTAGCCTCCAGTATGGACATGGTCATTCATTAGTAAAATGAATCTAAATTGGGTTTAGTTAATTTTTGAGGGAGAAAAGAAAAGCATATTAATATCCATCCTTAGCTGATTTGTCATAACTTTCCTGGGCTTTTCTGCTTAGCAAGTCTTGCATATAAAAACAATGCTCAGCTGAGAACAGAGAGTGCTGGCTACTCTACAGAGCTAGTAGGGAAAGACTTCTGTGAGGTGTCTGCATTTGTTGGTTTCCATGTAGGACCATTTGGGAAGAAAGGGGGAGAAGAGACAGAGAAATTTTTCATCGGAGATTTTTGGTCAGATTTCTTTTTTGACATCAGTGGATTCAGGATTAATTACTTTAAAATGAAAGCAAACAGACTATGCTAAAGTCCCCACCATCAAACACATCTGAACCATAGAAATGCTTTCTTTTTCTCCACCTACCCCCACAAATAGTGTTATTACTAATCCAGAAATAGAATAGAAAAAGGCAAACTTGAGGAAATCCATCTGTTAGTACAATTGACCTTAAAAAAAAAAAAAGGAAAAAAAAGATAAAAGCCTGACAGAGATAAAAAAGAAGAAAAAGTGAAGAAAATGAGAATTATTTTCTCCTATTATTTATTATGTTTTTTTTCCTCCCTATAAACTCCATTTTCTTATACTGCCTTAAAACAATTGAGAATACTCATAAATGCTAACCTTACTCCTTCAGTAAGACATAGAAGATGCCTCAAAATATGTTATAGGTCACTAAATTTAGGGCTCTGCTTTGAATTAGCCATTAATGAAGCCTAATATTATTCAGTGATTACAGAGAGTGTGAGTATCTTAATCCAAAAATTAGCCTTTGTAAATAGCCTGTATGAATCATTTCAGCAGTCATGTGTAACTAAACATTAACAGAACTTCTTTTCTATTAAAACACTAGTGGGAGATAAATAACCAGTGGTTAGGGCACCTACTTCTTGAGTTTCCAGTACCGCAGTCCAAGGTATTTATTATAGTCCATAATACATATGGACTGTGTACAAAGTCTTAGGTGTCAGTTTCCTACAGTTGATGGTCGCACGGTGCTTTGTAATTCAGACTGGAGAAAGTTTTTCTATGTTGTCATTGCATAATTTGTTTGTATTTTTTTAATATTTTATACAAAAACTTCTGCTTCATTTTAAGTAAGTTGCAATACAAATTTTTATTCTCAGAATAAATTAATTGTACTGCAGGGCAAATAGGACTTGAGAAGCTGAGCTTGTTAGTGATGACCAGAGATCACTACAGTTGGGAATACGACACCACAGCTTCCTTCCTCTAGTTTGTACCTACAGCTGAGAGATGGAAGGTAACATTACTCACCAAATAAGAGCTCTGCCACATGTCTTTGTGCATATATCTACTCTAATGTCATCTTCTAATAGAAAGTAATTCCTATAGCACAGACCTGAAGGAGAAATGATAACAATATTAATTCTAATTCTTGAGAAGCTGCATGAAATCCAAAGGTTTTGACAAAAAGTTGCTTTTTTTTTTCTGAATTTTAATTTTGTACATCACCTTTTATGTTTTTCCCTTCTCAACACTCCAATGCAATAGGATTGATATTTGGGGTTTTCAAAATCTTCTTCTATTTCATTTAGTAAGAGCAGTTACAATAAAGAAGGTGTAAATAAGAAAAGTAATCTTCAAATTTTCACTGATCTGTATGTTTCATAGTGGAGGTTCAAAAACTTTAGAAAATTTAAAACCAAGCTGACAACAAAAGAAAAAACTTTTTTGTCATGATTTCTGTTAGGAAAATATGATTTTTATTTTCTAGAAAAAAAAAGAATTTTGTGAAAATTCATCTTTGCAGAACATGCCACCGTATTTCTAGCCATTCACAAAGCTCTAAAGGCTCAATAACAATGTATCTGGCTGCAAACATAAGAAATGTTCTCCCTCAGCTGTCGTTTTCTACAATACTTATTTACACATTTCCAGAATGTGCAACTCTTTTCCATGCTTAAGCAAACTGTGCTGAAAACTATCCAGTGAAAGGCAAAGATGCAGAACAGGGGCCTCTGGTCCCAGCTTTGGCTTTGCAACCATCACTGAGGAAAAGGCAATACAAAGTTGCAAAGACCCCATAGCAAATGAGGTGTCCATCCAAGAGTCAGATTAGCCATCTGTTTCCTCAACCACTCTTCTTTTCATTGGCTGAGGGAAAGGGAGCTGCGCCAGTCTTGCCTGTGCTGGGCTTAGTGTCAACTGAGATGTCCCAGCAGGCACAGGAAGGGTCAGAACAATGTTGAATGCATCCCTTGTCCACCAATTCCCTTGTGTACTACAAAGGATGGAATTTCTAATAAAGGTTCTGTATGGCACAAAAAAAGCTCTGGTAGGCACTGAAGTGGTCGCCTTCAAGCATTCCTGCAGCAGGATTAGCCAGCTCCTTTAGAAGATTTTGGAAGCATTCTTCTATGTCCCTGACTTTTGATGCCTGCTTTCCAGAAAGCTTTGGTGGTTGTTTTTCTGCCATTCTTGGTTTCTTCTGCATAGGCTTAATAGGCTTAATGTTTGTGTAGTTGTTTTCATTTCATTGATTTTGCTGTAGAGCAAAGCCTGTGTTTGCGTTAGCAGACATACACATGCACACACAAAAATCAAAACGTGTAGAAAAATGGAATTGCAAGAACTTAAGTAAGGAAAAAGAAATCACTTTCTAGGGAAAATGTCTACCTACACAATGAGATCAGCTTTTCGAGGAGAAATGGTAGAATTATTTTTCTGTTAATCATAAATGATTAAGTATTTTGTAGGTTCATTGCTGATAGAGACAAAGGCAAAATGTGTATGCGATCAACTCCTAATTCTCCAAACTGCTGTGGCAAATATTATTTATACAGGAAGATTTGGCTCACAGTTTTGCAATGCTGGAGAAATGTTGGCATATATGCTTATTTCCATTGCTAAAGATTACAGTATTGTGTAGAAATTGAACATTTTTCTTTTTATTCTTTATTGTAATGACAACGGAACACAGAAAACTGAAAAAAAGTTTTAAAAAAGAATTGTATCGAAATTGTCATGGTTGATTTTCATATAAATTAAAACCTTATTCACACCACAGTCTCTGTCAAAACTTGTATCTCTCTGTGCAGTGATTGGCTATTGGTGAATATGTTCATTATTTTGAGAATTAATGTTTTATCCAGAGTATTTCAACCAGCACTGCTAAATTTATTAGCTTTCTATTAAAAGATGACATTAGAAAATATGCATGAAAACCAGCAACACATTCAGAACCCCTTGTAGGTGATTAAAATCAAATACATTCTTAAAGTATTGCCCATGCAGTATCTTAAAATATACTTCCGAGGGCAGAAGAAAGCTAAAATACACTCCCAAGAAAGAACAAACATGAATTATTGGTACAAAAGGGGCTTCACTTAAATTGCAAATATTGTATAATCTCTTCAGAGCAGAAGCGTTTATGGTAGGCTTGCCTACTACTAACCATAATGGATCTTATATAAAAGTTGCTTCTGAGTGCATCTGTGACATAAATATTAAGGAAATTATAACACTATAGCTTTACAGACTAAAAAAGTGATTTTCCAAGTCAAAGTTTTGATTCTAGAAGTCATTAGAAGTAGGACGATTCATTCAAAAAAAAAAAGAAAATTAGAATATTTCAATAAATTATACTGATTTATATTATGTGCATGTCCAGCCCCTTCCAGACGTATACAATAGGAATTTTACACAGAAAGCAAACTATTTTTCCCTTGTGTTTTCATTGGCATTTCATTTAATCTTGAATGACTACGTGTTAGCTCATTCAGAATTCCACGTTTTATTGAACTTGATTATAGACCACCCAAGAGACCTGAGATGGGTTCAGAGCCAGCCCTCACCTTGTCACTGCAGGAGACAGTTACATTGCTATTGCTTTTGCTTCCTCTTCCTCTTCTCTGCCCCCAGTCTGATTCTCAGCTTGACTGCAGCTTCTTCTTATACCTCCACACATCCTCCATGGTGCCTACTTCCTAGTCTTGGGCACATTAAGGATATTTGTTTTGAAGAAAGGCAGACAGGGAAAAAACGGACCCTTAAGAGAGCTAGTTAATTAGCAGTTCCTCTGCTCATTATAAGTAAGTGAATTCATCTATACCCATTCTTTTTTATCCTGAAGGGTGTCTTGCTAATTGGGGAACAGAATATAAAAATAAAATAGCATGTTATGTTTGAATGTGTAGATAAGATATCAACATTGTTTTGTACACAGGTATTTTTATAATCCACCTCGAAGGTTAAGCTGTAATAATAATTTAACTATGGTCACAGGGTTATAACTGTTGAGATAGATTTGATGTAAGTATAAATTAGTTATTTTTCCATTCATGGAACGTGCTTATGTGCTGACAAAGCATGGATAATAATGGTTGGAGAATAAATATATGTATAAGGTAGATAAAATAAGGGGTAGAAGGCTACTTAAGGATTTTGTGTGCATGTGTATACCATATTCTCTGGCTTTTATTTATTGTATTGGCTAAAATGTTAAGTTAAAAGCACAAAAAAGTGCTTCATAAAGAAGTAAAGCAATTCTGACTCATCACTGTTTTCTGCATCGGTAAAAGCTCTTTTGAGTTTAACAAATAATGATGACTTAAAACTCATGATGTTTTTTTCTGGATTAACTGTGACTCTCTATGAAAAGATTGTATGGTGACTAATCAGAGAAAAAACAATGAACAAACCAAAATATATCCAAAATAATAAATGTTTGTAGTTTATCCAAATTGAATTAATCTGACCCACAGCCCAATTTCTGGCTCCATTTTTTGCTGTAGGAATTTGTTCATGTTGACTGAATGCAGAGAGGGGAGACAATAGGGGCATAGGAAAGTTGGGAACACTGCTTCTGGGTCTGATATTTAGCTTAATAATCAGTAGTTTATAGGATCAAGTTGCAGGAAAAGTCCTGCTCTGTTTCTGCAGTTCTATAATGGAAAGTGTTTGATTGCTATGCGGAAATGATGCATGCACAGATTGACTGTTTGTAGGTACTATAATGGCAAAGACCATGATGGGTGCTGATAGTTCCACCAGAGAGTTCATTACAAGATTCTAACCAACCCATCATGGCCATAGACAACCTAAATTTTTATAAACACACTGAAATTTTCTGATAATAGCAGAATCACTTTGCTGTAACTGCCAAAATATAGACAAACAAATTAAAGTAATCTTTAGGCAAAGATTAATTTCAGCAAGAGAAAAGTATGCAAAATAAAGTTATAAACTGACAAGTATGTATTATAATGGAAAATCTTACAATATGTTTCACTGTTTTCACCAACTTTAATGATAATTGCCAGTGTTGACAATGCCAGTAGAAGAAAGTTTTACCTCTCAGCTTTTCCCAAAACAGAGTTCATGTTGATCTTGTGTATGCACTGCATTTACTGCAATGTCTACCATTATGTATCAACAAATGGTCAGTTCTGTGCTACTAATTACCTAGACACACTGTGCACTCAGCTGGTCTTGCTGTACTACTTCTTATAGAATTGTAGAATCTTCATGGTTGGAAAGGACCTTTGAGATCATCAAGTCCAACCATACACACACACAAAAAACCCCCCCTACAATCTCTGTCACTAGAGCATGCCCTGAAGTGCCAAATGTACACATTTCTTAAATACTTCTAGGGATGGTGACTCAACCACCTCCCTGGGCAGGCTGTTCCAGTGCCTGACCACTCTTTCAGGAAAGGAATTCTTCCTAAGATCTAATCTAAACCTCCCCTGCCGCAGCTTCAGACCATTTCCTCTGGTCCTGCCATTATTCAACTGCGAGAAGAGGCCAACACCCACCTCTCTAGAACCTCCTTTCAGGTAGTTGTAGAGGGCAATGAGGTCTCCCCTCAGCCTCCTCTTCTCCAAACTAAACATGCCCAGTTCCCTCAGCCTCTCCTCATATGACTTGGTCTCCAGACCAAGTTTCTTGTTCTGGTTTGAAAAGGTGAAGAATTAGCCTAACAATTAATGTAGCGATGCTTATTATAGTGTGATTATTCATGTGACTTAAGTTATTAACTTATTTAATTATTTGAAAATCTGGAACTTAAAACTACAAGAAAAAATGTCTTCATGCTGGAAATGAGAGCGTACAGCCTTTTTGTTCAAAGCCCACCAAGAACAAAGTTGTACCAATGGTACTGTTATGAAGCCACTTCCACTAATCTTAACTTTTTCTTTGCATCTACATGATATTTTTCATCTTCTATATAGGTTGAATACATTTGTATACAAAAATTGTCCTTTCTGTAGTCAACACAGTGGAAGCCTGTTCCATACCTAGGGATTCTATATGTTGTGCTTTGTTCAGCACAAATAATGAATGAAATAAAAGTAAATGCTACACACTGACTACTAAAAACCTTGGGGGTTCACCAAGGCAGAACTTTTCTAAGCAAAGCATAGAAATTCTTCTTTTTCAGATGCTATCATTGCTGTCTGAGACAGAAGCAAGAATTGACCCTTGTTATGTGTTTGTTTTGCAGGTACGGGTAAGCTGACCACTTTAATCTTGTTGGTACCCGTCCCTGTCATACAAATCCACTTGGTGTGTCTTGCACACGATATATTGGCCATACACATGCATATGCACATGCACAGCTTTATACACAGTCTATCTGACAACATTCAAACTTACAACATAGTCAGTGGATAAGTGGTATTATTTTTGATCATAAAAAATACTGAGCCAAGTCCTAAGATATTGTATGTAAGCCCACAGTTTTCAACAGTAGTATGCTGATATACACCAAAGAACCTTATAGCTTATGCTAAATGCTACATTCTTGTGCCACGTAACTGGCTATTTCACAGAAAAGTAGTATTTCATGTTACTACCTAATTATCGAGGAAGGATATTTCAAGCTCGTGGCACTTTAGTGAAATATCTGCATTAAACAACATCGTAGATGAAGCCACTCAGATTAATAGTTTATATAGGAGTTGACAGGACTTGCCCTGGCTGGCACTCTCACAGTGTATCATATGATCTCTCTTTCTGGGGAAAACTCCCTGTCAAAATTCTCTCATCCAACTGATAGGTGCAATTCAGCCATCCACAAAGCAGTTCTAGAGGGACTAGCAGTTGTCAAGTCTCCAGTGCTCTGTCCCCTTGCTTAGCTAGATGCTCACCTGCAAATAGAGTCTAAGGAGGATTAGCGATAGTTGTATCTTTTCCTTCGCTTTGAATACTCCTTAGGACAAAATCTGTTTCATGAAATGGATGTTGCAGAACTCAGTTATCAGCAATGTTTTCCCCCCAAAGCTGTGTTTTAATTGCTGTTTGGGTTTTGAGTTGTTTGCTTTCAGGTTTCATTTCAAGAAATCCAGATGATACGTGTAATCTCTTACTAATGCACTGGGAAAATGTAATTCTCGATTATGGTTTTCCTCTTGTCTGTTTTACAGATGAATGAAACATAAATTAACTTCCTTTTCTTTGCTGTTACATTTGTATAGTTCAGGAATACACCTTCCATCCCAATAAAGGTACCTGTAAGACTTTGTTCTACAAAGAATGCATGCATTTAAAAATTAACAAAGATTTCAGATGCCAAGAATGTGTTCTGCCTCAGTACATTAGTCTGTTAGATAGCTTTTACAGAAAAGCCTGAAAACTGAAGAAAAGCATGCATGCAAAGAGCTTTGTTCCTTGGATATTAGCTGTAGGGAAATGTGAACTTGTTCAGAATAACTCAGCAAGATTGCACAAGTACAGCATCAGAGACAATAGATGGCAGTCTTAATCCGTTGTGTTGAAAGTACCGCAGAAACATCAGTATCTCTTGCCCCTCACCCAACAAGTCACAGCTATCTTTCAGCAGTTTGTAGGTCAAATACAAACATATTTGAAAAGTTCATTTTGAAGATCTTTTCCTTCTAAAAGTCTGGCTTGATTTACATCCACCCTGCTATCCCTATAAGTGGATACGAAGGTGAGGACTGACAGAATCTGGAAGTGGATGGTTTCCCTGCATTTAGCTCAGGAGGACACTGCAGGATTGTTGCAGCATGAATATACAGAACTTGGCACTGTGCATATCCAGCCTGAGGAGCAAATCCTTGGTCCCCGCACAGATAAGCATGCTGCAAACCTTTCTGGATAGGTTTGCCCTGCATGGTTCACAGAATGACAGAGAAGCCATGCATCTTGTCTCCTTTGTCCCTTGCCTCAACAGTATTGCCTGTTGAGGAGGTCATACAGGAGAGTATATCTGTCTGCCTTCCCTCAAGCCAAAACACTTGTACAAACTGACAAAAAATAATTTTGTTATAGGCTATGACAACTTTCTCTGCTTTCTCTCATGAAATGCTGACTAAAGGATGGGTCCCCAAGGCATCTATGGCTGAACAGTGATTTTCTTTTCCTGTTCACATGCAGAGAAAAGCTAGGGTTTTCTTCACTCCTGTGAAATGATACTGAGAAATAAAATCCTGAAGGAAATTTCTTCCTTCCCCTGAAATTTTACAGGGGATAACATGATTAGAAATCTTACACAGGCTTGCTAAGGGGCTTAATTGGTTAATAAATCAAATAAATCACTGCTACTACAAGCAGCTGCAAACTTAATCTCCCACTGGTAGTTCGTTCTGCTATCCTCTGTGAGTAGAGCCATAGAACCACTGGTACAACTTCCTTGTTCTTTCTGCAGTGTGTCCTGCAGTTTAATCCCAGAGCATTTTTGTCACTACTTGAGAATACATTGAAACACAACATGCCACATTATCATAAGCAAACTCTGGAGCATGTTACAGGTCTACATGATTCTTGCCAGAGATGTCTCACTATCCTCACATATTGACGTATCTTAGACTGGAGTCTGTGTTGTCAAGTGTTGTCATAGATGCTGAATGGATGGGGAAAACGCTTCTAAACCACTGACAGAGAATAAGAATTTATATCCAAAATTCCAATATACTTGGTTATTAGTTACAGGAACTCTCAGTAAAATACAGCCAAGGGTCTTCTGGTGACAGAAGTGCCACAGAATAATACAATCTAGGTTGTTGTTGGCAAATATGGATGTTCTAGGAGAATTATCAGAGGAAAAAAGACACTTACACAAGGTTGCCTTTGTTAATCAAACCTGATGAAAGCTATGTAAGAAAAGGGGAAAGAATAAAAAGTGATTCAGTGCATTTCAGGATTTGATTTAATTTTCCTGTGGCACTGCAAATCAGCTTCGATTGTTAGGCCCAATTTGCAGTTTCCTCTGTTTTGTTATAGCAATTACTAAATTGCTATTTGTAGACAAAACTTTAATAGGTCATTCATAAGATGAATAGAAATGTATGTCCAACAAACTGGGTTATTCCTTGGGTTTCCAAATATGGAGTTTGATCTTTCCTGCGTCTAAGCTTGTAAGGGATTCTGCACAAGGTCCCCACCCAAGACTTCAGACCCACTATAACTTAAAGAACCTATTATCTGAATTTAATGTGGTCACTGAAAGGAGTGCATAGCAGTGTGATAAATTTTTCTCTCTAGGAAATAGGTGGAAAGCCATTGAGAACGCTGAGTTCAAGAAAGCAATGATGACTGCATCAAAAAATAATTTTTTACTTTCCCTTTCGACAGGCCTTATAGAGTACTTGCCACATCAAATACCTGAGCACTTTAAATACTCTGGCACTCAAGTTCTTCAAAGAGGTGAAGGATCATTTTGTGACGACATTTGAGAGCACACAAGATTTGAGTGCTGGATATCCAACTATGCTCACAAAAGTGTGTGGAAAAATTACTTTGCTTCTCTGGATACTGGAACCATTCCAAATCGTGATGTGCATAACACGTACTCTGTGTGTGACTGTACAGCAGTTTTGTAAGCTGTTGCCTAAACATTTTTCTCAATGTTTTCTGCAGAGCACATTATTTTGCTGATTTCTGTTTGTGAAAAATATTTTTTTTCATTACTCTGTCATGATTTATATTTTATATATATAAATAACAGCAGCTCACACTCCTACTTATATGAGCTGGTTTGCAGATACCTCAGGTTTCATTAAACTGCACACAGGAGTAGCAGCTTATTCCAGAAATAAAACTGGGGAGTGAGTACGAGGTTTCAAGCCTATGACAAATCAGTGATTAACATGTATCTCTGTAGATGGTGATACCCACTGTGTCATGCAGAAAACCCTGTTTGTCACAGTGTTAGCATTATATTAGGAATGTATTTCTATACACTGCAGTCAATAGATGTAACAAAAATCTCCTGACTTTTCTACAGTTGGATGGTATGACACAAGCTGGAAGCAATTTATTTCCATTGAAGTATGTCTTTAACTTTTAATATACAAACTTTGATTTTCATAAATGAATTGGCTTGTAGCTGAGTCTTCTGGATAGTACTGCAGAACAGATACCAAAAGTCAACAACAACAACAACAAACCCAAACAAAACCTCCAACATAAAGAAAAAGGAAAGAAAGGCAGCAAGGAGAAGAACAAACCAAGAGAGAACAGAGGGAGAAAGATCTCCAGAACATGATAAAGATGTATGCTTAGCTGTGTTCCATAAAATGCCGAATTTCCCTGCTCCCCAGAAATCATATCTCTCTATTTTTATACCCTTTTTGCATCTCTTTAACTCCCAGGAAAATAAAGAGAGAATAGGATCTGGGTAGAGAATAGAATTATTTCTGCCCATGATGGACAATACTAATATCTTGCAAGAAAACTACATCATAGACTGTTCTCTCTGATGGCTGAACTGCTGCATAGTTCTGAATAATGAAAAAACACAATTATAAAATCAACAGTACTTTGTGAATAATTTACTAACAATTAAGATCTAAGTTAATCGACCCTCTGTGTGTGCCCTGAATTGTTCACCCAGCTCTCCCAGTTCATCTGCACATTAGTTATTAAGGTCTGATTAGTTTCATAAGCATAATTCTTAATCAGAGAGTTTGGTTAACTGAAATCCAGTAATAGAGCTGCTTGGATTTTTTTAGCAAAGCATTGTTATCGTAGAAAATACCAGTTAACAAAATAAAAAAAAAAACAGTTTTATGTAGAAAGATATCATGTTGATGAAACATTCATATGGAACGTCTTCTCAGGTTCAGGACAAAATTTTTATTCAACAAAAATGGAGAGATAGAGAGAGGGGGAGAGAGGAAAGCGAGAATCAGCCCTAAACAGTGTAGAGCAGGGACTTTACCTATGAATCTCCCATGTGCCAAAGCCAGCAGTTGATTTACCACTCTGAATGGACTATAAAATTTTAAAGAGAAAGTAATAATTTGTTTGACTTTCTTGCATCCATCATTGAATGGTAATGATACACTGCCTGACCATAAGCTGTAAATGACCAAAAATAAATATATAGGTGATTGGCCAGTTTGAGGGGGAAGGGAGGGCTATTAGTAGTTAAAACAACTCAAACAATTAAACCACCCCTGAATGTGTTGCTAAAATCATCATATCAATATCACATTACTTATCAAATTAAAAGGCAAAAAGTTCATTATTACAAATTAAAGACTTAGTTGATTCCATCCATGGCTAATAAAAAGTAAAGGTTAGCTACATTCATATATTTTCCTGGCATGTTCAAAAATGTAATGTCCTGCTTTTTCAGGAGTAGCAAGTTACTGTAGCTGCTGAGTATCTTCCAAGGTTGTGTGAGTTTTATAGCTTTACCGGACTTCTCTACACCCTAGTCTTGCCAGAAAATACTATGTGTTATGAGCTACACCTACACTGAAATCTGGAAAAAAATACGACCTGGATGATAGCATGGTCTGCAGCACTTTGTTTATGAGAATGTCCTTCTGGCAAGCTCCTGTATGTCAGCATGAAAATGGAAATAACATTTCTTTTCTGTCCTTGAGACATAGATCAAACAATATTGTCAGAAGAGAGGCTTCTCTTTCAAACATTCCTTTGATCCCACTGGAGATTGTGCTGCTGAGCTTGTGTACCCTTCGGATCAGAGAATGTACCTCACTGTGTTTTGTTAAACTGCTCTGTCTATGGCTTTTGGTGCATTTATTCATAACAGTGTACAAAGAGAAGGTGGGGTTGTTACTGCACCGTTCCAGAAGGTTTCATGTTCTTTCCCCGGGTTCTTTTGGGGGTATTCTTTTGTTTGTTTTTCTCAAGGATAAAATCTACTTATTGGACAATTTTCAGGATCTAGTTCTATTTGTAGCTAGTAAAGCCTCCTTTTTTTTTTTTCCCTTGAATGCCAAGAAGACTTGTTTTATTATTGTGAAATTAACAATCAGAACAGGGGAAATACATCCATTCAGTTCAGTAACAGGAACTATATACGTATGTCTTGCAGCAGGTTAAGATACCCAGGTACAGTGCGTTATTCACAAATACTAGCATACATTTTTATATTGGTTTGGACCATAGTCACACAATTTCTATTTACTTTTTGCCACATCACTACTAATGTAAACAAATAAGTGTGACAAGCAACAAACACACTTTTGTGCTACTGATGTGATCATACAGTGTGAACAAAAGCAGTTTTTTCTGTTAAGCAAAATAAAACAGCAATTTTAGTGATAGACCAAACTGCTTGAGCTTCAAGACCTCGGTTAACATAGGCAGAAGTTAGCTGATAAGGAATGTTTTCAGTCAGTACTTAATGCTGCTGTGTGTGTGTTTATGTTTCTTTTCTGACTATCGTAGATGGGTGGTGTTGGCAAATGGTGACATCTGGATGGTTCATAGGCTTTGCTGTGTCCTGGGATCCTGATGATCCCAATTGGGAAACTGGGCAGAGGGTGTGCGCCTCCCTCCCCGGACTCTTGCTGACATATTGCAGATACCTACACTGGTGGGTGGGAGCTGGGAAGGAGGTCTGAAGGGAAGGGAGGAGGTAGACACCACTGGCAGATTTTGCCTTGACGTGGAAATAGGATGCAGCCATACGATGAGCCTGAGCCATGGGAGTTCGATGGTCCACAGTCTAGACACCACCTTTGGGCTGATGCCCCTGTAAGATGTATAAGGCACACTTTTCCTACTTGAGGGTGTTGAAATTTTTCCAGTAGCCTTGTGGCTTCCAAAGATTCTCAATACATGTTACAATTGGGAAGGGATATGATTGCATTTCTGCAGTGTAACAAGCAGCTCAAATACCTTTTGACATATTTGCCACTTTCAGGATTTTAGATTCCTCAGAGAGAATTTTTAAAGTCTGGAAAGTAGATATAATGCAATTACCTGAACCAGAGCAGTCTCTTTAATGATATCTGTCCAATTCTAGCTGTCAGATGTTTTAATGAAATAACAAAGCAGTAGGGACAAAGAGCATTTCTTTGTCTTGTAACAGTGACAAAACAAAAATCTGCTTTCATTTGTAGCTCAGACCATGTTTTTACTCTTGGACTGGAGCTGACAACCAGTATTAGATTCAGCTGTAATGCAGATATATCTGTAGAGTAACTCCAAGGAAATCTACAGTTTTTTTCTAATGTGCAAGGATTTCTCTAGTGACAACATTTTCTGTCTGTGTAGCTCAGACTGGTTAGCCCTGCTGAATATGGCTGGAGGCTTGCTCCTCACTGGTGGATGCTGTAAGAACATTGGCCGATAATATTGTACTCTGATAGTAATGCTTTCATGTATTACCCCTTGCAATGTTATAGTTCTCTTTTTTGCAGATAAAAATATATTCTTGGGGATTATTTTTCTTCTCAAGGAAGGAGAAGGAATCCACTGTGGTCTCAGCTTACTTGCTTTTTTAAAATTTTTCTTTAAAAGTAAAATGGATGAAGAGAATAGAGTGGGATATGGTCTGCCTTGTTTCATAGGCACAGAAAACTTCTATTTTCCTTAAGCAGTTCATGTTCAGTCTGTTCCCATTTAAACTGTGCAACTGTGTTAATGTGATACCATAAGTAACTTATTTTTTAAACAAAAAAATCAACTTAGCTAATTTTTTTTTAATTTTCTTGTTACATTTTTTGGCCAATGGTTCTAGCATTGGGCTTATGAAACTAAAAATGCTATTTCAAACTGCTTTCCAAAACAAGATAATTTCATGTTTTGCTCCTCAGTTATTGGGGCAAGACATTATTTGCTGCGGCATGGCACACCAGTTTATTGAGTATTTACTTTTTCAATTGTTCTATTTCAAATTTGGACAAAAACGTGTTAACTAGTGTTGATGGAAGAGCCTGCGGATCTGATCTAGTGTACTACGTACTACTCTTCTCTGAAAATATTTGTAGTCCTTTGAAGAAAATTGCCTACTAGAATGCTTGGATTTATTTGCAGTAATGCTTTCCATGAAACTGTGGATCTGCTCAGTGTTTCTAGCTATTGCTTTTGACCACCCTATATAAGCAATGACTATTGTGGAGAATGTTATTTTCTGTGTCTAATGTCACTAAGAGGTTGCTGATAGACCCTGAGCTCTTTTTGGAGATCAGCAGGGAAGCCTATTAGTCATCTTTGTGCTATAGCATCCTGGAAGTTATATCCTTAACCATCTTTGCCATTAAAATTAACTGCTACTGCCGATATGCATCTGAACTCCTCAACTGGAGCCAGCTCAAGCCATTGCCAAAATAGATAACAGATTTTTATAGGAAGAAATCTGTGTCCTTTGCATGTGTCAGACAAGAATGAGTGGCACTGTGACCTGCACTGACAGACTCATGCCTGCTGCCTGCAGGGGCAGCCCCCACGAGGTGGCTAGCAGCGGAGGAGACCAGTGTCATCACTAGGGGTGCAAGCTGGCACAGGTGGGCATTATGGATATGCAATGACAAGGAAGGATTTCAGAAACTGGGGTTGCTAGAAAAAGATATCAACTGAAAAGCGGTAATCATGGGGGAAGAAACAAAAGGAGGTCTTCAGGGGGAAGAGCAATGTGTGGCAGGGAAAAAAGTAAATTTTCATTTGAAGTCTCCAAGAAACTCTCATCTCTCTCTAAAATTTTCTGTTCTCCCAGACTAGATGCTGTCACAGTTTTTATAGTCCCCCTCCCGCCCCTCCAGTAGAAATCTCATGTGGTGGGTGACCACCAAAGCCACTCTATCACTCCCCTCCTCTGGACAGGGGGAGAGAAAATATGATGAAAGTCTTGTGGGTTGAGATAAGGACAGGAAGAGATTACTCAGCAATTACCATCATGGGCAAAACAAACTCAACTTGGGGCAAAAAATTAATTTAATTTTTTATCAATCAAATCAGAGTAGGATAATGAGAAATAAAACCAAATCTTAAAAAAAAACCACCTTCCCCCCACTCCTCCCTTCTCAGTATTAACTTTACTCCAAATTTCTCTACCTGCCCACTGGCACAGGGGGAAGGGGAATGGGAATTGCAGTCAGTTCATCACACGTTATTTCTGCCAACTCTTTCTCCTCAGGGGGAGGACTCCTCACACTCTTCCCCTGCTCAAGTGTGGGGTCCCTCCCACAGGGGACACTCCATGAACTTGTCCAACATAAGTCCTTCCCCAGGGTTGCAGTTCATGAACTGTTCGAGCACAGGTCCTTTCCAAGGGGTGCAGTCCTTTAGGAACAGACTGCTTGAGCGTGGGACCCCTACAGGGTCACAAGTCCTGCCAGCAAGCCTGATCCAGCGTGGGCTCCTCTCTCCACAGGTCCACAGGTTCTGCCAGGAGCCTGCTTCAGCATGGCCTTTCCACAGGGTCACAGCCTCCTTCAGGCATCCACCTGCTCCAGCGTGTGGTCCTCCATGGGCTGCAGGTGGATATCTGCTCCACTGTTAACCTCCGTGGGCTGCAGGGGGGCAGCCTGCCTCACCATGGTCTTCAGCAGAGGCTGCAGGGGAATCTCTGCTCTAGTCCCTGGAGCACCTCCTCCCCCTCCTTCTTCACTGACCTTTGTATCTGCAGAGGTGTTGCTCTCACATATTCTCACTCCTCTCTCTGTCTGCAATTGCCATTTTACTAGGGTTTATTCCCCCCTACTTAAATATGTTATCCAAGAGGTGCTGCCACTGTACTAATGGACTCAGACTTGGCCAGCGGTGGGTCCGTCTTGGAGCTGGCTGGCACTGGCTCTATCAGATGTGAGAGAAGCTTCTAGTAGCCTCTCACAGAAGCCACCCCTGTAGCCCCCTACTACCAAAATCTTGCCATGCATACCCAATACACCTCAGTTCAGTCTTACTGTCTTATTCTGCACCACAACCAGAACAGAATTTTGTCTACATGGTTCACAAACCTTGAACCGACACAGGATATGACTTTCAAGCAATCGTATCAGCAAACCTTGTTCAGTTCTGGTATTGCCATCAGTGCACTCAATTTGTTTAATCTTTTAAAGAAATATTTAAGTTAGATTTGCTGATTGTTTAGACTATTACTGAAGTCATCATATCTATATTTGTTCATATACATATTTGTACAAACAAAGAGCTTTATCTTCAAACAGGGATGCCCATAGTCCCTGTTGTAACATTTGGTAGGTCATTGGAAAACTTCTGAGTTTCTGCAAACACAGTCAGTATCTATGGAGTTTTCATATCAAGTAGCAAACGGAATAGCATATCTTTATGAATGTAGGCATATTTTGTTTCCTATATATCTTTTGGAATATGGAAGGCACAAATAAGCCTGTCTTTGGAAACAGCATTACCTACACAAGGTGATATGTTAGTCTTCCAGCTCAAATTCAGTTTCATGGCACTGGTTGTCCTCGCTCTTACTAATAAACTTCTAACAAAGTTGTTTTAAATGCAATCCAGGCATCTGTTGTTTGTTTATATGAGTCTTTGTTGGGGATAGGGTTAATTTTCACAAGGAGCTGGGACTGCCTGACCCAAAGTAGCCAAAGGGGTATTTGGTACCATGTGACTGTGGCCATGCTCACTACACAGCAGGAATCACTGCTGGGGAGCCGGTTGGGCTTTCTGGGTTCCGGTCTATGAACATTAATTGCATTTGTATATTCTTTTATCAGTATTATTTTTGTTGTTTTCCTCTTTCCTTTGCTCTTCTGTTAAACTGCCTTTATCTCAACCCACAAATTTTGCCTTTTTCTTACGATTCTCCTCCCATCCCGCTGCAGGGGATGTCGGGTCGGAGGGAGTGAGCGAACAGCCATGTGGTTCTATGTTTCTGTCTGGGGCTAAACCACGACAGAGTCTAAATATGATAACTCATTATTTGAAATTGCTAATAAAAAAAAATAGGTATCTTGTAATATTTTATAACTGTAATAATTGTTTTAACGAGTTGGTTCTCTCACTATGAGAAAAGTTCTAATTTGACCTGTAATAGTGGATAATACTTTGTAATCACATGAAACCAAAAAATATGTCATATCTCCTAATTTAGACCTTCTCATTTGCACGTGAAAAGAGCACATAATCCAGTTAGCAACCAGATTGCTTTCTTAAACAGGGTGGCATTTAGTCTATTTGATGCTGTATTAACCCCTTCAGAAATAAATTTACCATGCGAAACTAATCACTTTAAAGGTTTTAGCTACTGAGATTTTCATGTCTGTTGCTTTAATTGCTTACTTAGTTTATCTTTGAGTGCTTATCATGCTCACATATAGGCCTCTCAAGTAGTAAATGTGACACTAATCCAACTGTCTAAGTAGTGGGCATTGGATGTTAAAACTTGAACACTATCTTGTATTTAACGAGCTGTCTTATAATCTTAGTCAATATAGATATTACTATGATTTACTAAATCAGAAATGCATTAATGATGGTACTATCAAAATATAACATAATCAAAACATGCAATCTGATGGGATGACTTTTTGCTCTTAAATACAGGTGAGTTATCCTTATAGGACTAGTGGGCAGTATTTGGCTGCAGGGAGTTAGAAGATTTTTATCTTTTCTGAATCTGTTTGACACCTGCAATGCCATGACCAATTTTGCAGCTAGCTGCTTTCTGACCCCTACTGGTTTCCTCACTATTCTGTTTGGTAACATTATACAACAGCTGTTTTCTTACAGTGAAACTACTTCTGTGCCTTTAAAATGTCTACGAGAAATCTGGGTAGCATTTATTACTTAATTATTAATCTAGGGTTACATATATGTAAATGCCATTAGATTGTCATTCATGGGACACCAAAAAGCAGGGGGGAGCAGCACTGAGCAGAGAACTCAACTTTTAGTCAACTATGTATTTTCTCTGACTGTGAAGAAAGTTTTGTAGTCTTTATGCCTTGATAATATCTTTTGGGGATGTTTGCTTTATTGGGTATGCCTTAAGACAGTTGGAGGAAGGAATTTTTATTGTAGTTGATTCTTACGTGTTTGTACGGTGACGAGAACACAGAAATGGTGGTCCTTGATATGGGCTCAGACATTACTGCTGTCATAGAAACATTTAGTGTCAATTTATTATCCTTACAATTAAGATATTTATGAAAATATTTTTTCCCAGTTTGAATATTAAAAACTGCAGGCCAACCATTCTCAGACATTCTGGAACATACTTATTTACTAAGTATGAAGTGATATACTTCCCTGTATACTTTGGGGTTTGAACGTTGAAGCAGCTTTTGTGAAAATTTTTTTGAAAATAAGTGAAAAACATCACTATTTTCTGCTGTGCTGTGCTCTCTAGAAGAATGTAGGAAATTGGTTGTTGGTGATGTTCTTCTGAGAAACTCAGTTAACTTTCTTTTTATTACAGCTATGGCTTCAGCCTGTTAAAATGTGTTACTGAGACTGGGATACACACATGCACACTTATAATCTGATTTGATTCTTAACAAATCGCTTTGTTCTTCTGTGCTTCGGTTCCTGATCTGGAAAGTGACTCTTAATGCTCCCATGCTTAGAAGTGTGCTGCGTGGATAAATTCATGAACACTACGAAGCGTTCGTAAACAAGGAGATGAAGAATGTACAAATGGATAGTGCAGAGGATGAAGATAACAGGAAAAACTTCAGAAGTGATTAAATTAATACCTGATATATGACAGCAGCTTCATACAGAATGACCAGAACATGCTTTCCAATCTGAAAGATAAGCTTAACAGGCATCTGTTTAGATACAGTTATGAAAATTTTAATTCTTTCTTTTAAGTTGAGGGCATATCAGACATTTTTATCCCACAGGTAAGAAAACTTTTAAATATTAAGTGCCTGTAGCATTAAAGCTTTAATAGGATTTGACGTGATGCATGACAGGAAGGTTACACAAGCTTAGCCATTCTCTTATATGACTATTGTTATTAAAAAGAACACAGAATTTTTGTTAGAGTATTTTTTAGATCTACCAGTTACCAGAGCAGAACAAACCATTTTCTGTGGGTTACAAATGAAAACTATTTATCTTCTCCCTTGTATCTAAACCATATTTCACAGCTCATGAGACACAAATTAGGGGATGTTTTTGATAAAATGTGCCTGAGATTTTCTATGTCTAAAAATAAATAAATAAAGGAAGTAAAGAACATAGAAAGAAGAGGAGGTTATAAAAATAATTCATCTTGTAAGAGAGATAAAAATTAACAATCCTGAGTTTTACAACTGACAAAAATTATATACAGTGAAGGTTAACTGGCAAAACACCATATGTGTTGCACAGAATGCAATAAAAATGAATTCTAGCAGATCAGAATCTGTGTTTTTAAAATGCAGTCCTTTTTCTTCTCCTATATTTATTGGAATATATTTGCTGGTAAAATATTATTTCATTTAAAGATAATTCTACAATAGATAGGAGGCAAGTGGTAAATATAGACTAGAAAGTGAGAAGATCTGGGACAAATATATGGGACTGGCAAATTAAGAGCATTTTAGAAGCTTTGTAGCTCTGCAAGAGGGAGAAGGTCAAATGCTTCTAGTGAGTTAAACAAAGAAGAGATGGAAGTACTGTAAAAAAAAGAGAATGGTATAGAAGGATAGGGAGGGAAGGAGGCAGTAGAAGTGCTTGAAGAGCCTGGCAACTAGAAAAATGATAAAATTTCCCAAGCTATATCCTGTCATGACACAGAATCTAAATGAATGGCTGGCTTTTACCACCTTCAATGCCAGTTGTATGAGCAGTGTACCAAAGCTGGCTAGGCAAGGGGAGTTGCTACCCCTACTGTCTCACACTGTGGCCATTATTATCAGGCTTGGAATATGTGGATCGTGGACCTGCAGCTGCTCTTAGTTTTGCTAGAGGCTACATGTGTATCTGGAGGTTTCTGAATGGCACAGTCTCACTTTGCCTGATATTTCTTCAAATTATGTTTCAAATGCAGAGATGAGGCTCTCATTTTTTAAATACAAGTGCCAAACTGCTCCTTACAAAAGCTAATAAAAAAGATGATTGACCTAGTAGGCAAAGTTCAGGTGCTCATTTTTGTACATTTAAGTCAAAGCAATAGAGTGAAAACCAGTACAAGTTAATTGACCAGAGTTTGTATCACCTCAGAATGCCCGGAGAAGGATTATGGCAATAATAGTGCTGGTAAGGTTAATTTTGAATTTATGTGGCGGAGGACTGAATCTCTGAAACAGACCATAGTGGATGTTTTTCTTATTTTGTCTGAGTTCAGCTGTGTTTTGATGCAGACAGGATTTCTTTCATGTTGTTTTGTGCAAAGAATTTAAACAAATTCAGGGGATTAGGGACAGGGAGAAGATAGTTGTTAGACACAGGATTTGGAGTCAGGAGAGCTGACTTATGTTCCTAACTCATAATTGACTTTCTGTGCATGACTTCCCTTGGCCTCTGCTACCCTTTTATATAAGAATTAAAAAGTGCTTTGAAATCCTTTGCTTGTTGCATACCTGTTTCATGAACAACCTGTGTCTGAGTTTCTTCATATTACTTGTGCACTCCTAAGCATGAACAGTAACTTAATACTTGTAGAAAGTCAGGTGTCCATTGCTGCATTTTGAAAACTGTTGAGATACAGATATTGGGACTGATTTTTAAGCCCAAGAAGAGCCATATAAAAATCTACAGATAAACTTCAATAAGGGGAATTCTCTGATTTACTTTATTACAACTGACTGTCATTGGGGTACATGTAAGTTAATGACAATCACAATTATTCAGATACAAGCTTTTAAATGAATTCCATCCACCAACTGTACTAATACTTCAGATACTTACAGCTTCAATGCTCTCTGACAGGATGAAAATGGTTCATATAGGCAGTTGATTGTTATAGACAAAAACCAGCTTTCCCCAGACTGCCTGCATTAAAGTGTAGTTTTCATTAGTGAAAACAAACAGAAGCTAGAGTCTGAGATGACAGGTTTTTTGATACTCATGGGCATTGCCAATGCTCAAAAGGAGGAGGAAAAAATTCAGTACTCTCAAAGTGAAACAGAAAAAAGCAATAAAACAGTTGCCTGGAAGCTGTGTAAGACTAGTCCCTTGATTATATAACTGGAGTAAAAGACAAGAAGTCCATACTTCTCAGTAGCTTCATTGCAATTGTCTGTGTACTAATGTCTGATCAAAGAGAAAACCAACATTTTTTTTCCATTCTTATTTTCTCTTTAGTTTTCTCTAAATCTGTTGCCTACAGGGCTATGCTGGTAAGCCTGCTGATCTGATTTTAATTGCTAATGGACAACGCTCCATATTAATAAAACCTTATTTATATTAACATGCTCAGTATAGTTACCAGAACAGTGCAGGTTGTAATTTCAATGCTTGATATCCCTCCAGTTTTATCTTTTACCTTGAGTCTTCCTTGAGAGGGTGTGTAGTCCCTCTGTCTGCATTTAGTTCTCGTTCTTCTGTGAAACTCCAGCTCTTCTTTGCAGCTGGGCTGGTCTCTTGGAATCATTTGGGCTCAACATATCTTGCAAATTAAGTCTTTATGGTGCAGTGTAATGAAAGTTGCATCTGTGGAGAGAAGTGAGTATCCTGGGAGTTATGTTATCTCATCCTGGGGCATCTAATTGTGCTTCTGTTCTCTTGGAGCTTGTCTACATGAAGAAATTTTACCAGTTACATTTACAAAGTGCTGCAAGTACAGTTTCCTTGGAACACACTCGAGGTTATCCATTAAAATGGCTTTACTCAGTTTAATTGAAACACCTTCTCATATAACATAAATCAACTGATAAATGAACTTCTGAAATAATCTGTACAAGAGATGCAGTCCCCTTCTGAGCAAATTCTGTTAGATGTGTCAGTTAAGTCTGTCAGTTCACATTCCTGCTTTGGGATTTATTTAGCATCATCTTATGGTACACAAGGCTTGCGGTATATTTGTTAATGAATCCTAGCAATAACACTAAAGACAACTGTGGCGCCCTGATTTTATCTTATATTTTAGTGTTTCTATGTTCTGCAAGCCCTGGTTTACAACTTATAGTCACAAGTATTTAGCTCATTATTAAAACTCTCAAATACGGTGTTAAAAATATTTTTTCCCCTTCATGTTCTGTGCCAAATATAGGTAATATTTTTCAAGAAAATATATATGTAAGTACAGCATATAGCAGCACTATGAGGGTTATTAAGGACCTTGTCTCTCCATTAATAATATTTCAAATTTAACAGGATGACTGAGACCTTGCTTAGTCCCTTAAGTCTTCAGTGTTCCAGAGAGAGTTAGCCATAAATCTTTTTCCTTCGGAGTGCAGTGTTTTTGTCTTAATCTGATGAAAAATACTATTGCTACCCAGTCTGACACAAGCCAAAAAACACACTGTTCTCAAGACACCAGTTACTTGTAATCAAATAGTTTGAAAATTAGGATTACATCCTCAAGCTAGGTATATCACCGAATTCCACAAAGCGCAAGTATTTGTAAGGAATTCAACAATTATTCTGATAAAATCTATATCCTGCATTTAATCATGTAACTATGCTATATTTCACTGTCAAAGTTACTAAAAATTTATCTTCAATACAAAGGATACTTGGACAAAGTCATTACTTAAGACGAAATGAAATAGCTAACTAAAAAGTTCTCTGTCAACCAGGGAAAACTCATTTTATAAAATAAACTTATATTCAGTTGTTTTCTCCGTGTTTTTGCTAGTTTTTTTTCTGAGATTGATGTCTCAGAAATTCAGAAGTTCAGTGCTGAGTGCTTCAGCACCTATTTTTTTGATGTTCGCATTCAAGCAATTGTTGTGGGCAACCTTATGTATCTGGATAGCCTTATTAGCTCAAATAAACATGGCAATTTTAGGAAAATAAGGCTTCTGGAGGTTATGATCTGCTGGTGCAAATGTGTTGGTTTCCTCTGAGCTCTTAGTGTCTACCATAAGATAGGAAGGCAATGGCCAAGAAAAGAAAGAGGCAAATGTCATTTTTTTTATTAGCCTAGGAGTGTTCAAAATCTATTTTGTTTTCCTAGTGCTACCTGGTAAAACTTCAGTTTTATTTTCTGTCTGTTACCCTTATATCTTCATATCTATTACTGTTTTTCAAAAGTATTCCTGCACTGGTACTACATGTGGTTTGTTTTCTTATTATGCTGTGCCCTCCTTAAAGTTTATACAGAAAGGAAGAAATTTACATTGACTAATTATTGACAGGCTTCACATGGACTCTCATTTTATCATCACTTATTTACCCATCATTTTCATACTTCTTCAGCATTGTTATTTTTGTATTTGATCAAAACACTTCAACTGTGATTGGCTAAACTGTTATTAATACATTCTTTAGTCCCATTTCCAAATGACTAAAAATGTTTAAAATGTAATACCTTACGACCCTGTTGCATTCCTATCACATGTTTTACCACAGTCTGAAGTGGTTACGTATTACTGCTGTTCCTTGCAACCAAAATCAACAAAAATCAAAAAAGTTCTAGTACTTGCATTCTCAGCCCTTTCTATAAAGTGTATAACTTCATTATTAACATAATAGAGTATTCTGCAAAGTTTTGTTAGTGGTGAGGGAGTTCATTCATTCAAATCCCTGATTTGGTGTTTAGATCAAAAAAGTATTTAGCTCATGCAATTAATCAATGTGCAGCATAATGTTACACAGCTACTTTAATTCTGGCAGTTCCCAGTTTTGAAGCACTTTACCTTCCTTCCTACCTTTCTTTTTTTTTTTTTTTATGGAGTTATTCTGTATAAAATATCAGACATTGTTTCATTATTAGCATTTTTATTCACCTATGTTTTCTTTCTGCATTTCTCTGTTTCTTTATTTTTTTCCCTCAAGAAAAATGATTGCTGCAATTGAGTGATGCAAGAAGCTATTATTGAGGGAGCCAATTTTGCTTCATCTCATTTAAAAATAGAATGAGTTCATGCTATGTAATCATCAGAAAGTTGCATGTGGTAAGCTCAAGTATCAAACACAAATCAATACATTCTAATCAGTTCTATTGGCCCCCTTTGAAAGGCTATTCATGATGTCTGTAAATATGTGGTCGAAAAGAAATTACAGCTATGCTATCTCACCAAGATAATACACAGAACAAAGAGGGTCTTAAATGCAAAAGCAAAATTGAGATTGCTATATGGGTTGTTTACAGTGTATTTTTATCTTAAAGATCTCACAGAAGTTTAAGATCAGAGAAAAAATTCCTTTGCTTCCAAGTACCTTCATGAAATAATTTGAGTATCACACATTCACAAGTATACAGACTTTCTGTTCATGTTGCCAAACAATTAATCTTTTTTTTTTTCTTTAGGTCAAAGAAATTATTCGTCACTTACCCTCAGAAAGCAGCTATGAAAGATTACTTTTAAATTTGTAATGCTGAGGAATGTGTGTATATTTTGCAATCTTCTTTACATATCTGAAACTCAAATAACTTTTGAATACCAGTACCAGAGTCAGAAAGATGTTCCTCTGAATTTCTAATCAACTCAAGGAATTATGAATTCATGTACCTAACTTAAAATATATATTCATATTCACACCTATTAATAACTTCAGCAGGAGTTACAGTGAAGCTTCTAGATCTAGAATAAAATCGGTAATGAACACCTTCCATCCTGCATGAGAAAATTAAAATGCTCAAAAAAAACCCAGTTAGTCTGCTTTAGAAGAGGGAAATTTTTTCCTGAATTGAATGGGAAATCAGGTTATTCCTTAGGTACATAAAGAAATAAGACTGAGGGAGAGAAGAGGGCTATGGGGGTGCAGA